>PVHT021183691.1:4436328-4488565 GCA_004024745.2 Catagonus wagneri | reverse complement strand
CTTGAATCAGTTCTTCTAAACACTCATTATTTCATTTTTTTATAACTGAACTTTTGTTCAGTTGGAGATGAATAACCTAAAGGGGAAAAAAAGGGAGATTGTTTTCCCAGCACACACTCACTTATTTCTTTACTGGAATTCCCTACACTCTCACCATCTCAATGATGAAAATAAATATAAATTGATAAAAATTTAAGGGTTTATGTCTCACTTCTTCCTCAGAGGATTTGAAGTAGAAGTGTGAAAATAATCAGATTTACAAATACAGGTAAACATTTAAAAGTACATAACACTGTGACTGGGTAAAGGAAGTCAATCAGAAGTTCACAGAACACACATTTTTAAAGAATTTAATGAGTTTGGTAGGTTTAGTCTGTTTTTCAGGGGTCAGAGGTTATACCATTCACTGAGGCAAGCAACACAGGGAAAGCACCATCATTGGAAATAATGGTCATGAATTGATTGTAAGCAGCTGAGACACCTTTGATGTATCTAAGTAAAGGTATTAAGGAAGCAATTGTATACACAGAACTAGTGGCCAAAAGAGAGGTCTGCAAAGGGTCGAGTAGTATGCCTTCACTAAAGTGTGTATGTTTGAGGGTATGAGAAAGGGGTTGTTGATAATACAACTGAAATCCTTCCTGCTGATAGTTAGGATGAGTCTGTTTTTAAGTGGGAGTATTAATGAGCCAAGCTTATCCGGACTCAGGCAGAGAAAATTATGGCACAGATAAAGTGGTAACTTTTTTCTATAAAATTTTTTTCTTTTTACTTAAATTATGTATAGATTGTAAAACATATAAATTGACTAATTTCCTTTCTTCATCCAGTTCCGTTATAAATTTGTAATCTTACAGGTGAAGGTCTGATTCATAGGTGAATACTATAATTTTCCTTTATTCCATAGCCATGAAGCTCATGACTGCTCTGGTGAATGTTGCCTTAAACCTCAGTATTCATCAGGATAATACACAGAGACAATATGAAGCTGAGAGAAATAAAATGATTGGGAAGAGAGCCAATGAAAGGTTGGAGTTACTACTTCAAAAACGCAAAGAGGTAGGTTTCACAGTACCTAAGGTTCTTAATGTTCTTTAAATGTGTAGTAAGTATATTGTATGTTTTTTAATTCTCTCTTAAAAGGTTTGTGTGTATTTTTAAAAGTTGATATTTAAAGTTAGGTTACTTTAACTCAAAGGTTTTCAAATGAAGCTGGGATTTGATTCCAGCTAGTGATTGAGTGCTGTGTAATAGCAGAAGAGAATCACAAAAAAACCCTGCTTTAGAAAAGAAGGTGGTCTAGGAGTTAGATAACTTAGAAAGATTATCAAGCTATGAGCTCAGAAAACACAATACATACTAACATCAGAACTTAGAGGCCAGCAAAGCTGCGTTTCCAAGAGAAAGCCCCAGTCCACATATTAGTAGATATGAGACATTCCTGTGCATAGTAAAATTGGTTCCAATTTTACAGTGAAGTCTTCATATATGACTGGATTTTTAGTAATATTTTTATTTGTTCATTTGGAAATAAAATTTTAAACCTACAGTATAAGTCTATGTTTTAACTTGGAAAAAGTATATCTCTGTGCTATAAATACATTGCTGTCAACAAATTGCTGTCAACAAATAACAGGTCATAACAGGCAACAAGAAGTAACAAAAATATGATTAAATTATTGACTATAGTGTACTGGAGTGCTAAGGCATTGTAGCGGATATAACAAACTGATTTTTCTTTAGAACAGAAATTTATTGTCTCACTGTTTTGTAGGCTAGAAGTAGAAGATAGCTCCAGATCTTTACATAGTCTTCTCACTGTGTGTCTAAATTTCTTCTTTTTATAAAGACATCAGTCATATTGGTTTTGGGGCCCACCTTACTCCAGTATGAACGCATCTTAACTAATTACATGAGCCACATCCCTATTTCCAAATAATGTTCGTGGTTCTGGGAGTTAAGACTCCGGCATTTGAATTTTTGAGGAACGTGCTTCAACTCATAACACATTCTGTACTAGAAATAATTTTCTAGTACAGAATGCTTCAACTCATAACACATTCTGTACTAGAAAATAATAGTGGTGGCTGGGATCCTTATTGTCTTCTATTATGCCTCTTATTTTGGGAATTTGGCCTATACTCAGTTATGGGCCAGTCAAATACAGAGTAATATTTATATACTTTAGATGGGATAGGAAATTTCTTGTACAACAGCTTTCTTGCAAATATGATAATCAAGGATTATCTGTTACTAAGAAAGGCAAAACAAAGCATGGTATAGAAGAGTTACACAAACTGAGGCCTGTTCCCAAAGCAGGCAATAATTTGTGCTGGGAATCAGATTATACTTAGCCACACCCCTCCTTTTTAGTCATTATGTAATACCTGTGTAGAGAGACAGAAAGAGAGATTCTAAGCCACTGTAGTAAAGCTGTAGGCATAATGCAAAAATATTGGTAATTTCAGATATCTGTTGTATAATATGTGAGAAAAAAAAGATTGACAACTACCCAGAATGAGAAGAGAGGTTAAAAACAATTGGAACTGTTTATTATAAGTAAAATGATCCATATTTTTAATTTATATATTTTTTATTTATTTTTCATTTCAGCTACAAGAAAATCAGGATGAAATCGAAAATATGATGAACTCTATTTTTAAGGGTATATTTGTTCATAGATACCGGTAAGGGATTTTAAAAATCATTCAGAAGATTTTTAAATTAAATAATTTATTGCTTCTTTATAATCTGAGGCAATTATAAAACCGTAAACTCTCTGTTTTTGTTTTCTGGGAACAGCTTTGAATATAAAAGCTAAGTAAATGTTATACTATTACTGTGGTCAGGACTGTACCACCGCCACCATTGCCCCACTCCTCAAATTCAGAATAAATACTGTTAGAGACATCGTGTATACTTGAATTTGTACTTATTGAATATTATTAAGATATCATTAACTTAATGCCTTAATAAGATGTGATTGTCTTAATAGTTGAAAAAATTAAATGAACCTGCTCCTGCCCTTAGTATTTTTCTGGTTACATAATCAAAATAACCAGCACAGTTTTAAAAATATGTCAGTGATGACCTAGAGTTTAATGATCTTGCATTAAACCAAACATTTGGTCCTGGCCTGGGAACTTCTATTTTTTATTTTATTTTATTTTTGGCTTTTTGCTTATCAAGGGCTGCACCTGCGGCATGTGAAGGTTCCCAGACTAGGGGTCTAACAGGAGCTGTAGCCACCGGCCTTCGCCACAACCACAGCAACGCGGGATCCAAGCCGCGTCTGCAACCTACACCACAGCTCATGGCAACGCTGGATCCTTAACCCACTGAACAAGGCCAGGGATCGAACCCGCAACCTCATGGTTCTTAGTCGGATTCCTTAACCACTGAGCCACGACGGGAACTCCATGGCCTGGGAACTTCTATATGCCTATTTTTCTATCCATTCAGCTAGGCCATCTCCTTTGACTGGAATGTTTAATCAGTTTGCATACATTTAAAGTAATGATCAGTATGGATGTTCCTGTTGCCATTTTGTTACTTGTTTTGAATTTGTTTTTATAGGTCTTTTTTTTCTCCTTCTTTGGTTATCTTACGATTTGATGACTGTCTTTAGTGTTGTGTTTGGATTCCTTTTTCTTTTTTGTCTGTATATCTATTATAGATTTTTGTTTTGTGGTAACCATCAAGTTTGTATATAGCCTACCGATACAGATGATTTTTAAGTTGCTAAGATTTTAATTTCAAATGCATTTTGTTGTTCTGCATTTGTATTCTCCTCCCCTCACGATAACTGCTTTTGATCCTATTTTAAGTCTGATTGTTTTGTGAATCTCTTAACTGCTTATTGTGGGTACAGATGATTTTACTACTTTACTTTTGTCTTTTAACCTCCCTACTACCTTTGTGTGCGATTGATTTCCCACCTTTATTGTATGTTTGCCTTTATCAGTGATATTTCCATTTCATAATTTCCTTGTTTTTTTTTTATTTTTTATTTTTTATTTATTTTTTATTTTTTTTGCCTTTTGTCATTTTATGGCCGCGGGTTTTTATGGCCGCACCCACGGCATGTGGAGGTTCCCAGGCTAGGGGTCTAATCGGAGCTGTGGCCACCGGCCTTCTCCGCAGCCACAGCAACGCAGGATCCGAGCCGCGTCTGCAACCTACACCACAGCTCACGGCAACGCCAGATCGTTAACCCACTGAGCAAGGGCAGGGATCGAACCCGCAACCTCATGGTTCCTAGTCGGATTCGTTAACCACTGCGCCACGACGGGAACTCCGATAATTTCCTTGTTTTTAATTGTAACTTTTTTTGTCCACCTAGAGAAATTCTTTTAGCATTTGTTGTAAAGCTGGTTTGGTGGTGCTGATGGCGTTTATCTTTTCCTTGTCTGTAAATCTTTTGATTTCTCCATCAAATCTGAAAGAGAATCTTTCTAGGATTTGTATTCTTGTTGTAGATTTTTCTCTTTTATCACTTGAAGTGTATCATGCCCCTCCCTTCTGGCCTCCAGAGTTTCTGCTGAAAAATTAACTTATGAGGATTCCTTTGTATGGTATTTGTTGCTTTTCCCTTGTTACTTTTAATCTTCCATCTTTATTTTTGTCATTTTGATTACAGTGTATCTAGGTGTGCAGTGTGGGTTAATCCTGTATGGGAGGCTCTGCACTTACTGAACTTGGGTGATTGTTTCCTTCATTCCTCTTTTACTTGTTTTTTATATTGTTGGATGTAATTTTCTGAAATTACATAAGAATTGTGTATCTATATTCAAGAGGGATATATATGTCTAAGTTTTCATTTGATTGAGTGTCTCTCTGATGGCTTTTGGTACTGGAGTGATGTTGTCTTTGTAGAATGAGTTGCAAAGTATTTGCTCCTTTTTAATCTTCTTTTACAGTTTAATAAAATTGGGATTATTTCTTCCTCAGATAGGAATTAAAACTCTGGAGCCTAGGATTTTCTTTACAGGGATGTTTTAAACCACAGGTTAAATTTCTTTAGTAGAAATAAGATTGTTTGGTTTGTCTTAGAAGAAATCTCAGTTGTTGAATTATGTTCAACAAATGTCAGCATAAAGATGTTCATAGTATTGGTAGTTTCATCTCTCTTTATCATATCACTTTGTTAAGAGCTAATCAGCTGTATTTATATTTTTAAGAAAGTGAGATTTTGGTTCATTGAACTTCTGTTTTTCTGTTTTCTGTTTTCATTGATTACTGCCCTTTTCCTTATTATTTTCTTTCTTCTGCTTACATCTGACCTTTAGTTTCTCCAGGTTGAAACTGAGGTCATAGATATGAGGCCTTACTTTCTTTCTCCTATAAATTTTTAGTTCTTTAAATTTCTTTCTTAACACTGCTATAACTATATCCCCTAAATTTAGATATGTTGTGTTTCCAGTTTAATTTATTTCAAAGTACTTCTGATTTCCCTTTTGACTTGTTTGATTATTTAGAAGTGTGGTATTTATTTGCATATGTCTTAAAACTTTGTTATTGATTTCTAATTTAATTTCATTGTAGTCAGAGAACATACTTTGTATGATTTTTTTGTATAATACTTTTTAATTTATTGAGCTTTGTCTTATGGCTCACAATATGTTCTACCTTGATAAATGTTCTATTTGCTTAGGCAAAATGTATGTATTATGCTTTCTTTATGTCACTTAGGTCAAACTTTGTTGACTGTTGTTCAAGTCTTTTCTGTCCGTACTGGTTTTCTATATTCTAACAATCATTGAGAGGGATTTTGTTATAGGTACACTTTTTATATTCGTGATACAGTGTATTATCATATAAGTTATTTGCATGTTTTCCCCCAAGCCTGTGGCTTTCTTTTCGTTTTCTTAATGATACCTTTTGAAGAGCAAAAATTTTCAATTCAAATGAAGTAATTTATGGTTTTTCTTTTGTGGCCATGCTTTTAAAGTTATATCTGTGAACATTTTGCCTAACCCAGTGTTTTCGTCCGTGTTTTATTATACAAGTTTAATCATTTAATTTTTTACATAAAAATATATGAAACATTTTAAGTTAACTTTTGTGTATATAAGGGTATACATATTTTTATGTATAAGGGTATAAATATATAAGGGTATAAATCTACTTTTTCATATAGACCTTCATTTGTCCAAGCACCACTGGTAAAAGACTGTTCTTGTCCAGCTGAATTGCTTGCATGCTTTTCTTGGAAATCAAATGACCATGAATGCAAAGTTTTATTTCTAGATTTTCAAGTGTGTCCTTACAGCCATACCACCTGTATTGATTACAATACTTTTTTAGAGTATTTTTTGACCTTTATTTGAGATGTAATGTAAACATCTGTAAGTTTAAGATGTACAAAACAATTGTTTGAAACACATGTATTGGAGTTCCCGTTGTGGCGCAGCGGTTAACAAATCCGACTAGGAACCGTGAGGTTATGGGTTTGATCCCTGGCCTTGCCCAGTAGGTTAACGATCTGACGTTGCCATGAGCCATGGCGTAGGTTGCAGATGCAGATCGGATCCCGTGTTGCTGTGGCTGTGGCGTAGGCTGGCAACTGTATCTCTGATTCGACCCCTAGCCTGGGAACCTCCATATGCCATGGGTGCAGCCCTAAAAAGCAAAAAAAAAAAAAGGAAACACATGTATTGTGAAATGATTATCAAAATAAAGGTAGTTAACATCTCCTTCATCTCAAGTAATTACCTTTTTGGTTTGTGGTGGTGACTCTAAGATAACCTCCCTTAGCAGCTTTTAACTTGTAATACAGTATTATTAACTCTAATCATCGTGTTGTACATTTGGTCCCCATACCTATTTATTTATAACTAGAAGTTTGTACTCTTTGACCATATATTTCCCAATTTCCCCCCCCATACCTAACTGAGAACTTACTTTAGATTGAGTTTTTAAAATTAGGTAGTATTATGTTCTCTTACTTCGTTCATTTTCAAAATTATTGTGACTGTTATAGGTCCTTATAAATCTTAGAATCACCTTGTCAGTTTTTACACAAAAGCTTGCTGGAATTTTGATGGAAAATATAATGACTCTAAATGAACGCCAATTTAGAGAATTGCCTTCTTCATATTATCAAGTCTTCCATTTTATGAATATAGATTGTATCTCCATTTATTTAAATATTCTTGAAGTTCCTGGAGTTCCCATCATGGCTCAGTGGTTAACGACTCCGACTAGGAACCATGAGGTTGTGGGTTCGATCCCTGGCCTTGCTCAGTGGGTTAAGAATCCGGTGTTGCCGTGAGCTGTGATGTAGGTTGCAGACGCGGCTCAGATCCAGCGTTGCTGTGGCTGTGGTGAAGGCCTGCAGCTACAGCTCCTGTTAGACCCCTAGCCTGGGAACCTCCATATGCCACGAGTGCAGCTCTAGATAAGGCAAAAAAAAAAGATAAAAGAAAACAAAACCAAATATTCTCGGAGTTCCCATCATGGCACACCAGAAACAAATCTGACTAAGAGCCATGAGGTTGCCTGACCTTGCTCAGTGGGTTACAGATCTGGCATTGCCGTGAGCTGTGGTGTAGGTCACAGACACCGCTCGGATCCTGCATTGCTGTGGCTGTGGTGTAGGCCAGCAGCTGTAGCTACGATTCAACCCCTAGTCTGGGAACCTCCATATGCGGCCCTAAAAGGCAAAATAAATAAATGAATATTCTTTAATGACTCAGCAATTTTTTGATTTTCAGTGTACATTTTATATGACTTTTGTTAAATGTTCACATTTTTTATTCTATTGTGAATGGAATTGTTTTCTTAAATCTTTGTTCTAGACTTTAGTGCATAAAAATATAATTTTTATTCCTGAAAAGTTATAAAATTCTTTAATTAGTTCTGTAGTTCTGTAATTCTTTAATTAGTTCTGTAGATTCTTTAGTATTTTCTACATATAGTATCATGTCATCTGTGAATATAGTTTTAAAACTTCCCTTTTTTTTATTGAAATTATTGCACTGTCTAGAATTTCCAGTCCAGTATTAAATAAAAGCAGTGAGAGAGAATAGCTTTGTTTTTGTTTCTGAAATTAATGGGAAAATAATCAGTCTTCAAACTTGATTATAATATCATTGGTTTAAGTTTTATGATGATACCCCTTAGCAGGATGAGGAAATTTCGTTCTAACCTACTTTTGTTAGGTGTTTTTGTTGTGCTTGATTGTTAGGTATCCTTTTTTTCTGTTTCAATTGATATAAAAATACAGACTTTTTTTTTTGCCTTTCTTGTCATTTTTGGGGCCGCACCCACGGCATGTGGAGGTTCCCAGGCTAGGGGTCTAATCGGAGCTGTGGCCACTGGCCTACGCCGCAGCCGCAGCAACGCAGGATCCGAGCCGCGTCTGTGACCTACACCATAGCTCACGGCAACACCGGATTGTTAAGCCACTGAGCAAGGCCAGAGATCGAACCGGCAACCTCATGGCTCCTAGTCGGATTTGTTAACCACTGTACCACAACGGGAACTCCTCCGACTTCTTTCTTTTTTAGTACAGGGTATTACATTCATCGACTTTCATATATTAAACCAATCTTGCATTCTGGGGGAATCCACATGGTCTTGGTATATAGTCGTTTTTGTATACCAGTTTAGATTCAGTTTGCTAATATTTTGTTAAGGAATATTGTACCTACTTGCGTAACAGGTATTATTTAATCTGGTTACTAGCCTTATTTAGAGAGCTGGGAAATGTTCCCTCGTGCTCCATTTTCTGAAAGAGTTTATGGAAGATTGGTATTATTTTTATTTATTAACTTGTTAGAATTCACCAGGGAAGCCCTTAAAGCCTAGACTTTTCTTTGTGTGAAGATTTTCAGTTACTAATTAAATTTCTTGTTCAGTCTCTATTTTTTTTCCTCTTTCTTTTTTGGCTGCCCTGTGGCATGTGGAGTTCCCAGGACAGGGATCAGATCAGAACCACAGTTGCAACTTATACTGCAGCTGCAGCAACACCAGATACTTAAACCACTGTGCTGGGCCTGGGATCAAACCTGTATCCCAGCACTCCAGAGACACTGCCGATCCCATTGCACCACAGTGGGATCACCAGTTATTTTCTTTATCATTGCCCCAGAAACATTAATGTGACTAATTTCACATAAATATGGCATATTTGTACCAGTAAAGCTCAGAATTTTCCTGTTCTTCATATCTTTTATATATATTTGTTAACCCAACAGTACCACATTAACCATTATCAGTATGTACGGTCTTATGATTTTCGGTACAGTTAAAGAAATATTCATGGTATCTTCTCTGTTTATCCTGTTGTTAACATTTCTAGCATTCTTCTTTTTCTTCTGTGAATTTGAGTCATTGTGTAGTATTATTTCCTTTCACTTTGAAGTACTTTATATTTCTTATAAGCCAGGTCAGCTAGCAGTCTTTGTTTATATGGAAATGTCATTGTTTCATCTTCATTTTTGAAAAATAGTTTTGCCGGGTAGGGAATTCTCGGTGGTCAATTTTATTTTTCCTTGCAAGTTTCTGTACCATTTTATCACCTACTGGATCACTATTTCTTAATATTGCTGTCCTCCTGCACATTATGATTCACTGTTTTTAAGTAGCTTTCATTTTTTCTTCTCCTTCTTCTTCCATTTTTGTTTGGCTTTCAACAGTTTGCTTATGTGTTTAGGTATGGACATCTTTGTGTTTATTCTACCGAAGTTTTGTAGACCTTCTTGGATCTGTAGATGAATATTTTTCGTCAGATTTTAGAAGCTTTTAGCCACTGATTCTTCAACTGTTTTTTAACCCATTTCTCTCTTTGTTTGGACTCCTTTTACACATATGCTAGTATACATGACTTTGTTCCATAGGCCTTTAAAACCTACTCATGTGCTTTAATTTCTCTCATCTCTGTTATTTGGGTAATTTGTATTTATCTTCAGGTTAATTTTGTTTTTCTGCCAACTCAAATATGTAGCCAAAACCATGTAATGAGTTTTTAATTTCAGTTATTTTGCTTTTGAGTTGGTCTTATTTTTTAAATTGCTGTTTCTTTATCACAATACACTGTTGAGTCATTGTCCTATTTTCACCTAACTTTTTTAATATGATTTCTTTTAATCCATTAATTGTATTTATTAGATTTGCTTGAAAATCTTTGCTGAATTTAACCACTGGGCCCACTCAGAAACAGAGTCTTTAAACAATTTCAGTTTTTTAGTATAAGTACTTTGTATATCAAATATTCATTTGTTTACAACTATTTCACAAAATATATTGTAACAAATTTGGATTCTAATTTTTTTCCTTAAATCTATTGTGTTGATGTAGATTGTTTTTTAACAGTTTACTTACATTAATCTAAGGAAATTATCTGTCTTGCTCTGTACAGCCACTAATATTTCTGCTCAGTTGCTTTTAGGTTTTTGCATAGATTTTGCAAGGAATTGCCCCTTGTTGCTACAGAATTTCATGGTCAACCAATGACCAGTCAGAATTTTTACCCAGGTACCAATAAAGATTCCACCCTCTACCAGTGGTTTTAGGGTGTTTGAAGCAGTTAGTTTACTTGCCAAAATGCCATAGATTTTTGCTGTTTTAGCCCAGTGTCATCAACTTTTTTATCAATAAACACTTTTCAACTTTTTTTAATGGATTTTCCAAAAACTGAAGTGGTTCTTTTTTGTCTTTTAAATTGGAGGGGAGAAAGGTGTCTTCTCTCAGTGTGAAATTCTTGGTTGTGTTTTTGGGTTTTTTTTGTTGTTGTTGTTGTTTTTTCAGTACTTTAAAGGGGTTCATCCACTCTCTGGTTTGCTTTATTTCCAGCTAGAACTGCTGTCATTCTTATCTTGTGTCCTTTGTAGTTATCTTTTGCTCTGGTTGCATTTAAGTTTTTTTTGTTTATACCCAATTGTGTCATGATATTCTTTGTTGTTATTGTCTTCGTATTTCTTTTATTTTCTCCAAGCTCTCCTCTAGCCTCTTGAACATATATATTTTAATGTTCTCTTTTACTTGTTTTATCATCTATGTCATTTCTGATTCTGTTTGTATTGATTGGTTTTTCTTTTTATTGTGTGTCTTGCTTCTTTGAATGCCTGGCAATTTTTATTAGATGCCAGACACTGTGGGTTTTGTTTTGTTGGGTGCTAGATAATATATTTTTAAAATGTTCATCTGCTTTTCTCTGGGATATAATTAATCTTTGATCTTTTGAAGAATTTTTTTTTAAGGTTTGTTAAGTAGACTGGGTCAGCATTTAATCCAAGATAAACTTCACCCATTCTTTGTGTTTTCTTGATGCCCTGTAAACTGTAAGATTTTTCTCTGACTCACTGAAACACAAAGTATTCCCAGTCCTGTATTTGCTCCAGAGATTGTGCTCTCTGCTCTTTCCATTATTTTCCCCAGCATTACGTGGTTTCTTAACATGTACATGCTCTTTAGTACTCAGCTGAAAAGTTAATACGGTGTTTCAGAAGATTTCCTTAACTCACTTTCTCTGTGCATCTCTAATACTGTGCCTTGTAAAATCTAGCCACCTTGTCCTCTAGAGTCCCAGCTCCTTTTCCTTAACTTGGGAATATGCCCATGCTCTGTTTAGGTTCCCTTACCTATACTGCTGCCTGGTAGCCAAGAATCTGGGGCCGTCTTCAGACATGCCTTATTTGTACCTCTTTCTCACAGATTACTGCCCTGCTCTGCCGCATCTAAAAAACATTTTTTTTTCCTTTTGCAGTTTTTAAGTTTCTTCAAGTGGGAGCATAAATCTTGTTCATCTTGGCTCAGCCATACGATCTTGAATGCGGAATGCATATCATTTTTTATGATTTTACCTCAGTCTGTAACAAAATAACATAGCCTTTATTTTAGTAACTCACTCTTTTTGAGTCTTAACGTAGTTTTCAACCTGTTATTCTCATAGAAACAAAAATTCTTTATTTTCCTACTGTTACCTTGTTGATTTTTTTGTTTAATCAGACCTTGCATAATGTAGTATTGGACCTGTCATAGCTAATTTTTAGTACATTAAAATTTCAGTTGCACAAAATAGGATTGAAAATGTAGGTGAAGAGTATGACTTGTCTGCCGAAGTGATTGACATACCACGGATACCAATCATTGGTTTACAGGAATATCACTTAATCCACCTTCCGGATTAAAGGAAGATGTTACTAAAAATAACATAGGTTACTAGAAATAGAAGGTGCTGTGCAGAGATGACACTTTAAGTTAATACTTTCCATCTCACCTACCACCACAGCCTCAAGCAAAAATTGAATATTAATCCATACGTTGGTAGATTTAACTACTAATTTTTAAGAGATACAGAAAATAGAAGAGCATTTTGTCTGACCGAATCCTCATGGGATCATTTTAGTCCAGAATGTCAGAAATTGTGTAGCCCAAATTACCCAGTTTGTTTGACAATTAAATGGCATATAATGTGAATAAGTGGATATAAAAACACAATTTTAGAGTTCCCTTGTGACTCAGTATTATAAGGATCTGGGATTATCGCTACTGTGGCTCCAGTCATTGCTGTGGTGTGGGTTTAATCCTCGGCCTGAGACATTCCACATGCTGTGGGCATGGCCAAAAAGATTTAAAAACAAAAGCAATTTTAAAACACTAGATATGAAAAATAATTCATGAATATATATTTAGTGAAGAAAATGCACTTTAGACTATTGAAAAGACAATTAGCGAATAAGAATATCATATGAGGCATTTACCTAAGCATAGAAGATAATAGAATGGCATTTCTGAAAAAATGTGGGACTTACATTAGTCCTTTATGTAGAATTTCAAAGGAAGAGGAGAGTGACAGAAAGAAGAGGTGTTGATGAGAGAACTGAAATTTTACAAAATTGTCTTACAAGTAGAATATTCATATTGTAAAGACTTAATGAGTATTGAATTGTTTAAGAAAAATGTTTCACATGTAGATATAGCATAGTCAAAGTACAGAGCATCAGAGACCTTGAGAAAATCTTAAATATAACCAAAAAGGAAAACCTGTTATTTTAATAAGTAAAAGAATTTACAAGTTATTAGTTCTTATTCTTAAGAACAGACTTAGTGAAATAAGTGATAACAGAGGAAGAATTTCAACCACATTGACATCTTTTGTAGTTGAGCCTTTCATCTTTTTATACTATAGTGAAATAATCTCAGGCAGGTTATCATAGAGGCTCATGGTGAGGAGAAAAGCTATCTGGGCACAGAGACACAGACTTGACTTTTGGGGATGGTTCTGCTACCACTTCATAGTATATTTATAAGGATTGTTCCATTGTGACTAAATTCTTATTCTTCCCTGTGCAATTACTTCAGGGTCTTGTGTTTTTGTAAACTGCTGTACATTCAAATAATATAAGCTTCTACAGTTTTGCCTCATAGATACTAATTTGTGTATTGTTCATAAAATTATTTTAATTCTTTAGATATATACTAGCTTGGAGTCACAGTTATTTAGAGAAACAGTTTTTGAATTCTACATTATTCTATATTTGGTTGTTGATACTCTGGTTTCCTCAGAAGTTTTTTTTTTTTTTTTTGTCTTTTTGCCTTTTCTAGGGTCACACTCGCGGCATATGGAGGTTCCCAGGCTAGGGGTTTAATCGGAGCTGTAGCCTCCAGCCTACACCACAGCCACAGCAATGTAGGATCCAAGCCTCATCTGCAACCTGCACCACAGCTCACAGCAACGCCGGATCCTTAACCCACTGAGCAAGGCCAGGGATTGAACCCACAACCTCATGGTTCCTAGTCGGATTCATTAACCACTGTGCCACGACGGAAACTCTTGGTTTCCTTAGAAGTTTTAACGTGTTTATTAATCCCATAATAATTGTGAGGCTTTCCAAAAGCTCCAAGTGCCATTTCCTAGTCCACTGAAAATAGAGCAATTGAGTCCAAATAAGATAATTTCCAGAAGCATTTTTTTTCAGATTAGTATTGGTAGTTTTTATTTTATAGAAGCTATATGAAAATAGAAGATATTCAAGTTGGAGACATTTGAGAGTGTGGAAATAAATACAGTCTATGGATGGATTAATGGTTTTTGTTTGCTAAAAATGAGTATGAAGTTTATTCTAGCTTTGGCTATTAATCAAAGGTTTGTCTCTTTCATTTTCCTCCTCTAGTGATGCTATTGCTGAGATTAGAGCCATTTGTATTGAAGAAATTGGAGTGTGGATGAAAATGTATAGTGACGCTTTTCTAAATGACAGTTACCTGAAATATGTTGGCTGGACGCTTCATGATCGGGTAAGTTACTGTGTTCTCAGCTTTGATAGAAGATAGGCTTGTCCTAATATTAATAATAGAAAGCTGTGAATTGAGGGCAGTAGTTGGTTTTTCTCAAGAATTGTAATAATACAGAAATTTAAGGTGATACAAATGAATACTGTTTATTTGTGGCCATGAGGAAACTTGAGACATTAGTGTGAAAACCATGTGTGAAAACCCTGCTTCATTTTTTTGTATTTTGTCTTAAACCAGGACTGACAACCTGGTATATCTAAATTTTAAGTGAATATGGTATCTCAAGAAACTAATTATAGTCTTTTTCTAGTTTGGAATCAAAAGAGATTCCTTTTTTCTCTTAATATATTAAAACTGAGCTTTCTTATCTTGAATTCTCTAGGCTCATATCATAATAAAGTATTTTATTAGAGTTGAATAGATTTGTTGGATTCTAGAATATTTTCTGCTTCCACCCTCTTAGAAAAGACTCTGACTTAAAAGGAATCCTACATTATTGAGTCCTAAAAATGTAATCCTCAGAATAACCAAGAAGGAGTTCCCGTTGTGGCTCAGCGGTAATGAGTCCGACTAGGATCTGTGAGGATGTGGGTTCAATCCCTGGCCTTGCTCAGTGGGTTAAGGATCCAGCATTGCCATGAGCTGTGGTGTAGGTTGCAGACACAGCTTGAATCTTGTGTTGCTGTGACAGTGACATAGGCCAACAGATGTAGCTTCTGTATAATTACAGAATTATACCTTGTGCTCTCATATATATATATATATATATATATTATTAAATCCAACAAGACAAACTTTTTAGTAAGGTTTAAAGTCCTTCATTTTTATTCCCCACCACTACCACATCAGTTTTCCTCCTCTCCCTCTCTCCTAATAGAGTCTTCTACTGAATTTAAATAGCAATACAATTACCAGTTTTAACAGAACTATATATGTTCTCAAATTCTGGGAGAAACATCAGTTTGATGTGGTTTACCAGAAAACAAACAACCTGCATTTTACAATATATCGCTGTGTATATTTGTAGAAATCCTCTGTCCAGATAAAGGAAGAGGTAGGTTTTTCTTGTGTGTATTGTTGATAAAATGATTTAAAGAGTACTGTTTTCAATAGAATGATGTTATAAACCTCTCCTGTCATCTCCAGTTACTTATACAAAGGTATAAATATTAAGTATTTTTCTCAAAACTTTCCTTTTTTTCCTTTCCAATCACCTTGTACCTTTCTTTCTCTGAGGACTAGAGTTATTTCTTTGTCTTAATCTTCTAGTTGAAACTGCCCATTGTATGGCCTGTCTTCAGACTCATCCTGTGCTTTTCAAATGAGCTGATGAAACATTTTTTTAAGATTGCATTTTAATTATCAATTCCATTTTCCAGCTTTATTTGAGATATAATTGACCATTAACATTGTGTTCACATAATGATTTGATATTCTTTGTCTTGATTTTAGAATACTAGAGGTTGTAACCTAGTCTACCTTCCTAAAAACAAGACGAACTTTTTAAAAATAATACCAATTTGTATAAATTCTAAAGTATAAGTTTTGGTCAACAGAAAGACAAACAGTCTCTAACAGTTAAAGGCGTTACTAGAAATTCAGTTTGTTTTTCGGTTCACCCAAACTTGTTTCTAGATTTCTACCCATTGGTTATAGTTCTGACATTGAGGGTGACACAGAATAGGTCTAATTTAAATACAGCTTTAGTAATCTCTGTGTTCTGGCCTCAGTGCCTTACTCTCTGTTTGCATTTGTGCTCATGACACTAGGCTGCCTTTCTGTATCCTTTCTAGTTAATAAATATGACTGTACTGTTTTTGCTTTTAGCTTATGTCTACAATTCTTCTACTTTGTTGTATATGCTTAATTGTGTATATGAAAAATCTCTGTAGTGCTTGGGTGAGACTTATTTTGAATTAGTCGGTTCCATTTCCTCAGCATTGTGTTCACTCATCCCATATTTTATTTCTCTTAAGTTCACTAAAAACCTTTTTAGCTCTGTGTATATTAAGCGAGTAACATCTGTTGCCTATCACCAGAAATAAAAGTTCAAAGACTTCTGCCCTCTGCTTACTGATGACCCAGGAAAACACAACACAGTTAAGTACTTTACAACATGGAGAAGGAATAGAGCAAGATCAGCTTCAGTAGTGAGTATCAGTCCCCCGTAGTCTAGCAGTCAACACAGGGCAGTTGCGCTGTATGCACCCCTCTTCTGCCACAGAACTGAGGACCCTGTTACTTCCCCTCAGGACTTAGTAGTGGGATTGGCCAGATGCCGTATGATGCACACACTTAAGGAGAACAGACTGATGTCTAAAACTGGAATTATATTCTAACACAAGGTGATAAATTCAGCACAGTCCATGATTAACTCTTATCTCTTGATAAGGAAGTATTCCAGGGCCAAGGCCTATTCTCTGCAGCCAAGTGTGGGTCAAAAGAGTGTATACAAGGGACTGCCTTTTCCCAACATTCTACTCCTCACCCCTGTTGACCATGGCTATGGCAGATAAAGCATCTCACATTACCCCCCACCTCAAACTTGGAAGTGGAATTGAGTCCACCAGAGTCTCAGAACAATCTATATGGATGTGAGACAGCACTCTACCAGGGCCATTAGAAGACTCAGACCCAAGAGAATGATCAGACCTCTTTAGAGGATGGTCTTCAACCTGGATTAAACCAACTAAAGAGATCAAAAAGTGAGTCTTGGGGGACTCTGAGTGTTCAGCTGATAACCTTCTCACCTGAGCATGAATATTCACCAGTCCGGTTTTTAGCTTCCCCAAGTTATTGTTGTATATACAGTAAGAAGTGCTGACAATAACACAAATACCGCCCTGTTCTGCCAGCAGATAATTGAGAACTATTTGGTTATCCATCACCACCTTGACTAGTGAGTTCAGCGAGTCTTACTGGCTTGGATGGCTTGGGCAGTAGTGTTAGCTATTTCTGCCATGGTTAAGGCCAGGTTGTATACCCTTTTTTTCAGGGCCTGCATACCTATGCCTGGTGTTAGAATTTGGATAGCAGAATGAAACCAGTAGTTAGTTTGTCTTTCCAGGAGGATACTATGAGCCATTCTGTGGTGTGTCAGCAAAGTGGGTCCTTTCCAGCCCTCTCTGCAGTTGTTGACGTGGACAGTGGGCCTTAGAACTCCAAGGCAACAGTCCATCCCCTGGAGACAGACATTCTGTTGTCCACTGGGAACAAAGAAATACACAACCCAAAGGAGTGCAGGGGCACCTGTCAGGGATTTGGTCTCATAATGCTGACTAGTCTTGTATACAATCTTGATCTGCTTTTGCCATGTGTTCACAGAGAGAAAAGTTAACCTTTTGGGCATTCAAGTCCAAAATGTCAGTAAAGATCAGTGATAACCATTATTGTACAGGGTTGGCTTTTTTTTTTTTTCTGTCACATCATCAGTAATATTAACATCAAGAGACTCCTGGAGTTCCTGTCGTGGCGCAGCGTAAACAAATCTGACTAGGAACCATGAGGTTGCGGGTTCAGTCCCAGGCCTCACTCAGTGGGTTAAGGATCCGGCGTTGCCATGAGCTGTGGTGTAGGTTGCAGACGTGGCTCAGAACCTGCGTTGCTGTGGCTGTGGCATAGGCTGGCAGCTGTAGCTCCGATTCAACCCCTAGCCTGGGAACCTCCACATGCCACAGGTGCAGCCCTAAGATGACAAAAAGACAAAAAAAAGAGAGAGAGACTCTAGAGCATGCTTGCATCTAGGCCTGTTATCAAAGGAATGATCTGGCTATTTCACCCATTGATAACTTGAAGATCTGAGCAGTTTTGTATTAGCCAGGCCATTACAGGGAGTGCAAAATGCGAAAGAATTCATTGTGTGGTGACAAATCCAGTGTTGTTTAAGTTTGTCTCCTCTGACTTTAGCTTGTTTTAACAGGCACAGAAATTGATTCTGTAGGAATGAGAAAAGGAAAGATTGTTTCTATTCCTTTCCCACTTCATGAACCTTCTGAGTCCAGAAGGCCTACTGCTGACCTACTGCTTGTGCTACTAGCTGCCCTGGTATTGCAAACAAGGCTACTACAAGTGTGATGCTATTTCCTCTTGGACAGCTAATATCCTTTTGGCTTGATGCAGACTTTTTGGCCTCAGTTGGTCATCTTAAGAAGGACTCACAATCTTGATATGTTCGATAATGATGCCTACCTGTCTGAAAGGGTCAATATGCCCAGCACTACTAGAAGGACCCTAGAACCCTAGTACTATTTGGTTCCACCTCCCACCTCTGTGGTATCCCATTGAAGGGAGGTGCCCAGAGGAAGCATACGTCCAGGTTAGAGTTGAGAGGCCTTGTCTGTGCGGTGGTAGCCAGAACCAAAGATTGCCCCCAGAGACATATACTCCAAGGGGAAAAAAGAAAAGAATGATTAGCATGTTGAGATTGTGATTTTGCATAGCCTAAGCATAGGACTTACCACCACAACCAAACTCAGTATTTCCCAGTATGTGTGACAGTGCCTTGTTTCCCTTGCACTGGTGTGTTTAATAGCCATATTCCATGAGAGTGTGCCCATTTTTGTCTTGCTTAGGCAGTGAAAGATGTTCCTTGGTCAGAATAGATTCCCATGATGTATTCAAAAATATGAGGTAAGTTTTATTCAACAGCAGCTTTTGTAATCTCAGTGTCTACATGCCAGGCTGGCATAGCAATAGCGTAGCCTGACTAGGTGTTGTGGCAGTGAGGCATCATCTTTGCCTGTGGCTGGAGGTCAGGGGTTCAATGTAATCAGTCTGTGAGACCCAGGTGAGTCCCAGTCCTTGGCTAATATGTCCCAGTTCTTTTCTCTAGATAATTTGAATGCATTAACACGAATCACAAGATTGTACTGATCCTAGACTTCTGTGTCATTTCTTGAGCATCTAAAGTGGACTTCTGTTTCCATAAACATACCCAATAAGCAGTTGATGCAGCCCACTAGGCACAAGCTTAGCATATGAGTTCCATTTATGTTTTTATTTTTTAAATTCCTCTGTAAACACAAACATGTGGTGCTTTAAAAAAAAAAAAAAAAAACAACTGCTACTAGAGAAACCAGTGAGTCAATGCATAAAAATTAAAGAGGAAATCAGAAAATGCCTCAAGACAAATGAAAATAAAAATACAACTTGTCAGACTCTATGGGACGCAGCAAAGTAGCTCTCAGAAGGAAATTTTAGGGACACTGACCTATAGGAAAGAAGAAAAATCTCAAGTAAACAACCTAACCTACCATCTAAAGGAATTAAAACAAAGCTCAAAGTCAGCAGGAACAAGGAAATAATAAAGATGAGAGAGGAAATATGTAATATTGAAACCTAAAAAAAAGTTAGAAAAGATAAACGAAGCCAAGACCTGTTTTTTGTGCAAGCATAAATAAGAGTTGATAAGCCTTTAGACAGGCTCATTAAGAAAAGCATTCAAATAAATAAAGATATGAAAGAGGAGAAATGATATCACAGAGATACAAAAAAGTCATAAGAGAATACTATGAAGTTTTTTTGTTTCATTTTGTCTTTTTAGGGCCACACCCAGGGGGTTCCCAGGCTAGGGGTCTAATCGGAGCTGTTGCTTCCAGCCTACAGCAGCTCCAGATCTGAGCCAAGTCTGCGACCTACACCACAGGTCACAGCAACGCTGGATCCTTAACCCACTGAGCAAGGCCAGTGATTGAACCCGCAACCTCATGGTTCCTAGTTGGATTCGTTTCTGCTGCACCACGACAGGAACTCCATACTATGAATGGTTTTATGCCAACAAATTGGAAAGCCTAGGGGGGAAACAGGTAAATTTCTAGAAACATATAATCTTCCAAGAGAGAATCAGAAAGAAATATGAAAAAAACAGTTACTGGTAGTGAAATCGAATTATCAGTCGAAAAACTCCCAGCAAATAGAAGTCCAGGACCCGATGGTTTTACAGGGGAATTCTAGCAAACATATAAAGAAGAGCTACTGTCTATTTTTTAGAAAACTGACACACTTTTCCAAATTCATTCCATAAGGCCACCATTACTCAGACACCAAAAGCAAAGACACTACAAAGAAAGAAAATTACAGATCAATATCTCTGATGAACATAGATGCAGAAATTCTCAACAAAATATTAGGAAACTGAATTCAGCAATATGTAAAAAGGGTCATACACCATGATCAACTGGGATTTAATACAGGGATGTGAGGATGGTTCATGATCCACAAATTAATCAGTGTGATACACCACATTAACAGAAAAAGAAATCGCATCTGAATTGGAAAGGAAGAAGTAAATATTCTTTACTGTTTGCAAATAACGTGATACTATGTATAGAAAACCCTAAAGTACCCACCAAAATAGTAGTAAGACTAATAAATGAATTCAGTAAAGTTGCAGGACACAAGGTTAATATATAGGAATTTGCTTTTCTGTATACATGCAATGAGCTATCATAAAGAGAAAGCAAGAAAACAGTTTAATTTAAAATTTCATCAAAAAGAATACATTACCTAGAAATAAACTTAAGCAAGGAGATGGAAGATCTATACTCTGAAAACTATAAAAATTTGGTAAGAGTTCTTCTGTGATTCAGTGGGTTAAGGACCCAGCATGGTCACTGCTGCAGATCAGGTCGCTACTGTGGTGCAAGTTCAATCCCTGGTGAACTTCCAGATGCCACAAGTGCAACCAAATGAAAACAAAAAAACATGATGAAGGTAATTGGATATGATGTCCAAAGAAATGGAAAGATATCCCTTGTTCTTGGAAGAATTAGTATTGTTAAAATGACCATACTTACACAAAGCATTATACAGATTACAATCCATATCAAAATACCCATGACAATGTATAACTAGAACAAATAATCCTAAAATATATATGGAACCATAAAAGACCTTGAGTAGCCAAAGCAATCTTGAGAAAAAAAGAACACAGATGGAGTTGTTATGCTTCCTGACTGCAGACTACACCACAAAGCTACGATAATCAAAACAGTATGATACTAGCACAAAAACAGACCATTGGAGCAGAATAAAGAGCCCAGAAATAAACCCATGTACATGTAGTCAGTTAATCTACATAAAAGAGGCAAAATTATATAATGGGGAAGAGACAATCTCTTCAATAAGTAGTGTTGGGAAAACCAGACAGCTACGTGTAAGTGAATAAGATTCAAACCTTTTTTCACACTGTATACATAAATAAACTCAAAATGGATTAAAGACCTAAAACTAAGACCAGAAAGCATAAAACTCCTAGAAGAAAACATAGGCAGAACAGTCTTTGACATAATCCTAGCAAATTTTTTTGGATCTATCTCCTAAGACAAAGGAAACTAAAACAAAAATAAACAGATGGAACCCAGTTAAACTTAAAAGCTTTTACACAGCAAAAGAGACCATCAGCAAAATGAAAAGACAGCATACAGGAAGTTCCTGTTGTGGCTTAGCAGTAACAGGCCTGACTAGTGTCCGTAGGGGTGCAGGTTCGATCCCTGGACTTGCTCAGTGGGTTAAGGATCTGGTGTTACTGTGAGCTGAGGTGTAGGTGGCAGGCGTGGCTCAGATCCCTCATTGCTGTGTCTGTGGCATAGGCCGACAGCTGTGGCTCCTGTTTGAACCCTAGCTGGGAACTTCCATATGCCACAGCTGCAGCCCTACAAAGCGAAATAAAAACACAACATATAAAATGGGAGAAAATATTTGCAAATGATATGATAGCTGTGGGATTAATACCCCAAATATGTAAACAGTTCATACAACTCAAATGTCAAGAAAAAAACCTAATTCAGAAATGGGCAATTTGAGATTAGCAGACGAAAGCTATTTTATATGGGATGGCCAAACAATAAGGTCCTACTTTATAAAAGTACAGGGAACTATATTCAATACCCTATGACAAAACATAATGGAAAAGAATATGATTAAGAATGTGTGTGCGTGTGTATAACTGAATCACTTTGCTGTACAGAAGAAAACACTATTGTAAACCAACTATTTTACTAAAAACTCAGCAGAAGACCTGAATAGATGTTTTTCCAAAGAAGGCATGCAGATGGCAAAAAGATGCTCATCGTTGCTGCTCACCATAGACTGCAAATCAAAACCACAACATAATATCACCTTACTACTGTCAGCATGGCTATCATCAAAAACACCACAAGTAAAAAATGTTGGCAAAGATGTGGCGATATGGGAACCCTCATATACTGTTGGTAGGAATGAAAATTGGTGCAGCCACTATAGAATACAGTGTGAAGGTTTCTCAAAGAACTAAAAGTAGAAATACTATGTGACACGGCAATTTTACTCCTAGGTTTATGTCCAAAGAAAATGAAAACACAAATTTGAAAGGATACATGCTCTCTAGTGTTCATAGCAACAGTATTTACATTAGCCAAGACTTGGACGCAACCTAAATGTTCATTAACAGATGAACTGATAAAGAAGATGTGGTATATCTTTACAATGGAATATTATACCACCATAAAAAAGAATGGAATTTTGGAGTTCCCTGGTGGCCCTACAGTTAAGAAGTTGGCTTGGTCACTGGTTTGGGTTCAATACCTGGCCTAGGAAGTTTTGCATGCTGTGGGCACAGCCAAAAAGAAAAGAAAAGAATGAAATTTGCTCTTTGCAAAAACAAGGATAAACCTAGAGGGTATTATGCTTAAGTAAAATAAGTTACTAAGAGAAATATAAATACTGCCGTTTAACACTTACATATATGTAAGTTATGAAAAGACAGCATACAGGAAGTTCCTGTTGTGGCTCAGCAGTAACAGGCCTGACTAGTGTCTGTAGGGGTGCAGGTTCGATCCCTGGACTTGCTACATATTATATCTACATATTATATCTAAAAATTGAAATGAATGCATATAACAAACAGACTTATAGATATAGAAAGCAAACTAGTGATTACCTGTAGAGAGAGAGAGAAGTGAGGAGGGCCAGGACACAGGTAGGGTGATTAAGAGGTACAAACTGCTAAGTGACTTTCAGTGGAGGATAAGTCCATAAAAATAGTGCATCAGTATGTTGTACGCCTAAAAGTAGTATAATATTGTAAATCAACTATGATTCAACAAAAATTTTAAGATAAAAATAATGATCATTTGCCGTGAGTATCAACATAGTGACATATGCTTTTTTTTCTTCTCAGGGAGCAAGCTGCTGCCACAGTTCTTTTCCCCATATGGGGAGACCCATTAGTAGTCCAGTCTTTTAGTTGCCATTTGCCTGACCAGATGGCTAGGTTGTTGGCAGCAGTCCATGAGTTGGTGAAAAACATATCAAGGAAGGGTAGTAGGGGTGGCCTGCACTATAGTCAGTCACTGTAACGCAGAGCTTGGCCAGTTGGTTACTGCAGCTCAGCAGGCCTAATCTAACTTTAGTTTTCACAGAGCTGTTAGTAAACCATAATGTCATTCAATTTATGTTTGAATGGTAGCCCCAGGAAGGGCCAATGAGTCCACCCTGACACTTTGGGCCTTTGCAATAAGCTGGCTCTTTGCTTATAGAGCCTACTTGTCACTTGAGGTTCCAGCTAGGCACAATCTTGGATGTACCATTTCCATTTTAGGATTGAGCTCTATTGAGCCTTTCCAACTTTATAATCACCCAAGTGAGAATGAGTAGTTCAGGTTGCACTGTCATTAAATGTGGCACTCTGGCCATAAGATGCTTCATCTCCTTCAGTGTCCAGTAGCAAGTAAGGAGATATCATTCAAAAGGGTTGTGAAGGGTAGCAGATTCTGGAAGTTTGTGTATCCAGAATACAAGAGGCCAGTGCACTATAGTGGCAGTGTCCTTCTGCCTCAGACTCCAATCATTGTATGTGAGGGTTGCAGAAACCCACCTTCCCATTAGGATGGCCAGCAATTTCAGAGGTGCCAAAGGCTGTTCCTGGGCTACTCCTTGCTGAACAGCTTCCAGGGTCTGCTGCTGTAAAAGGGCTTCATTTAAAATTGGTTGTTTTAGGAGTTCCCATCGTGGCTCAGCAGAAACGAATCCAAATAGGAACCACGAGGTTGCAGGTTCCATCCCTGGCCTCGCTCAGTGGGTTAAGGATCCGGCTTTGCCGTGAGCTGTGGTGTAGGTCGCAGACACAGCTCAGATCTGGCATTGCTCTGTCTCTGCTGTAGGCCAGCGGCTACAGCTCCAATTTGACCCCTAGCCTGGGAACCTCCGTATGCCATGGGTGTGGCCCTAAAAAGCAAAAAGAAAAAAAGGTTGTTTTACAAGTCAGCTTGATTAAAGGGGCATTCAGGTAGTATACCTGCTATTTCCATTACACAAAGAGCCCCACTACCTTTTGGGCCTCCATTTTATTAGTGCTTCCAAGGCCTTACAGTTTTTTTTGTGCCATCGTTGAGATTTCTTTGGTGTCTCTCCACGTGAGCCCTGCTGTGCTAAAGGACCTGGATTTTATCTGGATTTTAACCAGATTGGCACTAATCTTTCTGTCAATTACTAAATGCAGCACTGTAGCCATGTCATTAATTTAGAGGATAACTAAAATTTCTGTTAGTACTTGGGATTGTCAAAGAGCAAGCCCTTTCCTTTGGTAGCATTTGCAGAATAATTTAGGTATCCCTGGAGGAGTACAGTAGAAGTATATTGTAGACTGTTTAATGTGAACAAAAATTAGTCGATGAGTTACTGCTGTGGCACACAGTGTGCTAAGGATTCAGTGTTGTCTCTTAGGTGCCACGGGTTCAAGTCCTGGCCTGGGAACTTCCATATACTGCAGATGTGACCAAAAAAAAAAATTTGTTGTGATCCTTATCCTGTAAAAGGATTGACTAAAAGGCGTTAGACAGAGATAATGGCTCAGTGATAACGAACCCGACTGGTATCCATGAGAATGCAGGATCAATCCCTGGCCCCACTCAGTGGGTTAAGAATGCGAGCTGTGGTGTGGGTCACAGATGCGTCTTGGATCTGGTGTTGCTGTGTCTGTGGTATAGGCCGGCAGCTGTAGCTCCAGTTTCAACCCCTAACCTGGGAACCTCCATATGCCGCAAGTGTGGACCTAAAAAAGAAAAAGAAAAAAAAGGCATTAGTCATAAATTGTGACAAGATGGTTATCAGCACCCTGATATCAGCATCTGCTTGTTTGTCTTGAGTTAACAGAATGATATCCTTTTTTCTGCCATAGAGTCAGTATTTTTTCTTCTTTCCCTTTTTTTTTTTTCCATTTTAGGGCTGCACCTGTGGCATATAGAAGTTCCCAGGCTAGAAGCTACAGCTGCTGGCACCACAGTCACAGCAATGAAGGATTCGAACACATCTGCAACCTACACCACAGCTCACAGCAACGCACCATCCCCTACCTCTAGTGCGCAAGGCCAGGAATTGAACCCGCATGCTCACAGATACTAGTCAGATTCGTTTCCGTTGAGCCACAGTGGAACTCCCCAAAGTTAGTATTTTAGTTCTACCTCTATCGGGACCTGAGGTTATTGTCATTGGACACCAGTATCTAAAAGTTTGACTTCTTGCTTTCCTTTTCACTTCAATCCTGACAGGGACATAGGGCCTCTGGTCTCCAGTGAGGACCCAGAGACCTTGACCCCATCCCTAAGGGTTATTCAGCCCTAGACACTTAAGTCTGCAGTGCCCCTTCATCAAACAGATTGCATGAGACTCCCCGGGCTGCTGTTCAGTTTCCTTATTTCACTTTCAAAGAAGGACTTCGTTTCAAGCAGTTTGTTGTCAGCAATGCCATAGGTGGTTTTGCATTGAGTGAAAACAGGTTTTGAGGCGTGTAAGCCACTTTGGATCGGGTGAAGTTTTCTGCATTACCCTTTTACTTATCTCAGACATCATTTGCAATCCCTAAAATACCTTGAGAGTTGGGGGGTAAAATGGGAGCACAACGGTGGCCAAGAGCCAGTGTGAAGTTTCCCTACATTTTTTAGGACCCATTTCACATTTCCACCCTTACCCATTGCACCAACTTTTCCCTGTTGACAAGGAGATTTTCTGTATACTCCTAAATGGCCAGAGGAGGGTCAGCACCTCAGTCCATCCATCATCACCACCACCTCATCCCCTGAACCAGCTAACTAGCTCTTTCATTCTACCATGCCATGGTGGTTTTTCTTGGCAACTCTGTATCTTTTCCTAAGGAAGTGTCCCAGGCCTAAGGCCCATTGTTAGACAGCTGAGAGGGGGCTATAAAGACTACATGAGCAAGACTCCTTTTCCTAACAATACCTAATACTTCCCTCTTAGGACTACCCCTTCTGTTCTTACCAAATGAAAAGAAAAAGGGACAAAAGAAAACTTCTGAAGGTGATATGTTTATTGCCTTAATTAAATACTACCATGTATGTATGTCCAAATGCATCAGACAAGTTTTTTGTATGTAAATTACGTCTCAATAAAACTGTCAAAAAATAACAAAAGACTGTCTTCTCTCTACTCCCTTCACCCAACCACAAAGGGATATATCTACTCCTTGACAGGCCACCTGAATTTGGTTCATTTTAACTCTTTTACATTATTCCCATTGAGGTGTTCATAGTATATACATACCTTTTTAATAATAGACAGCATTCTCTCCTAGAAGCATGAATTACTGCCCCTTAAAAATATAGCTCAGGAGGAGTTCCCGTCGTGGCTCAGTAGTTAACGAATTTGACTGGGAACCATGAGGTTGCGGGTTCGATCCCTGGCCTCACCAGTGGGTTAAGGATCCGTCGTTGTCCAGAGCTGTGGTATAGGTTGCAGACGCAGCTCGGATCCGGCGTTGCTGTGGCTGTGGTGAAGGCCGGCAGCGACAGCTCCTGTTGGAACTCTAGCCTGGGAACCTCCCTGTGCCACCAGTACGGCCCTAGATAAGGCAAAAAGACCAAAAAAAAAAAAAAAAAAAAAAAAAAAAAAAAAAAAAAAAAATATATATATATATATATATATATATATATATATCTCAGGAGGTTTCCATCGTGGCTCAGCAGTAACCAACCCTACTAGGATCCACAAGGTTGCGGGTTCAATCCTTAGCCTCACTCAGTAGATTAAAGATCCAGTGTTGCCATGAGCTGTGGTGTAGGTAGCAGATGTGGCTCAGATCTGGCATTGCTATGGCTGTGGCCTAGGCTGGTGGCCTGGGAACCTCCATATGCCATGGGTGTGGCCCTAAAAAAAGAAAAAATACAGCTTATTATATAAATCGTGCCGTTATACTACATAATACTTTTGTAGCTATTAACGTTTTTTTCAAAAATAGTTTTGCAAAATTGTTGATAGGTTAGAATCTCTGACAAGTATGCCCAGCCCTCTCCCTCAAATAAGTTATTTTTCTCTTTTCTGGGTTTTCTTGTTTGCTTTTATATTTTTATATGTTTACTCAATATCAAGGAGCTGCATCTGTGGGGTATCCAGTGTGTTAAATAATATTCATATCTGAATAAGATTTTATATTACAGGAAAACAACAAAACATTTAAGTACTCTAATGGAAGTAGCTTCAGAGTATAGCAGAGCCCCAAAACAGAGAAATTACCAAAAGTGCAAGTGGAGTTTTCATCTAAGTTTTTGGTAGATGTTATTATTAAGTTATTTAATTAAATTCCTGTAATGTAAACAGGCCGTGTTATAGGTAAAGAACCAAGGTTTGGGAGGAGAGGTAGTTGACTGGGAGGAATCACTGGACAAAGTGAAGATAAAATTCAGTTGATATCTTTGTGATACCTATAGTTTGCTGTGTGGATAAAATAATTTCATCTTTTTTGACCTTATTTTCAAATTTAAAGTTAGAAGTAAGGAAACTTATTATATGCTATCTTAGATCTGGGGTTTATGATTTTACTTCTGGTCAGCTGTCTTTTTTTTTTTTTTGTCTTTTGTCATTTTAGGGTCACACCTGCGGCTTGTGGAGGTTCCCAGGCTAGGGGTCTAATTAGAGCTGTAGCCACCGGCTTATACCACAGCCACAGCAATGCGGGATCAGAGCCGTGTCTGCAGCCTACGCCACAGCTCACAGCAACGCCAGATCCTTAGCCCACTGAGCGAGGCCAGGGATTGAACCCACAACCTTATGGTTTCTAGTCAGATTCATTTCCGCTGAGCACGACGGGAACTCCTGGTCAATTGTCTTTAGTCTTTTTCTAGTGTTGATCTTATCATTTTTAGATATATATTATGTAGTACTTTTGTTGACTTTCCACCTGTCTTGCCTCAGGGAAGACCGTGTCTTGTGAGCCATATCCATAGATCGCTATGGGTTGCTTTGTAACATTGCTGCACATCAGACTTATTATGCCTCCCTTGCATCTATGAGTTAGGTGACGGTACTTTGTTTCTGCTATTCTGTAATATCATCATCTCCACTGCGAGTGTCTCCTATTGCCAACTCTATCCTACAGAACATAGCCGTATGGAGTTTCTTAGTGATGCCTGTGCCCCCCCCATCATCAGGCTTTTCCTAATTGCCTTGCTAAACAATATTCTCTGGGCCCTCTTGAGAAACATACTCAACTAGTGGGTATTCTGACTTTATACAGAAGACGTTTCTGGTATGCTTACTTCACAGTCTTCAGATGCCTTTCTTCACAGTATTCCACAAGGATTCTTGAACCTCTGTTTCATTAATATGCACCATTGCTATTTCCAAGAGCCATCTAGCAATGTGTTAGGCCATTTACAGGGGCCCTAAATCCTGAAGTAAGGAAGAGTTCCCCATATCCCATTTGACAGTCCCATTCCCCAGTTCAGTACCCTCAGCAACTACTCTCTTGGCTCCTTTTTTTTTTTTTTTTTTTTTTTGTCTTTTTGCCTTATCTAGGGCCACACCCACGGCATATGGAGGATCCCAGGCTAGGGGGTCTACCAGGAGCTGTAACCACCGGCCTACACCACAGCCACAGCAACACAGGATCCGATCCGCATCTGCAACCTACACCACAGATCACGGCAACGCCGGATCGTTAACCCACTGAGCAAGGCCAGGGATCGAACCCACAACCTCATTGTTCCTAGAAGGATTTGTTAACTACTGAGCCACGACGGGAACTCCTCTCTTGGCTCTTGTTGGTTCAAATTGGCTCATTCCTGCAGCACTTATATAATCCTTCTCATCCTCTAACAGACTTAGTACTTTCCCATTTGGGCCACGCTGATTTGTTTTTTTTTTGGGGGGGGGTGTCTTTTTAGGGCCACACCCATGGCATATGGAAACTCCCAGACTAGGGGTCAAATCAGAGCTGTACCTGCTGGCCTACACCATAGCCACAGCAACTCAGGGCCTGAGCTACGTCTGTGACCTACAACACAGCTCATGGCAACTCTGGATCCTTAATCCACTGAGCAAGGTCAGGAATCAAACCTGCGTCCTCATGGATACTGGTTGGGTTCGTTCCCTCTGAGCCATGGTGGAAACTCATGAAATTTGGCCTTAACTTGTTGGCCCCGAGGGAAGATTGATAAAGAGTTTGAGGAGGGCTACTAGCATTGTCACTTGCTTCACTTGAGGTTTCCATATAGTCAAAGGGAGGGGTGGGTGGAGTCATGCTGTCCTCTAACAAGGGACCATGAGACTTAACTTGTAGACCCATGAGTTCCTAGAAACTTGGAGTTCAAGATTCTTAGCTACATCCACCCAGTAATTTTTTTTTGGACTTGCACTTATTTCCTTTATGGCCCTGATTGTGGCATAGATTTGCATGAGATAAATTCTGCCACCTTTAAAATTTGCCACATTCAAAACAACTAATAATTCTGTAATGATTGTTCATATCTCTCTGTCTCTCTGCCTCCTGTCTCTCTCTGCTATGCCCATGGCATACAGAAGTTCCTGGGCCAGGGATCAAACCCAAGCCACACTAGTGACAACTCGTAACTGCTAAGCCCCCAGGGAACTCCTCATTTTCTCACTTTAGCATCTCAGTGATAGCCAACCAGTTCCATTGTCCTTATGGTTACTATTAACCCTGATCCCTTCAAGTGCTTGGCTGTCGTACAAGCTAAGTGTTCATCCCCTTTCACCCAACAGGTGAATTAGCAAATGCTATCCTATATCAGAGACTATCATTAACTTCACTCACCACCAGTAACTGGATCCTTTCTCATAGTAGTCCATCCTTCAAGTGATCCAGTCTTAGAATCCTTTCATTGAAGTCTGCTCCTTAGGACCACTCTTGGTACCAGCTGTTTAGGTTACCCTCGCTAGAAACCAAGCCTTAGTCACAGGTTTTTGTGGTAGTAATACTTTGAGGTTTGTACTCTCAGAAGAAGCATTTAAGAAAGTGAGGAATATAGGATAAGGCAAGAAACACAGTAACTGAAATGTGGCTTGAGCTTCCTGTCTGATCATGATCTCAGAAGTAGCTTTGAAGGATAAATTGCACCTCAGAGATTGTCCTGCCCTGAGGCAAGGAAGTTGAGCTTTTTTACCCATTGCCCACTGGCCTTGAGCCTCCTCCTGGAGGAGGGAAAGGGTGTAGACGGGAGAGGCAGCGTGGAGCATAGGCATCTTCGTGCTATAGTGGTCTCAGCCATGGTCAGTTCTACAGAGAAACATGCAAATAAAGCACTGTTAGCTATCAGTACAGGAGGAAGCGGAAAAAGTAGCTGTCCTTCCTTGTATATTAGGATTTGGGCATCTGGGTAGGACTTCAGTGCCATCTACCACAGACCTCTTATGTGCTAGAGACTTTACCAGCAAGCATTATCTCATTCAGTGGTGTGCAAGAGCAACCTTGAATCAGCTTTCAAAAGAGTGGTTATGGATATCCATTCGCTTATATTAGTTTCAGTATCATTAGTAGCTTGAGATTGGCCATGAGGGAGTATTTACATCACAGAAATCTTCAAATTAACAGTTGAGGGCCCCTCCCAGAGCTGATTACTAAAACTTGTACTGGCATACCCCTGCATTCAAACCTTACAACAACCTTAAGAAGTTGGTATCGTTATTTTATGATATTTTTATTTTTTTAGGGCTGTGTGTGCAGCATCTAGGAGTTCTCAGGCTAGGGGTTGAATTGGAGCTGCAGCTGCTGACCTACACCACAGGTCACGGCAAGACCAGATCCTTAACCCACTGCGCAAGGCCAGGGATCAAACTTGCATCCTCATGGATGCTAGTCAGGTTCATTACTGCTGAGCCACAGCAGGAACTTCTGGTATCACTATTTTTTTTTTTTTTTTTTTTTGTCCTTTTAGGGCTACACCCGATGCATATGGAGATTCCCAGGCTAGGAGTCTAATTGGAGCTACAGCTGCCGGCTTATGCCACAGCCACAGCAACAGCAACACCAGATCCAAGCTGCGTCTGCGACCTATACCACAGCTCATGGCAACACCAAATCCTTAACCCACTGAGCAAGGCCAGGGATCGAGCCCGCAACCTCATGGCTCCTAGTCGGATTCGTTTACGCTGCACCATGATGAGAACTCCATGGTATCTCTATTTTATAAATGAGAGAACTGAGTATCAGAGTTATTAATATTTCACCATGATGACCCTTTTAATATGAAATTAGATTTTTTACAGGAAGGACAAATTAACATACCCTTCTTTAATTAAAATCATAGGTTAAAAATTCAAAGTACCACAGTATAGTGTGGGAAATAATTCATGTTGAATCAGAATATACATTTGAAAAAGGTGTGACTTACTCTCAAGTAACCATGGAGTTTTTAGTACATTTTTAATTAAATATTAAGTGCAGTACAATTACTTTTTTCCACTTTATGTTGAATTACAATATGAAATAAATTGAATGGGTAAGCTCATTAGTCTTCATATAGACATGAAATTCTTTTTAAACTTTTGTTATGTGGAATTGACTGCTTCTCTTGGGTTTTGCTTGTATTTCTGAAGCAAGGAGAAGTCAGGCTGAAGTGTTTGAAAGCTCTACAAAGTCTGTATACCAATAGAGAATTATTCCCCAAATTGGAGCTCTTCACTAACCGATTCAAGGTAAGAATGCTTAGCTTATTTTTATTTTCAATTTAAAAATTCTCATTATAAATAGTTTAAAAAATGGCATTAACATAACAGGTGTTTAGTTCATATTCTTTACTGCATGTTGTTTAAATGAACCTGTGTTTAATAGATAATGAATCTCTGCTTTACAATAGATGTTACCAACATGAGGTATTATTTATTGCCTTTCATGGAGGTCCATCCTGCTTAAAATAAGATTTTCTTCATGTACATCTTTTTATAATCATATTAACTTTGCAAGGTAAGGTTTGTCTCTGTGTTAGAGAATGCCAGTTGATGAAGAAGATTCTATATTATAAACATGTATAATGCCTTCTTCGTGTGTCTAGGACTCTGATTATATGGTTTCAAGACTAAAACTTTCCATTTAATCTGTCATTGGTCTTCCATGTATTCCTCCAAGGACATTACTTAAGATCTGTCTTGTCTTAGTGTCTGTTTATGGTTGTTTTGATTTATAATTTTTTTTAGGATCGCATTGTGTCAATGACACTTGATAAGGAATATGACGTTGCTGTGGAAGCTATTCGATTGGTTACTCTGATACTTCAGTAAGTATAGTATTCATTAGTGTTTTAATTAAGCTGTTAACATTTTAATATTTTCCCAGGATTTTGATATACTTCACATATATATCTCCAATATATATATATTTATCACATTAGGAGGTTTTTTTTACATTTAAGGTTAGATTTGAAACAAAATTTTTTTTAGAATGTTACCTATTTCCTTTATATAAAAATTATTTTATGCAGTCCAAGAGGAAGTATCAGTGAAGCAGCATACCTTTTTTTCTGTTTGAAGAGACAGAGGGAGAGAAAAAGGGCTCAAGTGATGGATTTTACAAATAGACTTCTTTGAAATGGTATAGAAGTAGGAGAAAGGAAATAAAGCATTTAAGTTGTCATTGATATGATAGAACTTTTAAAATAGGAAAAGTTAGTTTCATCTATAAGTTTTGACTGAAAGCTAAGGAAGAATCTATGTGAGAATTCACACAAAGCAAATTCCTAGCAAAGTCATCATGAATCTTCCTCTCCCTACTTTGTGATGCTATATCTGTCATACACCAAGTATCATGTATGCCTGAGTTGTTTTGATCTCTTTTTACCTCTTTCTGCTCTAGTGCCATGTTCTTTATTATTGTGGCTTTATAATATTATATATATTGTATGTTACAAATATGGCCTCTTACTGTTTTAATTGCTTCTTCTCTGCCTTTCTTTTAAAAATCCACTTAACTGCTTGTGGATTTTTTTTCCTTTATGGCTTTTTAAAGTACTTTTGTCTGGAGTTCCCGTCGTGGCTCAGTGGTTCACAAATCCAACTAGGAACCCTGAGGTTGTGGGTTTGATCCCTGGCCTTGCTCAGTGGGTTAAGGATCCAGCATTGCCGTGACCTGTGGTGTAGGCTGCAGATGCGGCTCGGATCCTGTGTTGCTGTGGCTGTGGTGAAGGCTGGCAGTTACAGTTCCTGTTAGACCCCTCCGCCTGGGAACCTCCGTATGCTGCGGGTGCGGCCCTAGATAAGGCAAAAAGACAAAAAAAAAAGGTACTTTTGTCTAATTCCTCAGAAACTCTGGTTGGGATTCTAAATATTGGAACTGCATTTAATTTTATGTTAAATTTAGGAGAGAATAGAATTTTTTACGGTTATATATCATTTATAAATGAAAATGATACATGTCTTTACCCAGATTTCATTAGGTCTTTTATATAAGGTTTAAATTGTTCATAGAGTTATTGTACATTATTTATTAGGTTAATTCTAAAATACCTTGTGACTTTGTTGTTATATGACTAGTATTTATTGTAAATGTTTTCTGTTTGATTATTGATGAGGCAGAGAAACCTTAATTTTTATGTTGGTCTTATGTGTGCACCATGTTAGAACTTTTATCCATATTGATAGTTTGGTTATACTGGATTGCCTATATAGATTATTATATGATCTGCAAACAACTTCAATCTATCTCCTCCTTTTCTAACTATAAAACTTTTGTTTTATTCTCTTGTCTGGCTGCATTAGCCAGGACTTTGAGCACTATAGCAGTATCACTGATAGTGAATTTTTTCTGTTCTTATTCTAGGACAGCATCTAAAGTTGCTTCTGCAATATCTGAGATAGGTTTTTGATGTAATAAAAATTCCTTTGTATTCTCAATTTTCTGGGATTTTCCTTTCATATAGTGATTAGCCTGAATGAAATTGGTAGATTTGTCTAGTGGTAAACCACCCTTGCATTTCTAGAATAAATCCTGTTTGAACACGACATATTTATTTTCGTTTTCTTTTGCTTAACTGCAGTGTTCTATTTAGTATCTTAAGATTTTCACACCTTTGTTGTGTATAAATTTGACGTTTTTCCTGATCTTTATCTGACTTTGAAATCGGATATGTATGTGTACACACACACACACTCTTTGTAAAATATCTTCAATAGTTTCTCACCCTTTTTCTCTTCTGAAATAAATTTTCTGTGACAAAGATTAATTCCTCCTGAAATTTTGAGAGAATTCTTTTGTTAAAGCAATGGCAGTTTTGAGGTTTTTTTTGAGAAGGTCTTTGATTACCATTTCTACTTCTTCAGTGGTTATGTAGCTCAGTTAACTTTTATTTCCTCTTGTATTAATTTTGACTTTTTGTAAGCTTTTTAAAATATATCAATTTCATCACAGTTTTCAACTTTAGTATTTTATATTTCATGATATTTTTATTCATAAAACTGCACTGTATCTTTTGTTAGTTCCTCCTTTTCATCGTTCATTTTATTTGTATCCTCTTTGTCTTGATCAGTCATGCCAAAAGTTTGTCCATCCTACTGTTCTTTTTTTTTTCCCCATCTTTTTAGAGCTGCACCTATGGCATGCGAAAGTTCTTGGGCTAAGGGTAAAATTTGAGCTGCACCTGCTGGCCCACACCACAGCCAGAGCAACTCGGGATCCAAGCCATGTCTGTGACCTACAGTGCAGGACAGAGATCGAACCTGCACCCTCATGGATACTAGTCGGGTTCTTAACCCACTGAGCCACAACGGGAATTCCCTACTCTTCTTTCTAAATAACTAGCTTCATGGCATTCCTGCTGTGGCACAAAGGGTTAGGAATCTGACTGCAACGGCTTGGGTCACTGTGGAGGTGTAGGTTTGATCCCCAGACCAATACAGTGGGTTAAAGGACCTGTGTCACAGCTGTGGCTTGGATTCTGTCCCTGGCCCAGGAACTTCCATATGCCATAGGTATGGCCATAAAAAAAAAAAGAAAATGAACAATCTTCATTTAGTTTTTTCTTATTTTTGAATAATCATATTTAAAATAATAAATATACTTTTAAGTACTACATAAGTAGCATCTAAACAGTTGAACATAGAATATTTTCATGGTCATTCAGTGATAAAAATTTTGATGACCTTTATGATTTTCAGTTTAATCATGGATTTTTCAGTTGTAGTTTTTGTTCTCCCTGGATCAGATAGTTTTTGTTCATTCTCTTTTATGGTATTATTTGAGGATATGTTCTGAGTGTTTCGGTCAATTTTTTGAATTTTCTAAGTATGTTTAAAAATAATATATATCTGTATTGTGTATATAGTTATGTATTTGTAGTTGTTACTTTGAATTTATTTACTATGTCATTCAAGTTATTTACATCTTTGCTTATTTTTGTCTACTTTTTTATTGTAGTGAAAATATCGTAAAGAGATTTTATTATTTATATTTTACTTTTTAAAGGTGTAGAATGTGATGGTTTAATATACATATACATTGTGAAGTGATTAACACTTTTGGCTACTTTTTAAGAGGGATGTGTTAGAGTCTTTACTATTCTTATCTTTCCTTATAGAGTGTTGTTTGTTATCATTCAGCGTATATAGATCAGTACCTCCCTGTTCATGATTTCACATTATCTGATATTATTCATTGTATCCTTACACCACATTCTTCCTTGTCATTTTTAAAAAAATTTTCCCTGTTCAGTTCTACTTTGAAATATTAAGTCTCTTACGGAGTTCCTATCATGGCTCAGCAGAAACGAATCTGACTAGCATCCATGAGGGCACAGGTTCAATCCCTGGCCTTGTTCACTGGGTTGAGGATCTGACGTTGCCGTGAGCTGTGGTGTAGATCGCAGACATGGCTCAGATCTGGCATTGTTCTGTGGCTGTGGTGTAGGCTGGAAGCTACAGCTCTGATTTGACCCCTAGTCTGGGAACTTCCATATGCCACGGCCACCGCCCTAAAAAGACAGAAAATAAATAAATAAAATATCAGGTCCCTTAGTTATGGTTTCTGTGTAAATTTTACAAGCTTATCAATGTCTTTCCCTTGGACAGAAAACACCAACATTCCACCCACCCATCGTTTTTGTTCAAATTGACAAGAGTTTAAAATCTTTTGTTAAGGATTACTTCTTTCCCTTTTTTTGGGGGGGGATTCTTTTTATTCAGTTTCAATACTTCATTTAGACAGTAGTAAACTCTGCTTTAAGATCACTTCTTCCCTTCTTTTTTGGGGGAGGGCTATTAAAAACATGGAAATTTATTATATTATAGAATAATAATAATGTCCAGAGTTTGGATATGAAGAAGGTAATATCATTTGCCTAAAAGTGTTATAAATGACCCAGTTCTTTCTATCCCTTCTGCCTGCCATTGTTGGTGTTGGCATTATCCTTAGGTTGATAGCAGCATGGGTTTAACAATTTCATCGGTCTCATCCAGATAAGGAAATGTAAAGGGATAAAAGACAATTACTTACTATGTCTCATTTTTACGAGCAAGACTCATAAAAGAACTTTCCATCACATTTCATTGGCCAGAAGCATGTCAGTTCCACCCCTGAAGGGGGTGGGGAAACAATTACTTGCTTACATTAGTAGGTGAAAGAAGTATTCAAGAATCAATCCTGTTGATCCATACACTTACAGTGAGGTGGTAGAATACAAGTTTTCCTTTTTTTTTCTTTTTTTAATTACTCAGTGAATTTTATTACATTTATAGTTGTACAGCAATCATCACAACCAGATTGTATAGCATTTCCATCCCAAACCCCCAGTGCATCACCCCACCCCCCAGACTGTCTCATTTGGAAGCCGTAAGTTTTTCAAAGTCTGTGAGTCAGTATCTGTTCTGCATAGAAGTTTATTGTGTCCTTTTCTTAGATTCCACATGTAAGTAATAGCATTTGATGTTGGTGTCTCAACGTCTGACTGACATCACTTAACATGATAATTTCTGGGTCCATCCATGTTGCTACAAATGCCATTATTTCTTTCCTTTTAATGACTGAGTAATATTCCATTGTGTGTGTATGTACCACATCTTCTTTATCCACTCTTCTGTCGATGGACATTTAGGTTGTTTCCATGTCTTGGCTATTATATAGAGTGCTGCAATGAACACTGGAGTTTTCAGCTGTAGTATTTTATAGTTCATGATATTTTTATTCATAAAACTGCACTATTTCTTTTGATGTTTTATTCATAAAACTGCCATTTCTTTCAAATCATGGTTTTCTCTGGATAGATGCTCAGGAGTGGGATTGCTGGATCAAATGGTAATTCTGTTTTTAGTTTTCTGAGGAATCTCTATACTGTTTTCCATAGTGGTTGCACCAATTTACATTCCCATCAACAGTGTAATAGGGTTTCCTTTTCTTCCCACCCTCTCCAGCGCTTATTGTTTGTAGACCTTTTGATGATGGCCATTCTGGCCGGTGTAAGTCTCTCATAGACTCCTCTAGTATTATCTTTTAGTTAGTAGTTTTTCTTCCTTAAAGAGTATTTTCAAACCATCAGAGACCTTGTTTTGCTAAAAAAAAATCGTATTTTCATCATGAATTTGGAAAATGGTTTGGCTACTTCAAAAGTCTACTTTTAAGATTCTTTTTTGTATTTTCATTGGAGGAAATAAGGGCAGAATATGTCTTACTTTAAAAGTGTTCTTTTGGGAGTTCTATGTTGGCCTAGCAAGTTAAGGACCTGGTGTTTTCACTGTTGTGGCTCAGGTTGCTGCTATGGCATAGGTTCCATGCCTGGCCTGGGAGCTTCCACATGCTGCAGGCATGGCAAAAAATAAAATAAAGTAAAACGTAGTTATGGCCTTCCAGCTATATCAGATGACCTAATTCATTAGGTACATTGGTGCTTTTGTGGATTCCTCAGAGAGGTCTTCCCACTCTAGGTATTTCTGAGAACAGTTCCCTAGAGTGGACAGTCCCTCCTCTGGCTATTTACTTTGTGACTTAGCCCCTTACTTTCAAGTTTCCTCTGTTTTTGAGTTGCTTGCCCTAGAGGTAGTCTTACTGGGTAAAATGTCTTTTTAAATTATCTAGGCTGGCTCCTTTCAAGTGTTCCATATCTGACTAAAAGAAACAGTGAGGAAGTATTGATTTTCTCTCCATCTGTTAATTCTTCTTTTGGTATATAATATTTTCCTTTAGCTTATGAGCTTGGGTTACTGAGATATCTTGTTAAATTTATTTTCCTGTGGGTTCAGCTTTATCTTGAGGGTATTAGCTGATTGAGCTATTGATATACATATAATTGAGTGAAGAGGTTAAAACTTAGGCCTTGTTGAGGGGGAGAAAGAGTATACTTAAAAAAATTCTTCTTGAAGTTCCAGTAGTAGGTCAGTGGGTTAGAGAAGCCAACATAATCTGGTACATATACACAATGGAATATTACTCAGCCATTAAAAGGAACGAAATAACAATATTTATAGCAACATGGATGGACCTAGAAATTATCATGTGAAGTGAAACCAGTCAGACAATGAGACACCAGCATCAACTGCTACCACTTACGTGTGGAAACTAAAAACAGGACACAGTGAACTTCTTTGCAGAACAGATACTGACTCACAGACTTTGGAAAACCTATGGTTTCCAAATGAGACAAGTGGGGTGGGTGGAGGAATGCACTGAGGGTTTGGGATGGAAATGCTATAAAAGTGAGTTGTGATAATTTTTGTACACCTATAATTGTAATAAAATTCATTAAGTAAAAAAAAGCAATAATTACTTTAAATGTAAATGGATTGCTCTTTCTAATAAAAAGGCATAGAGTGGCAAAAAAAAAAAAAAGCCAACATAGCCTCCCTGAGGGTGCAAGTTCAATCCTGGCCTCTCTCACTGGGTTAAGAATCCAGTGTTGCCACAAGCTGCTGGCATAGGTTATAGATGCAGCTGGGATACAGTGTTGCCCTGGCTGTGGCATAGGCCTACAGCTGCGGCTCCAGTTCAACCTGAAGCCCAGGAGCAGCCATGTGCTGTGGGTGCAGCCAAAATAGAAGCCTCTAATCTATTTTCCATCCTTGATATCCACCTCTTTTTCATTCATCCTTTATGTTGTGATTCCTCTGCCTTCTTTTAATTTTATATTTATTTGTCAAATCCCTCAGTGTCCTTCTACTCTCTGTGACATCTCTAGAACTGAATTCTGGAGAATAAGTTTATGCCCCTACATCTTGTCAAAAGCCTGTACAGATCAAGAATTCTGTGTGTGTATGTATGTACAGTTGTTGATTTGTGTTTTTTTTATTAAAGTGTAGTTATTTACAGTATGCCAATTTCTACTGTACAGCAGAGTGACCTCAATCATACCTATATATACATTTTTTTTTTTGTATTATTTTCCATCATGGTCTGTCCCAGGACACTGAATATGGTTCCCTGTGCTATACTGTAGGACTTTATTGTTTATCCATCTTAAATGTATTAGCTTCTATTTACTAACCCCAGACTCCCAGTCCATCCCACTCTCTTCTCCTTTCCCCTTGGCTACCAGAAGTCTGTTATCTGTGTCTATGAGTCTGTTTCTGTTCTGTAGATAGGTTCGTTTGTGCCATATTTTAGAGTCTATGTATAAGTGATATTGCATGGTATTTGTCTTTGTATTTCTGACTTACTTCACTTAGTATGAGAATTTCTAGTTGCATCCATGTGTCTGTGAATGGCATTATTTTGCTCTTTTTATGGCTAAGTAGTATTTCATTGTGTATATGTACCACATTTGCTTAATCCATTCATCTTTCGATAGGCATTTAGGTTGGTTCCATGTCTTGGCTATTGTGAATAGTGCTGCAATGAACATAAGGGTGCAAAACATATAATCTTTTTGAAGTATAGCTTTGTCTGGATATATGCCCAGGAGAAGGAAAAGGAATTTTTTTTTTTTTTTTAGGGCCGCACCGAAGCATGTGGAACTTCCCAGGCTAGGGAACTCCCTCGTAGAACTTATTTCTATATTTAGTTTCCTGAAGAACCTTTGTACTGTTTCCCATAGTGGTACCAATTTACATTTCTACCAGCAGTGTGGGTGGGTTCCCTTTTCTCCGCACCCTCTCCAGCATTTGTTATTTGTAGACCTATTGATGATGGCCTTTCTGATTAGTGTGAGGTGGTAACCTCATTGTACTTTTGATTTGCCTTTCTCTAATAATTAGCCATGTTGAGCATCTTTTCATGTGCCTACTGGCCATCTGTATTCTTCTTTGGAGAAATGTCTATTTAGGTCTTCTGCCTATTTTTTAATTGGGTTGTTTGGTTTTTTTGTTGTGAGTAGTGTCGGTTCGCATTTTTGGATATTAAGCCCTTGTCAGTTGCATCATTTGCAACTATTTTCTCCCATTTTATAGGCTGTCTTTTCGGTTCTTTTACAGTTTCCTTTGCTGTGCAAAATCTTGTAAGTTTGATTAAGTCCCATTTGTCTATTTTGGTTTTTATCTCTATTGCCTTGGGATAGAGACTGACCTAATAAAATATTTGTATGGTTGATGTTAGAGAGTGTTTTGACTATGTTCTCTTTTAAGCATTTTGTAGTGTTATGTCTTATGTTTAAGTATTTGAGCATGTAAGCCCAAGAATTCTATACATTATCTATAATCCTATCTGACTTTTTTTTTTGTCTTTTTGCCTTATCTGGGGCTGCACCCACGGCATATGGGGGTTCCTAGGCTAGGGGTCTAACAGGAGCTGTAGCTTAACCCACTGAGCAAGGCCAGGGATCGAACCTGCAACCTCATGGTTCCTAGTCGGATTCATTAACCACTTAGCCATGACAGGAACTTCCTCTCTGACATTTTTAATCATGTCATTAAATAGATGTTCTTTTTTTTGGAGGGAAAAAATTACTTAATGGTATTTCCCAGCAAACCAAGAAAAGATTCAAACTTTAAGAATACATGAATATGGAGTTACCATCGTGGCTCAGCAGAACTGAATCTGATTAGTATCCATGAGTATGCGGTTTGGATCCCTGGCTTTGCTCAGAGGGTCGGGGACACGGTATTGCTGTGAGTTGTGGTGTAGGTCAAAGCTGCAGCTTGGATCCCAAGTTGCTGTGGCTGTAGTGTAGGCAAGCAGCTGTAGTTCTGATTTGACCCCTGGCCTGGGAACTTCCACATACCATGGGTACAGCCCTAAAAAGCTAAAAAAAAAAAAAAAAAGGAATGCATGTGTGTAGAAAGGCGGGAAATTTGTGTTTGTAGCAGAGTGGTTGTGACTAGTGAATCCATTTCATATAGAAAGAAGACTAAATAGTATTGTAGGTATTATGATAAAATATAATGCGAAGTAGACAATTCCTGAAAGAAGAGTTACATAACACAATAATTTAACTTTATGAAACAGGGACAAATATACGCCCAGTGCCTGTTAACAAAAAGTTTATGCACATTTCAGGAAATTGAGTTAAATTGGGCTAATATATATCAAGGTATTAATAGTCTTTATCTATGGGTGTGTTTGGGAAGAAATGTGGACATTTTCTTGTTTTATCTGTATTTTCTGAATTTTTTATGAAGATTAGGTGTCTTTTATTATTGAAGAGAAATACTACTTTCAAAAGTCGGACTAAAAAAAATAAAATCATTATGCCTTAAGCTTTTATAAAGAACTTTACAAATTTTTGATAAAGGTAGAACTAACAGTAAACATTTGTTTTGGCTCAATGTTACTTTCTGAATTTTTCAGTGGAAGTGAAGAAGCTCTTTCCAATGAAGACTGTGAAAATGTTTATCACTTAGTATACTCAGCACATCGCCCCGTTGCTGTGGCAGCTGGAGAATTCCTTCACAAAAAGTGAGTAATTATCTCTGAAACCAGGTTCCAGTTTCATATTTTGTTTAATTGTTGTTCTACAGTTAATAAAAGAAACTAATAGTGACTGGAAACAGTGCTAGAAGTGGCCATTGCAAATTCTGGGGCCTGTAATACTCTCACAGCCTATTTGTATATCATGAATCATATCCCTGAGAACGTTGTGTCTTGTGACATACTCCTTTGAACTACAATCTGTGAGGATAGTTCTCAGCTAGGGGTGTGAGTGGAGAATGGAGAAGTGCTTGAAGTTTATAAAAGCTCTCTTAAGTAATTGATACTTTATTTCACCATATTTTTTGCCTTTTAAAATTCTGAGTTCTTATATCTTACCTTCTCAATATTGATAATCTAAAATCATCTTCAAAATGCCTCCCAATTTTTTGTTTTTTTTTCTTTATTCTTTCTATGAGGATTATTTCAATCAGTAATGATGCTGAAAATTATATATGCAGTTGCAGTTTAATTTAAAAGCAAAACCTCATCAATATCTTTTGAAAAACATAGAGCTAATGAGAGTTTATGAGTGTAACTTAACTTTCTTAAATATATTTTTGATGGTATACTATATATGTTCTATAGTGTTTTTTCTTTGTTTCCGCTTTTTAGGGCCACACCCGTGGTATATGGAAGTTCCCAGGCTAGGGGTCCAGTTGGAGCTACAGGTGCCGGCCTATATCACAGCCACAGCAACGCAGGACCCAAGCCGCATCTGTGACCTACACCACAGCTCATGGCAACACCAGATCCCTAACCCACTAAGCAAGGCCAGGGATCAAACCTGCATCTTCATGGACACTAGTCAGGTTCGTTACCGCTGAGCCACAGCGGGAACTTCTGGTATCATTATTTTATTTATTTATTTATTTATTTTTGTCTTTTTAGGGTCACACCCATGGCATATGGAGGTTTCCAGGCTCGGGGTCTAATCGGAGCTGTAGCCATCGGCCTACGCCACAGCCATAGCAATGCCAGATACAAGCCATGTCTGCGACCTATGCTACAGCTCATGGCAACGCCAGATCCTTAACCCACTGAGTGAGGCCAGGAATTGAACCCGCAATCTCATGGTTCCTAGTCGGATTCATTTCTGCTGTGCCAGGATGGGAACTCCCCTATAATTTATTAGTAGATTAATTCATTCTTAAAATATTCTTGGGCAGGTGGATGTTTTGCTTTCTGATTTTGTTTGTAGATTTAACTTAATGACTTGGCAGGTGAACCCAGAAGTCCATTACATGTAGTAATTTGTGATTATGCTAAGCACAGATGTAAATCACACACTGGGCAACTGTCAGAAATAGATGCTTAACTTTGGTAATGAGAAGTCCTGGCGCTCCGTCCAGTATCAGCAACTCAGTGCTGCACCCGCAAACTCTTCTTTACTCAGTGTTACCTTTCGAAGTGGGAAAAGTTGTTACTCTGTGGAAAACTTTTCTTTAAGAAGGATGCTGGCTAGTAGTGCATACTGGTAATAAAAGTGAGAAAAAATGTCAAAATTTTCAGGCGTGACCTTAAAATAAAATACTGATTTTGCCTGTCACTCTAAGATCATTGGCTGAGATAGAATAGTGCTGTTTCTATACTTATCTGTGGTATCTGACTCAACTATCCTTCCTATTTTATTATATTCTAATTAGTCTCTATTCTCCACTTAACTTTTCAAAAAGCTTTGTGATTTTAGAAAAATTTCTTAATTCTATTTTCAAAGAAAAGGTCAACTAAAAAAGTTGGTTATCCATAGAATAGAGGCCATAAACTGGCAGCACTGGAGTCAGAAAGAGCCCTTGGATATATTTAATTTTAACTATCTTATATTTTTCTAAGTTTGAAATACTTGCTAAAATTTTTAAATAATTTTCATGGGAGTTCCCATCATGGCGCAGCAGAAACAAATCCGACTAGGAACCATGAGGTTGTGGGTTTGATCGCTGGCATCACTCAGTGGGTTAACGATCTGGCGTTGCCATGAACTGTGGTGTAGGTCGCAGATGCGGCTCAGATCTGGTGTTGCTGTGGTTCTGGCATAGGCCGGCAGCAGCAGCTCTGATTGGACCCCTAGCCTGGGAATCTCCATATGCTGCAGGTGCAGCCCTAAAAAATAAAAAAGCTTTTTAAAAAAGTCAAAAAAATAATTAATGTTCATATAAATTAAATTCACAAGTGTTTATAAGCCTCCATTATTTTTCCTTCATGAAACTGAGTCCCATTCCTATGCAAATGAGAGCCTCGCTTCATCAGCTTATTTTATGCCCCTGCCCTGAAGATAGTTTGAGAAATTTTGACTCTTAATAATCTCTTTGAAAATCCGCTATTTAATATTGTATTGTGATCTTTTAAAATCTTAAAAAGCTGTAAAGTAGCCTTAGGTATTCCATGATAAAGTTTTTTCTTTTTTTTTCTTTTAATGTATGTGGACTTGCCATGGCACAGTGGGTTAAGAATTCAACTTCAGCAGATTGGGTGGCTGTGGAGGTGTGGGTTGGATCCCCAGCCTGGCGCAGTTGTGGCTACGGCTCAGATTCAGTCCCTGGCCCAGGAACTTCTACATGCTGCAGGTCCAGCCATTAAAAATAAATAAAAGTGTCCACACACATACACTTAATCTGTTTTGTAGTCTCATGTATTGAGCTATGCTAAGCATCCAAAAAGTATTAAAATGTTTCTGAAATGAATATTTTAATGTCATCCAAAATTCTACATTTTAATATTTTTAAAAAATTAACTCCTCCATACGTTGTATTTATGTACAGTGATTTCAGTTGTTCAGATTTATACATTTTAGTAGAAAGGATGCTCATATTTTCCATTTGTCCCCCACCTCTGAAATCCACCCAAATAATCAAAACTTTCTCTTAAACCAGTCTGATAGCTGTGCAGATATATAGCTTCAAGCTAGTACTCTAGTCTTCTCCCCCTGCCAGTTCTTTCCCTCCAAAAAATATTTAATTTCTGTATAGTCATTTTCCTCTTGAAATTGGTTTATATTTTATGTCACATGAAATTGTTCTTATTTTATTATTATTTTGCCTCTCATCTGAGAGGCCTACTGTGACTCAGTGTCTGAGCTAGCACACTTTGTATCCCTGTTTCCAGACCGTTGTTTTTCCTCATTACAGCAGAGATGGTATATATTGATCTGCCATTTATCTCCATCCACTAGAGCGAGAGCTCAATGAGAGTAGAGATTTTATTTTTGTGCCGTATTATATCCATTTTACCTACAGAAATACCTGGGAATAAGACATCATTAATAATCCTTAAATTTTGTTAGAATAAATCTTAACAGATTAAAAATTTTAGTCATTTCTTTGCTATATTTTAGATGTTTTGTGACTTTTTTTTAAGTTTAATGTTTGTTTCATTTTACTCAGTACTGTCGGGTTAATAAATACTGTTTCTAGGTAATAGTCTAATAAACAAAAAATAATGGAAGAGTAATCATGATTAAAAGTATGATTTTTACTATTATTGCTGGAGCATTTGGTTAAATTCCATAATTACTTGACTGTGAAATGGTTATCTAAGAAAATAGAACTCTCTTTATTGAAAATTACATACTTTAGTATCTATCATACAGAATAAAAAGTTTATATTTTTCATAAGGATTTAACATTGATTAGTCATCAGTAAAAAAAGCTTTTACACTATATATGGTTGAACTGCATGAAATTATTCAGATCTAACAATTTTTTTGACCTGTAAAAGCATCAGTTACATACTTACATTGGAATAAATCAGTAATCTAATCTCTGATACTGTATCTTTTATTTTTTTAACACAAATAGTTTATACATTGAAGGAAAGGACTAAAATTCATATCCATGCAAATTCGTAATGTTGTTTTATTATATATTTCCAGGCTGTTTAGCAGACATGACCCACAAGCAGAAGAAGCATTAGCAAAGAGGAGAGGGAGAAACAGTCCAAATGGGAACCTTATTAGGATGCTGGTTCTTTTCTTTCTTGAAAGTGAGGTAAATTTTTAACATAACTTTGTTTTTAGTATTAGATTATATTTTAAATAAAACTCATTTCATTGGTTGTAATTAATGATATTTTTCAATCAAATGAAGACAAGCCTATTTCTTAAAAAACTGCCTCCTTGGATTTCCTGGTTATGAACTCAGTACTCTACCTTTTATGTGAAAATGCATGCAGGTGTGAATTAACACTGAATATAGGCTACCAATTTTTTAAGTTTATAGTATTACGACACTGCATACTTTTTTATTGTTGCTTGTTTTCCTTGAATTTTTGCATTTAGCTTTTAAATTATATTATTTCAGCAGTTTGTGAACATTGTCAAGCTGTTACACTTGTTAGTTCTTTCTTGTCTGAAAATTGTGTTATTTAAGGAGAAAGAAAAATGTGAATTTAAATGTAAATTAATGGTTTACAAACTCCATAGCAATTTTTCCATGCAACATTTCCATGTCAATTATCAAGTAAATAATTAACATTCATAATATATTATCTATTAGAATCTGTTTACACACACATACTTCGGTTCGCCCACTAAAATGTTTTTTGGTATTAGAACTGCTGTTATGACATTGAAGGAATGGTAAACTAAACTTAAAGAGCCCCTGAATGAGTAAACTCCTTGGCTTAGAAGTGAGTGAATAGAGTTGCAAAAAAAAAGTGGCAACAAGAGTTGCAAAAAAAAAAAAAGGTTTGGAAACTAGGACCCTGAACTTTACTTTGGGAAAAAAGTATTTGTTTATAATAGAATGTCCAGCTGAAGAAAAATTTAGAGACTCTGTGGCTGTTCAAGTTTGAAAGTGCTAGGTAAACACTGTAGGAATGAGGAATAGAGAGGCAAAAAGACTGTCTGTAAGAAAATTAAAATCAAAGAGAAGTGAAAGCACTTAGCAGCAATAGTAGGATTAGGGCAAAGCAGGGCTGGAAAATGGTGAAGGAATTGACTATAAAAACCCAAGTGAGCTGGGAACAGATAGAGAAAGAATAAAGTCAGAAACAACACCCGTTGGAGCATCGCATTTGAGTAAATGATATGTTTTAAGAACAGTATTTTAAATAGGTATACAGCGTTGCCGTGACCTGTGGTGTAGGTTGCAGACGTGACTCGGATCCTGCGTTGCTGTGGGTGTGGCGAAGGCTGGTCTCCTGTTAGACCCCTAGCCTGGGAATCTCCATATGCTGCGGGTGCGGTCCTAGATAAGGCAAAAAGACAAAAAAATAAATAAATAGGTATACAAATTACATAGGGAGCTTGTTAAAATGCCAGTTCCTATTCAGTAGCTCTGGGTTGGGGTCTGAGATGCTGCATTTCTAACAAGTTCCTCGATGGTGTTTATGCTTCTGGTTCAGGGGCCACACTTTTCATGGTCAAGGTCTAAAATGTTATTTCCTTTAACAAGGCGAGTGTGGATATATTATGGAGTAAAATACAGATGGTTGTGACTTTTAGGTAAAACACTAAACATACAATGAATATCACACTTATGATAGACTATTCAAATTAAACTCTTAGTCCTTTACGTTTTAAAGAAATGGGATTAAAAGAATTTAGCAACGATCAAGTCCTATTTAAAAATTTGACTTTAATAGAAACTGTATTCAAAAATTGATAGGGACGAGATATGCGTATACTATTTAAACTGCTGAAGAGTTTAGGGAATGTGATGATCAAGCTAATTGAATTTTATTATTAATTGAAGGAAAATATTTTGGATCTCTAAAAGCCCAAGGATCTTACTTTTTAATATATTAAAAGGCTTAAGTACTTAATTTTACACAATTTCATTTTGATTTAAAGGAGTAATTTGTAATGTGTATTATTGCTCTATTTTCAAATGGTATTGCTATTTTCATGTGTTTGCTGCTGTTTACTAAAATATTATAGGAATATTAAAATATATTTCCCAGTTCTCTATGGCATTCTTATCAGTTGCAAAAGCATCTGAAAATTATATTTAAAGGTTTTTAGTTTATTCATGATCATAATATTGGCTTTATATAGGTTTCCTATGTTTTATAAGAAACATTCTTTATTAAAATTTCTCATTTTGTAATACTAGTGTACATGGAACTGAATGCATGTTAAAGCTATTCTTATGATATGGTAGGATTCTGGTTGTCCTACTCTGAATTCCCCTTTGTTTTACTGTGTTATAATTGTGTGTGTGTGTGTGTGTGTGTGTGTGTGTGTGTATTTTTTTTTTAAGGCCGGACCTGAAGCATGTGGAATTTCCCAAGCTAAGGGTTGAATCGAAACTGCAGCTGCTGGCCTATACCAGCCACAGCAACATGGGATCTCCTATACCAGCCACAGCAACATGGGATCTCCTATACCAGCCACAGCAACATGGGATCTCCTATACCAGCCACAGCAACATGGGATCTCCTATACCAGCCACAGCAACATGGGATCTGAGCCGCTTCTGTGACCTACAATGCCAGATCATTAACCCACTGAGCCAGGCCAGGGATCAAACCCACATCCTCATGTTTACTAGTCCAATTTGTTACTGCTGAGCCACAGGGGAACCCCCCCATAGTAATATTTTAATAATAGACTCATAAAAAGTTGAATCGAAAGAGACCTAGAAATCATTGAGTAGAATAAAATCAGTTTATAGGTGAATTACCAAACAGTTAACTAGAATTTATTGAACTGATTATCATTCCTATTTCTTTGTGATACTGGGATGTTAAATAGTTACATTTTAGTGATATAATTCTAAAATGTTGAAAGAAGTTTGCAGTCTTTGGAGTTGTCTTCCTCTTTTATATGTGAATTACAGGTGAGATAATGGAAATTAGGAGATCTGCCTACATTAGTTACTTTTATTCTTTTTGTACCACAGTGTAACATTTTAAAGCCATCATTGGTTTGCAGTCATTGGTTTCAAGTGACAAAATACCTTGTATATTTGAGATACATACCTAATGGGAGGATAAATAGTACTTGCACATGATGAGCCCAGATTTCCCCATAGGGTAATGTGACCATAGTACTTACTGTACAAACTGTGGTGCTTTTCAAAGTGACCAGGATGCTATTACTTATTCGCAAACCGTAGTCATAACCTAGAACATTTATGGACAATCTAGAAGTCTCATCATTGTCCTTTTAGGCACATGGAATGATAAGGCTAATTATGAAAGTCATTTAAGTTAGAAAATTAACAGACATATTATTGACATAACCAGAAAATTTCCTCTGAATAATAACTTTTTTTAATTCTTCAAAATGAACCAATAACTGGTTCTGTTTTAGCTGAAAATAAAACCCAGCATAAGGGTTTATAAAACCCATAAAGAAATTTTAGGCTGAATAATTTGTGATGGTTATTTGCATTCTAAACAATTTTTTCATAAAAGAAATAAGTTTAGCTTTTGTTATATCGTGAGCTCTCCTTTACTGTATTTAGCTATTTGCCAGAGAAGTTAGCAGGGAGAAAAAAATATGAGGTAAAATGTTGTAACCTTGAAGCCAATTAAAGATAAATGGGTACACACCCAGAAAAATTGTAATTTAAGTCACCAGGAAAATGAATTCATTTGTTAAATACAAGATTAGAGGAAACCCTCTAAAGTGAATATACTTAGATATAACAGAATAAAATTTACCTACACATAAATGTAATTTTAATTTGTGTTATATAATTTATAAATACATTTTAATATAATTCTGATTGTCTTTTTTCCTGTACAATGACTCTTTATCCATTAATGAGCTACTTTTTTTGTTCATCTAGTTTTTAAGGAGTACAAAGAATTCTTGCAGATACCTGATTTTCATGGTGTTTTTATAAAATTATGATACCAAAAACTTGTTTCAGAAAATAAACATTTGTTTCATTGTTAGGGTTTCAGACACTTTTTTTTTCTTACTTTTTAGGGCTGCACTTGTGGCATATGGAATTTCCCAGGCGAGGGGTCAAATTGGAGCTGCAGCCGCTGGCCCTTACCATAGCCACAGCAACGCAGGATCTGAGCTGTATCTGTGACGTGCATCACAGGTCGAGGCAACACCGAGTCCATAACCCAGTGAGTGGAGCCAGGAATTGAACCTGCATCCTCATGGGTATTAGTCAGGTTTTTTCTGCTGAGCCACAACGGGATCTCCCTTAGTTAAACTTTAATATGCCTTGTTCAAGGCATAGAACAATGCCAATGCTTAAAAATCCCAATCCTAGTAGAATTATGCTATTTAAAGCCTATAATTGTGCCAGCAACTCATCCAAATAAAAACCGCATGCTAAATAAGTCAAGATGAATGAGATATTGCTAGTTCAACAAAACAGTGAACTGTAAAGTAAATGACTATGTATTAATTAGAGTTAACCCATATCCCTACATGAGACAAAAACAGGCAGAATTTTTTCAAGATTTTTTGGTGGAAGTCTGAAATACACCAAAGTCCAGCAGCAAAGGCTAGTGAAAGCTATCAGTAGTAATTAAGTGGCTGCCCTTTAGCTGTACTTATTCCTCACTTTAGAAATGCTGGTCCAGGAGTTCCTGCTGTGGCGCAACGGGATCAGCAGCACCTCTGCATCACTGGGACACATATTTGATCCCTGGCATGGGAACTCCATATGCCGCAGGGTGGCCAGAAATTTTTTTAAAAAAGAAAGAAGTGCCGGTCCAGGCACTTCAAATGTGAACATTGGTCTGAGAAGCAAAGCAGTGAATAAATACCACCAGTTAATTTACATCCACCAGTAGGAACAGGGAACTTTTGCACTGCAAATACGAAGTGCACATCTACAATTATAGGAAAAACCTGCCTGATTATAGATCCCTTTTCCCCACTTTCCTAAACAACCAAGGAATCCAGGACCTTACAATCAGACTCAAGAAAAGGATTCTCTCTACCTGTGTTCTTGAGTCTAGACTCATTAATGTATATGTCCTGGCGGTCAAAACACTGAAACTTGAAAAAGATCAATGTCATGTAAAAGAAGCACAAGGCCCAACATACTGATGAGAATTTTTTAATATTGCCCCTAAATATAAGGAGCAATTATAAAAGATATGATTTATGAATTAATGAATTTATAAAAGACATGACTAATAAATCATGGTGAAACATAATTTCTAAAATGTAGGGGTGACGCAGATGATTAAATGACATGAATAGATGTAACTAAAGATGGCTATAGATCAAGGGATTTTTCTAGGAACTAGTACAAAAGAGGAAAGAAATGAAAAACATAAGAGAGAAATTGAGATTGGTTGAAATGAGGAAAGTTCATTATAGTATCTAGTAGAAACTCTGTAAAGAGAACAGAGAGAGGAGAGGAACTAATCAAAGGATATGCAGTTAAAATGTTTACTACCTATGTACTATATATTTTACATTATACATATATTTTATATCATACATACCTATGCAAAATTTTACTTGAGGATATTTTCTAGCAAAATGAAAAATAGAAGCAGTTAAAGGAAATGAATAAAAGAAATACTGATGAGTAAATGAATCTGAAAAATTAGAACTAAGTCTAAATAATATGGCTGTGATCCTTACAGCAGATATATAAAGATTATTCTTGGTGGAGTTCCCATCATGGCGCAGAGGAAATGAATCCGACTAGGAACCATAAGGTTGTAGGTTCGATCCCTGGTCTTGCTCAGGGGGTTAAGGATCCGGCATTGCCGTGAGCTGTGGTGTAGGTCACAGACGCGGCTTGGATCCTGCGTTGCTGTGGCTGTGGCATAGGCTGGCAGCTATAGCTTCGATTAGACCCCTAGCCTGGAAACCTCCATATGCCACAGGTACGGCCATAATAGGACAAAAAGAAAAAAAAAATTATTCTTGGTGACCTTGGTAATGGAAAAAATAGATTATAAAATAAAACTGCAGAAAGCACAGATAAGATAGTCATTAAGTGTGCAAAGGGAATCTAGTGCCAACATTTATAATCTCAATAAATGTAAATGGATTAACATGCTTTATTAAAAAGGTAGATTGTC
>PVHT021183691.1:4407353-4435328 GCA_004024745.2 Catagonus wagneri | reverse complement strand
GGTACGGCCATAATAGGACAAAAAGAAAAAAAAAATTATTCTTGGTGACCTTGGTAATGGAAAAAATAGATTATAAAATAAAACTGCAGAAAGCACAGATAAGATAGTCATTAAGTGTGCAAAGGGAATCTAGTGCCAACATTTATAATCTCAATAAATGTAAATGGATTAACATGCTTTATTAAAAAGGTAGATTGTCATTTAGCATTGATATAAAGAGATCAAAATGTTTATGAAATACCTTACTCAAAAATTTACCACAGGAAGTAAACTGGATAAAAGCTGAATATAATTAACAAATGCTTATTACCAAAAGCCTGAAAGGACAATATCATATAAGGGGGTAAACCAGAATTGAGTACCAAAAGCATTAAGAGGGACAAGGGGGATATTTTATATGTATAAAAGGTATAATCCACCAAAAATATAATTATGAACTTTGCTATGCTTATTCTACAGACACGTTTAAGTATGTCAGACATAAAAGTAAGCTTGTGTGGCATGGGTTTTTTTTTTTAATTATGTTGAAATAAGAGTTCACTGCTGACCTAGCAGTTAAGGATTCAGTGTTGTCGCTGCTGTGGCTTGGCTTAAATCCCAGGAACTCCTACGTGCCCTGGGCATGACTAAATAAATGAATAAATATATATACACCAACATGTATATATTATGGTGAAATGAAATTTACCATTGTAATTATTAACTGTATTGCTCATTGGCATTAAGTGCATTCACATGGATGTGCAACTTGTCACCACCATCAATCTCCAGAATTTATTCAAAATCCTCCTAAATTGAAACTCCTTATCCACTAAATAATACCTCTATTTCAGCAAAGGCTTAGTAGCCTCTGTTTGAAGTTAGTGGTTTTTCTATTTTCTGCTGCTAATGTTCATATTTGACACTAGACTGTGCACTACTTATACTTCTCACTGTTGGAATATTGTTACTGATGGTATAAGGATATTTCCTTAGGATATGTGATTTGGAGAATTCGAATGTATCTGGCTACAAACCTTTGCCATCTTCTTTCTAAGCAGAGATGCTAATCCATACTACCTATTCAGGCATTAACCAAAATCATTGGGAAACTGTGAGGTGTTGTGTGTGCATAGTTTTCCTGAGGCATTTCTCACATTCCAGAATGTATGATGTGAATTTCAGTGGGAATGAAGATTAGAATTCAGGAGGTTAAATGAGGCAGGTCTTTTATTTTTTTTTTAATGATTTTTATTTTTTGCATTATAACTGGTTTATAGTGTTCTGTCAATTTTCTGCTGTACCGTAAAGTGACCCAGTCACACATACATTTATACATTCTTAATGAAGCAGGTCTTTGAAGAGGTCATCAAAATTTACATAGAAATTAAGAACGATACAGGAGTTTCCATTGTGGCTCAGTGGGTTAAGGACATGACATAGTCTCCATAAGGATGCAGATTTGATCTCTGGCCTTGCTCTGTGGGTTAAGGATCCAGCGTTGCTGCAAGCTGCAGCATAGGTGGCAGATGCAACTCTGATCCAGTGTTGCTATGGCTGTGGTGTAGGCCTTCAGTTATGCTCTCATTCAACCCCTGTCCTGCGAACTTCCATATGCCACAGGTACAGCCATTAAAAGAGTAATAATAGAACTAGGAATGAGGAAGAAACCAACTCATCTGCCAAATGTACCAAGATATCAGTATAAGGCCAGTAGGTCTACCAAGGTGATGTTCACATGTGTTGGACCACACCTTATGATGCAAAAACTATTTTCTCTCAAAAATACAAGAACATATAACTGAAATATGAAATAGGACTTAACATTCTATGAGCTATATATACATTCTTTTCTACTATGTTCATTCTTTTGAAACTTTAGCCTCAGTACATTAAATTAATAGTCAATGAATGGGTTGCGATCTCTACTTTGGAAAACGCTGATCAGTGGTTTATCTGGATGTTATGAGACTCAAAGTGGAAGAACTTTTTTACAAAGGTAGAGGAGTTAATTATGAATATCGGACACTGTAATATGGCCAACATCTCTACTTTTTAAGGAATTTTGCTAGAATAATACTCTCCACAGTTTAGTTATCAACAACTGATAAAGAGTTTGATGTGAAGTGTTTGATGGGGAACTTGAGAGTGTTTGCTCACTATTGGAACATGGGTTCCAAAGAAAATTGTCAAGAGAAAAAGTAGAAGTGAACTGAGAATGGGGAGTTGATTGAATTAAGTGGAAACGAGAATGGAAAAGAGGAGCGATGGAGTAACTTACATTTGAGCTTAATTAAGATGACAGAGGTAAAAAATAAATAATACTGATACCAAAGTTGAAAATGAAATTCTGGGAGAAAGTAAATGATTTTCTTAAAAAAAAAAAAGAAGAAGAAAAGAAAAAGATAACTAACAGACAAACCAAGAGAAATGAGAAAGTGACCTAGATCCACCTTATAACATCAGGAATTCTGCTAAACTAGGCATACTCTCATTTTTCTCATCTATATATGATGTAATGGGCTAGGAGGTCCTTAATCTTCGTATTGTTTTAAAAAATTGATGGAATCTACATATTGCATCCCTACTATCAAGAGTAGAATGCAGAAAAAAATTTTTTTAATTTCTCTCTCTATATAGCTCTTGTGACCAGGCAATTTAATTATAAAGAAATGGCTTGATAATTCAAAATACTAGTAATAGTTTCTTCATTAAATATTCTTCAATCACATTTGATTTGTTACTTTTAGTTACATGAACATGCTGCCTACTTGGTGGACAGTTTGTGGGAGAGCTCTCAAGAACTGTTGAAAGACTGGGAATGTATGACAGAATTGCTATTAGAAGAACCTGTTCAAGGAGAGGAAGGTATAGTATTTTGAAAAGTTGATTTACAGGTTATTTTGGATTTCCATTAATAATCATACCATCCTGTATAGATCACTTCTAAAAAATGAGTATATGTAAGCATGCTGTTTGTCTTTTTTTCCCTAGAGAACAACTTATTTCCTGTAACAAGCAAGGTGTTTCAGTATTACATAACATCTTTCTAGATTAAGACTGCTGCCATGCCACATAGGTTTTTTAAATGCCTATAAGGTCATGTAACGTTCAAAAAGGTTATCTTAATTTTTTTAATTGAACTATATAGTTGATTTACAGTGTTGTGTTAGTTTCAGGTTCGTGTGTGTGTGTGTGTGTGTGTGTGTATGTGTATTCTTTATCCATTCATCTATTGATGGATATTTAGGTTGCTTCCATGTCTTGGGTACTGTAAATAGTGCTGCAGTAAACATTAGGGTGCATGTATCTTTTCAAATTATAGTTTTCTCCAGTATAAAGCCCACTATCTTCATAGCGGCTGTGCCAATTTATATTCCCACCAACAGTGTTGGGGTTCCCTTTTCTCTATACCCTATACCCTCTCCAGAATGTATTTGTAGGCTTTTTTTTTTTTTTTTTTTTTTTTTTTTTTTTTTTTTTTTTTTTTTGCTTTTTAGGGCTGCACATGCAGCATATGAAGGTTCCCAGGCTAGGGGTTGAACTGTAACTGCAGTTTCCAGGCTACACCACAGCCATAGCAACTCCAGATCCAAGCCACATCTGCAACCTACACCGCAGCCCATGGCAACACTGGATCCTTAACCCACTGAGTGAGGCTTGGGTTTGAACCCACATCCTCATGGATTCTAGTCGAGTTCTTTATTTCTGAGCCACAACTCCTTATTTGTAGACTTTTTGATGATGATCATTTTGGCCAGAGTGAGATGATACCTCCTTGTAGTTTTGATTTGCATTTCTCTAATAATTAGCAATGCTGAGGAGTTTTTTCATGTGCCTGTTGGCCATCTGTACGTCTTCTTTGTAGAAATATCTGTTTAGATCTTCTTTGCATTTCTTGATTGGATTGTTTCTTTTTTTTAATATTGAGCTGTATAAATTATATACTTTGGAAATTAGTCCTTTGTCGATTGCCTCCTTTGCAAATTTCCTCCCATCCTTTAGGTTGTCTTTTCATTTTGTTTGTTTCCTTTTCTGTGCAAATAAAATTTAAGTTTAATAGGTCCTACTTGTTTATTTTTATTTCCATTTTGCATCCTCACAGAGGCAATGTCGGTCCTTAACTCACTGAGCCAGAATGAGAACTCTTCTCTCCCTTTTCATTTTGTCTAGCTTTCTGTGTTTGTGGTCTCCTTTCTGCATGCTGCAGGATTGTAGCCTCTCTTGGTTCTGGTGTCTGCCCCTTGGTGGGTGAAACTTTGTCTTGTCCCTCCGATGGACAGGGCTGTGTCACTGGGTTTAATTAGAATTGGCTGTGCCTAGGAGGACTTTCAGCCACCTGTCTGCTCATGGGTGAAGCTGTGTTCCCACCCTATGTGTTGTTTGGTGTGTGGCCTCTCAGCACTGGTGGGTGGAGCTAGGTTTTTCCAAAATGGTAGGCTCTTGGGGTGCTCTCACCAATGATTAATTTTTGGGACCTCCACCTCCAATATCCTGCCTCCTCAGGGAGCCACAGCTGACTCCTCCTTTTCCCAAGAGACCTTCCAAGAACCGGAGGTAGGAATGGCCCAGATTCTTATGGGGTCTCTGCTTGCCTTGGGACCCAGTGCACGTGAAACCTTGAGTGTACCCTCCCAAGAGCAGAATGTCTGTTTGCCCCAGACCTGTGGAGCTTTTGTGCTCATGCCCCACTGGCCTTCAATGCCAAATGCTCTGGGGGTTCCTCCAGACCTGGGGAACCTGACATGGAATTTGGAACTTTCACTTCTTTGAGAGAGCATCTGCTACATGGTTATTTTCCAGTCTGTGGGTTGCCCACCTGGTGGGTATGGGATTGCTTATATCATGAAAGAACCCTTTCTTCTGTCTTACTGTGTCTTCTTCTTTGCCTTTGGGTGTAAGATATCTTTAATGGTAGCTTTCAGTCTATTTTGTTGATTGTTGTTCAGCAGTTAAGATTTTACTCTTTTTTTTTGAGAGGAAGTGAGCTCAAGTCCTTCTACTCTGCCATCTTGTCTGGAATCCAGTTTCATAGCATTCTGGTCAGAAAAGATGATTGATATGATTCAGTTTTCTTAAATTTTCTGAGGCTTTTTTTATGGCCCAGGATGCGATCTGTCCTGCAGAATGTTCAATGTGCACTTGAAAAGAATGCATATTCCCCTATTTTCATATGAAATGTTCTGTAAATATCAATCGAGTTCATCTGGTCTAATGTATCATTTAAGGCCTGATTTTCCTTGTTGATTTTCTATCTGAATGTCCATTGATGTATCTAGGGCATCAAAGTCCTCCTCTATTATTGTGTTACTCTTAATTTCTCCTTGTATGTCTGTTAACATTTGCCTTATATTGAGGTGCATCTAGGTTGGGTTTATTTATATTTACATTTGTTACATCTTCTTGGATTGATCCCTCAGTCATTACATAGTGTCATTCTTTGTCTCTTGCAACACTTATTTTAAAAGTCTATTTTGTCATCTATAAGTGTTACTACTCCAGCTTTCTTTAGATTTCCATTTGTATGGAATGCCTTTTTCCATCCCCTGACTTTGTATGTTTCTTTAGATCTGAAGTGGGTCTTTTGCAGACAGCATATATATGGGTCTTGTTTTATATCCATTTACCCAGTGTATGTCTTTTGGTTGGAGCATTTAATCACTTTACATTTAATGCAGTGACTAATATGTATGTTCCAATTGTCATTTTGTTAATTGTTTTGGATTTGTTTTTATGCGCTTTTTTTTCCTTTCTCTTGTAGGTTTTTTTTTTTTTTTTGTCCTTTTCTTTTAGGGCTACACACAAAACATGGAAGTTCCCAGGCTAGGGGTTGAATTAGCATTATAGCTGCCAGCCTACACCACAGCCACAGCAATGCCAACCCCAAACTGCATCTGTGACCTACACAGCAGCTCATGGCAGCACCAGATCCTTAATCCACTGAGCAGGGCCAGGGATTGAACCCACATCCTCATGGATACTAGTCAGGATCTGTTACCGCTGAGCTACAACAGGAACTCCTTAATGACTGTCATAAGTGTTGTTTTGGATTCCTTTTGTGTGTGTGTATCTATTCTAAATTTTTGTTTCTCAGTTACCATGAGCGTTTGGTATAGCAACCTATATGTGTGTGTATATATATGTATGCATGTATATGTACATATACACAAAAACATGTGTGTGTATGTATATATACCTATTTATGATTGTTTTCAGTTGCTGATCTCTGAATTTCAAGTATATTATCTTTCTTTTTCTTTTTTTTCAGTGCATTTTGGTAATCCTGCATTTGTGCTCTGCTCCTTTTATGCTTACTGGTTTTGATATATTTGTATAGATGATTATCCTTCTTTATTGTATGTTTATCTCTACCAGTGAACTTTCCCATTTTTTAATTTTCTTGTTTCTTCCCGTAAGTCATTTAGCATGGTTGTAAAGCTGATTTGGTGATTCTTTTAGCTTTTACTGTTGAGTCTCTATTCAGTTTTTCCTGCTTTTCCATGTGGTTCATTCCTCTTGGATATTAGAGCAGAGCGATCCATCACCTTTAAATTACCTAAAGAGGATAGTGATCATCTCCCAGTGTTTTTTCCCAAGTAATGATGTTGATTGGCATCATCTGCTCTGACTTTGACACAGTTCCGTGAAAATTCAGAGAAAACAACAGCTATGCATCATACCCAGATACACTCCAGTAAACTGAAATTGCTTTTGAATTCAAGATATTTGCCTCACAACCTTTCTTTTTTTAATCTTATAGAATCCCAGAAATTTCTGTTTCAAAATAAAGTTTCTTATGGTATATTTGGCCTCACCTATGATTATTATTTACCTTTTTTGCATGTGCTTATTTTCCTTCTATATCTTTGGTAATAAGAGGCTTTGTTATTAAGTTGACAGGGCCTTCTGCTTACTAGCTCAAACTCCCGTGTGTACTCCAGATTCCTTACACTATTGAAGTGATCAGAGGATATGAACCTACGTTGTACCCCTTATTTTATTTATGTATGTTCCTACTAAGTTAGCTGACTTCCTGAGTCTATTTCTAACTTATCTTAATATTTTCTCAAGTAAAGTCTACTTTTCTAATCACTACAGCCCAGTCAACACTCGAGCAAAATGCCTGGCGTAATATTTAATAGTAAATTTCATCCATTTTCCTCCCCTTGCTTGTGGCGGTAGAATCAGCAAATTATCAGAATAGATTCGAACTTCTTATTTATGATTCCAAGCCATTTTTCTTCTTGTCAGCGTATGTCTTCTAAGGTTATTTCCAAGGAAAAGGGAAGCAGCAGATATAAACTAAAGAAAGAAGAGCCAAGGTGCTATGATTTGGTATTGTTAACTTTCTACTCTGCTTTAAGTAAGATATGTCAATCAGAAAATAATAATCACTATGTCTGTCAGTCAGCAACATGTTATAGATGGATTTACCTTGTCAAAATAATGTATTATTAGGTTTTTTTTATGGTATAAATTTAGTTGACATTGAGTTTTTCAGCCAAGAGATTGGTTTGATTTGGTTTGGCTTAAGTTTGATAAGTGTGATTTTAGCCAGAAAAGCGAGTTGTAAATGCAGAAATAATTTTAAGTGAACCACAGTTTTAGGGTATAATTGAATCTAGGAAAGCAAAGCTGGGTAATGTATGCATAAAAAGTCCAAAACTATTTTGACATCATGATTCAGTGTTTTTTTTATACATTTGCCGATATGCATGCTGTGGCACATATAAGCTCTAGTATGGAACAGCATCCGTATCAATTTTCTTAGCCGTATTTTGCTGTATTTTATGATAAAAAATGGCATTAGTAACTTATTTATTTTCTTAAAACTAAATTATATTTTAGGTAAGTGAAGTGTGATAGATATTCCAGTGGATGAAACTCTAGTTTATAGTTGCAAATGTAGGACTAAATTTGGGGAAACAGACACATTGTAAAAGATTACCAATAGCAATTTACATCATAACAGCTGCTAGACTATCCTGCAGTGTTTTTAAGGGACAGGGTTTTTTGGAGTGTGATGGAGTGTATTCTACAGCAAAATCAAATTTCTGGATAAATTTTTGGTGTAATGTGAGGGTCTGGGTAACAGGTAATCAAACTAAAACAGGGCCGTCACTAAGTCATTTAACTTCTCTGGATCTCAACTTCTTCATTTATAAAAAAGGCCCTTTAGGATTTCCCGTTGTAGCTCAGTGGGTTAAGAACCCAACTAGTATCCATGAGTATCCCTGGCCTCACTCAATGAGTTAAGGATCCAGCATTGTCACAAACTATAGCATAGATCACAAATGCAGCTCAGGTCTGGCATGGCTGTGGCATAGGCTGGCAGCTACAGCTGTGATTCAGCCCCTAGCATAGGCACTTCTGTATGCTGCAGGTATGGCCCTAAAAAAAGGCCTTTTGATTAGATAACCTTCTGTCGTCATTTCTCATACTAGAATTCTTTCTTTTTTAATTTTTATTGAAGCATTGTGCTAGTTGATTTATGGCATTGTGCTAGTTTTGGGTTTACAGCAAAGTGATTTCAGTTATACAATACGTATATATTCATTGTTTTTCAGATTCTTGTCCCATATAAGTTTTTACAAACTATCGAGTAGAGTTCCCTATAATATAAAGCAGGTCCCTGTTGATTATCTATTTTGTATATAGTTGTTTGTGTATGTTAATCCCAAATTCCTAATTTATCCCCACCACCCACCTTTTCCCTTTCATAACCATAAGTTTGTTTTCAGTCTGTGAATTTCTGTTCTGTAAATAAGTTCATTGTGTCACTTTTGTAGATTCTGTATTAAGTGATATCATGTGACGTGTGTTTTTTTCTGTCTGACTTCACTTGTTGTGATAATCTGTGTTACTGCAAATGGCTTTATTTCATTATTTCTATGGCTGAGTAAAATTCCACTGTATATATGTACTACATCATCTTTATTCTCTGTCAGTGGACATTTAGGTTATTTCTATGTCTTGGCTATTGCAAATAATGCTGCAGTGAACATTGGAGCTTATATTCAAGTGGGCATATGTCCTTTTGAATTATCATTTTCTCCGGATATTTGCCAGGAGTGGGATCGCTGGATCGTGTGATAGTCCTATTTTTAGTTTGTTAAGGAACCTCCATACTGTTCTCCATATTGGTTTTACCAATTTACATTCCCACCAACAGTGTATGGAGGGTTCCCTCTTCTCCATACCCTCTCCAGCATTTACTGTTTATAGACTTTTTGATGATGGCCATTCTGACCAGTGTGAGATGTGACTTCATTATAGTTTTGATTTGCATTTCTCTAATAATCTAATATTAGAGAATTGATCCAGTTGATGGGTGAAGTAATGTGAGTAAGTGAAATTCTTCAACTAAGAAATAATTCAGTTTATAATTTTTAAATACTTATTGAGGCATTCCCACTGTGGCACAGTGGGTTAAGAATCCAGCTGCAGCAACTCCAGGTCGCTGTGGAGGCATATGTTCGATCCCTCAGTCTAGCGCAGTGGGTTAAAGGATCCATTGCTACTGCAGCTGCAGCTCCAATTTGATCCTAGCCCAGGAACTTCTATATGCCACCAGTGTAGCCATAAAAGAGAAAAAAAAAATTATTGACCAATTCTGTGTGCTTTTATACTAAGCACTGAGGGGGTACAGTCTTAAAGTCACCTCACTGCCCATATGGAGCTTATATTCAAGTGGGGAAGATCACATGAAAACTAATTAAACAGAATATCTTAAAAAGTTAAGTATCCGAGAAGGGTAATAATAATAAGAAAGGGTCCATCTTTATATTGAATCCCAAAAGGACAATTACAGGAGGCCACTTGTGGGCCAAAAATCTAAATGATATAGGGGTTACCCATAGGAGGTTAAAAAAAGAGCTGTCTGGATAGAGGAAACAGCAGTTGCAGGGTATCTGAAGCATGATTGGTATTGTTGTATTCCAAAACTGCAATAGCTAGAACAAAGTGAGCCAGTGGTACTAGATGAGATAGAGGCAGAGGCCTAATGATGTAGAACATTTAGGTTTATAAGTTGATTTACTTAATTCATTCTAAGTGTAATAGAAAGCCACTGAAGAATTTAAACTTGGGAGTGAAGTGGTCAAGTGCATATTTTAAGAAAAATGCTTTTTGTCAACATGGTTTGGAGTAGGCAAATCAGTCAGGTAACTGTTGGCAGCAGTTCCTATGGGAAATATTAACAAAAATAACAGAAGACTAAGGTAGATTATAGAAAGAGTCCATGGTGAGTTTTTAAGATTATGGATAGGGAGGGGACAAAAGTAGGAAGAACAAGAAATAGTGAGAGCTCTAGCAAGCTATATAACAGAATGGTAAGAGATAATTGGACTCTCTAGAAGGTCCAGTAGAGAGGGTGGTCAGGAGAGCTGTGGTTAAGAATATCATGTATTGCAGAGAAGAAAAAAGGACTATGCAAAGATCATTAGTTTTAGTGAGGATGTAAGTCATAAGTGACTTTTTAGTGTTTGCTTTCTGTGGTGGTAGGGAAAAAAGCCAGAGTTTAAGGTGATAAGAGTAAAATCAATGATGAGGAAAGGGAGATGATGTGTAAAAAGGTTTCTGAGGACTTAGAAAGTTTTATTAGAGTTAGCTGATGATTCATGGTAGCAAAGAGCTACCCATTCCTTTCAGTCATTATGGCTTTTTGGCTCATGTATGTGGCCTAAGGCTTACTTTGCTTTTGATTTTATTATCTGATTTTGCTGTCATATTTCCAAAAGAAGTTTCAATTAAATTTCAGCTGTTTTGAGTTTACCATATCTGAATAGATGGTTTCAAATTACAAACTAAATAATAAAATTGATGACATTGGTCGTTGTATAAGGCTGGATTATTTTTCAACACTAATATATGAATTTTAGTATATTATAGGGGAATGTTTCCATACTTGAGGTCTTTTTCTTTCTCTCCTCACTTCCCGTAGAATTAGATTTTTTTTCACAAGAAATAGATTTTTCACAATAGAAAATGCATTTAGTTCATAAACAATCTTGTCATTCCTTTATCCCCAGTCAAACGTGAAAAAAATTCTAGATTCACAAAATAGAAACTTGGTTGTTTTATTGTGTGGTAACCTTTTTCATATTATTAAGCATTGGATCAGTGGATATAAATGGAAAGCTGAAGCTTTTCATGTGTTTTTCCTAAGACAAGCTAAAGTTCATGTGTTTTTCCTGCCGCAAATAAAATGTTAAAAATGACTGAATTAAGATGTACATAACATATTCCTATTCAATATGATTTTGTTAAGGATAAAGGATAAGATGTTAATGCCTTTGTTTGCCTTTTCATTGTTATTATCCCCAATTTATTTTAAAGTAATCATTATAAACTTCTCAACTTCTAAAACTTAATCTTTTTTTCTTTAAATTTATGCCTCAGAGTTTGTGGCAGCAGTTTAAGGATCCAGCCTTGTTATTGCAGCAGCTTGTGTCACTGCTGTGGTATGGGTTCGAATCCTGAGTCAAGAACTTCCACATGTTCTGGGCATGGTCAAAAAAAACAAATAATTATCGTAATAATTTATGCCTAGTTCTGTCTCTATAATCCCCACATCTGTTGGTCATTAACACAAATAAGTATAAAGAAAAAGGCATAACGAGGGAGGCAGTGAGACAGAAAGATAAAATTAAACTATTCAAATTAGTCTTGGAGTTCCCGTCATGGCTCAGTGGTTAACAAGTCTCACTAGGAGCCATGAGGTTGTGGGTTCGATCCCTGGCCTCGCTCAGTGGGTTAAGGATCCAGCGATGCCATGAGCTGTGGTGTAGGTCGCAGACGCGGCTAGGATCCTGAGTTGCTGTGGCTGTGGCATAGGCCAGCAGCTGTAGCTCCGATTAGATCCCTAGCCTGGGAACATCCATATGCCATGGCTGCGGCCCTAAAAAGCAAAAAAAAAAAAAAAAAAAAATTAGTCTCAAAATTTGTCTTTAAAAATACAAAGAAATGAATTCAGTAAGGAAAGTACAGAATAATTGTGAAGAAAATCATAAATGTTTCATTAAATAATGTCAAATAAGAACTCAGCAATGAAGAACTATGTCATCTTCCTGTCTGAAAAGATGATTAAAAATGTCGGTTCTTCCCAGGGTATTGTGTAATTTTCCTAAAATACCAGTTCAGATTCCAGTGGATTTGAGAAAGTTCTGGGACATGAGGTGAGAGAAGGTACTAAGCAAAATCACTTCAGAATTTAGTGGAAGTTTAATCTTATGTTAAAAGGGCAGTATAAGAGTTCTCTTATGGCACAGTGGGTTAAGGATCCAGCATTGTCACTGTACCAGCTTCGGTTGCTGCTGTGGCACAGGTTCGATCTCTAGTCTGGGAATTTCCGTATGCCTTGGATGCGGCCAAAAAATAATTTCTTTGTGAAAGACATAATAGCATAGTGCTTAAGACCACAGACCTTGGGAGTCCCTTCGTGGCTCAGTGGTTAACGAATCCGACTAGGAACCATGAGGTTGCGGGTTCGATCCCCGGCCTTGTTCAGTGGGTTAAGGATCCGGCGTTGCCGTGAGCTGTGGTGAAGGTTGCAGACGCGGCTCAGATCCCGCGTTGCTGTGGCTGTGGCGAAGGCCGGCAGCTACAGCTTCTGTTAGACCCCTAGCCTGGGAACCTCCATATGCCGCGGGTGCGGCTCTACATAAAGGCAAAAAGACAAAAAAAAAAAAAAAAAAAAGACCACAGACCTTGGAGTGAGGCTACCTGGATTCATATCTTGGCTCTATTACTAGCTGGGTACTTTGAAAAGTTATTTAACCTCTCTGTGGCTCATTTTCCCAATGTTAGAATTTTTTTTTGTCTTTTTTTGTCACTTTTAGGGCCGCACCCCTGAGGCATATTAAGGGTCCCAGGCTAGGGGTTGAATCGGAGCTGTAGCCGCCAGTCTACACCACAGCCACAGCAATGCAGGATCCGAGCCGTGTCTGCAACCTACACCACAGCTCACGGCAACGCCGAATCCTTAACCCACTGAGCGATGCCAGGGATCGAACCTGCAACCTCATGGTTCCTAGTCGGATTCGTTTCCACTGAGCCACGACGGGAACTCCACCCCAATGTTAGAATATTAATTATTATTTCTTGGAATTGTTTTGAGGACAAAATAAGTTAATACATGTAAATCACTTATAACTGTGCCTTACACTTAGAAACTGTATAGGAACTTGTTTGCTATTAGCTTTATAGAAATTAGAAAAATTTTAGGCAAAAGACTAGGTAAGGGAAATTTGTTTGGCTGAGTATTCAAATTGGTTAAGTTACGTGTTAACATAGAACAATATAACAATATAAATCTGCTAAAATCAAAACAATGTGGTACTATAATAGAAATAGATAAATAGACTAATGAAGCTAAATAAAGAATCTAAAAATAGATCTAAATGTATATGACCACCTAAAACATGTTACAAAATGAGAGCTCACTTCAGTAGGGAAAGCCGGTTTATTTAACAATGGTAGGGGTATAAGTGGCTGCTCATCTGGTGAGAATAAGCAAACCCATACTTGATACTCAGCAAAAATAAATTTCAGACAGATTAAAGATATAAAAGCAAGCAATAGAGATACACAGGGGGAGAGAGAAAAGAAAAATATATTTCTATAATTTCTAGGAGAAAGAGATCTTTGAAGTATTATGGGAAACCCAGAAGCCTTTTTGTATCAATATGAGATAATAGATGTTAACTAAACTTATTGTGGTAATCATTTCATGGTATATGTAAGTTTTAAATTATTATGCTGTACAACTTAAAGCTATACCATACTGATGTCAGTTCTCTCTCAAAGAAACTGCAAAAAAGAAAGAAACCTAAAAGCCATAAAGCAAGTCAGTACAGATACAACTTTGTAAAAGTTAATACTTTATAACAAAGAAGTCCCATGAGTTTAAAAACAGAAGGATAAACTGGGAGAAAATAGTTGCATTATTTAAAGACAAAGGTAGAGTTCTCTGGTGGCCTATAGCAGTTAATGCTTCAGCATTGTCACTGCTATGGTTTGGGTTCAGTCCCAGGCCCAGGAACTTCCACCTGCCAAAAGCACAGCCAAATAAATAAAATAAAGACAGACTTAATATATGAATCCAAGAAAAGTGGATAACAAGAAAAAAAGAACAAAGAATAAACAAACATCTCAAAAAAATTTTATACTAATAAACAAGAAAATGTACTCCACTAATTAATAGTTAGGAGCAAAATAACAAATGCTATTTTTTAATCATTGGGTTGACAAAAATTATAGGGACTTAATAACATCCAATACTGGCAGGGATATGAAGAACAGCTTTTCGTCTTTGCAGTTGGAGATGTGAATTGCAATAAGTATTTTTATAGATTTGTCAGTACAAAGATTTTAACTTTTGACTCATTATTCCCTCTCTTCCCTCTCTTGAAATTTATTTTACAGAAGTAAAAGTATCAGTTATATAAACATATGTATATTTATGATATTTATCACTCCTTTATTTATAAATGGTATAAAACTTTGGGGAAAATTTGAGTGAAATTAGGAGAATATTGAAGAAATTATAGAACACGAATTATGTAATAACTTGTAATGATTTAATTTGATTATATTGTCATGTAATGACTTGAAAGATACTCAGAATCTCTCACTAATTTTTTAGGATATAGCATGTTCTTTTTATTTAAAAAGCCAAAATGAAGTGATATAGAAGTGATATATCTTTGAAGTGATATAGAAGTAAAATTTTAGCATTGCCTAATTCAGAAGTATGCTATTACAAGAGACTGGATATTAGAAGAAACCAGAGTTTAGCCTTTTTTTTTTTTTGACCTTTGTATCACTCTCTCTTGTTTGACTTAACAACCACATATTATTCTTAAGAAAAAGGACAAAGAACAGAACTTAAGTCTTTAAAATAGTAAGAGACTATATATTTTTATAATTGTGTTCATTTTTAATGCATGGTTATTGTAAAACTGTCTACTCATCCTAATGTGTTTTTGTTTCACTATAGCAATGTCTGACCGTCAGGAGAGTGCTCTTATAGAGCTAATGGTTTGTACAATTCGTCAAGCTGCTGAGGCACATCCTCCAGTGGGAAGGGGTACCGGCAAGAGAGTAAGTTCTCTTAGTGAGAAATCTACAAAAAGGCCTTTAGTGTAATTATCTCTTAAATATTTGAATTTTCTTTTTTTTTTTCTTTTCCCTTTTAGGGCCACACCGATGGCATATGGAGGTTCCCAAACTAGGGGTTTAATCTGAGATGTAGCCACTGGCCTATGCCACAGCCACTGCAATGCCAGTTCCAAGCAGCTTCTGCAGCCTACACCACAGCTCACGGCAATACTGGATCCTTAACCCACTAAGTGAGGCCAGGGATCAAATCTGCATCTTCATGAATGCTAATCAGATTCTCTTCTGCTGAGCCACAACAGGAACTCCAATATTTGAAAATTTTACTGGTATACATATCCCAAACATGGAATTTTTATAAATGATATGTGCTATGATAGTTCATCTTATGTCCTATTCACTGTATTTAGGTTCCAAAACTAGATTCTTTGCATTCATGCTCCTGTAGCATCTCTGCCTTTTTCTGACAGTTGAGTATCTCAAGAATTTTCACATTCATATTTGTTAAAAGTACACAAAAGCTCTGAAAACAAATTGCCTAGTTTTGCAAGCTCTTCCATTTAATAACTGTGTGATCTTTGGGCAGCTGATTATTTTTTTATGTACCCTAATTTCCTTATTTGTAATATGGGGCTAATAATGCAGATATTTTTGGTATTCAAGATCAACTGATAATCACAGATGGAAAGACCAGCTCTGTTACTATTTAAAAGGTAGGCAGTTGCTCTCTACCAAAGTGTAAAACTGGAAAAATAATCAAAAACCCTTATCAGGGCTCTGAAACTTCACTAAAGATTTAAAAACATTGAGAAGCATTTATAGGCATATCTTGGACATATTGTGGGTTCAGTTCCAGATCACCACAATAAAGCAATTATTGCAGTAAAGCTAGTCACATGAATTTTTTGGTTTTCGATGTTGCGTTTACATTACACAATAGTTTATTAAGTGTGCAGTGCCTTATGTCTAGAAAAACAACATACATACCTTCATATAAGAATACTTTCTTGGGGTTTCCATTGTAGCTCAGCAGGTTAAAAACCCAGCATAATATCCGTGAAGATGCGGGTTTAATCCCTGGCTTCACACACTGAGTTAAGGATCTGGTGTTGCCCCAAGCTGTGGTGTAGGACGGTAGCAGCAGCAGCTCCAATTTGACCCCTAGCCCAGGAACTTCCATATGCCTTAAGTGCAGCCTTAAAAGGGAAGGAAAAAAAGAAAATTGTCATGAGCATGTATTCCCTTTATGGTAAATATCCTGAAATAAAGAAGTAAATTATTAGTTTAAAAAAAAAAATACCTTCTTGCTAAAATAAGCTGTCATCTGAGTCTTAAGCAATCTGCAATTTTTCTACTGGTGGCAATTTCTTAAAATCAGGAAACAATGAAGTTTGCCTCATTAATGGAATTTTCCTTCAAATGATTTTCCTGTAGCGTGCAGTGCTGTTGAATAACATTGACCTACAGTAGACTTCTTTCACAATTAGGGTCAACCCTCTGAAACACTGCTGCTGCTTTATCAACTAAGTTCACATAATATTCTAAATTCTGTGTTGTCATTTCAACAGTCATCACAGCATTTTCACCAAGAGTAGATTCCATCTCAAGAAACCACCTTCTTTGCTCATTCATAAGAAGTAACGCCTCATCCATTAAAGTTTTTATTGTAAGATTTACCACATATTCAATCTCTACTTTGAATTCTAGTTCTCTTGCAATTTCTACCACATCTGCAGTGACTTCCTCCACTAAAATCATAAACCCTTCAAAGATCATCCATAAGGGTTGGAATCAACTTCTTCCAAACTCCTGTTAATGTTGATATTTTTGCCTCTTCCTCATGAATCGTGAATGTTCTTTGTTTTTCTTTTCTTTTCCTTTCCTTTTTTTTTTTTTTTTTTTTGCTTTTTAGGGCCACGCCCACAGCATATGGAGATTCCCAGGCTAGGGGTCGAATTGGAGCTATAGCTGCCAGCCACAGCAACTCAGGATCTGAGCCTCATCTGCGACCTATACCACAGCTCATGGCAACTCTGGATCCTTAACCCACTGAGCGAGGCCAGGGATCGAATCTACATCTCATGGATCCTAGTCGGGTTCGTTAACTGCTGAGCCACGAAGGAAACTCCGAATCATGAATGTTCTTAATGTCATCTAAAATACTGAATCCTTCCCAGAAAGTTTTCAATGGACTTGGCCCAGATCTATCAGGGATCACTATCCATGGCAGCTGTAACCTTACAACACATACTTCTTACTGTTAAAACTTGAAAGTGAAAATTACTCCCTGATCTGTGAGCTGCAAAATGGATATTGTGTTAGGAGGCATGAAAACAATATTATTCTCATTGTGCATCTCCATCAGAGCTCTAGGGTGACAAGTTACATTGTCAGTAAGCAGTTACATTTTGAAAGGAATCTTTTTTATGAGCAGGAAGACTCAACAGTGGGCTTAAAATATTTACTAAGCGGTGTTATAAACATATGCTTTGTCATTCAGACTTTATTGTTCCATTGATAGAACATTGGCAGAGTAGATTTAGCATAATTCTTAAGGGCACTATGATTTTTGGAATGGTAAATGATCGCTGGCTTCAACCTAAATTCACCAGCTACATTTTCCCCTGACAAAAGGGTCAACTGGTCATTTGAAAGCTGTGAAGCGAGACGCTGACTTCGCCTCTCTAGTTATAGAAGTCCTAGATGGCATCTTTTTCTGATATAAGGCAGTTTTATGTGCATCAAAAGTCTGATGTTTAATGTAGCCACCTTCACTAATTATCTTGGCTAGATCTTCTAGATAAATTGCTGCAGCTTCTACATCAGCACTTGCTCCTTCACCTTACATGTTTATGTTGCAGCGATGGCTTCTTTCCTTAACCCTGCTAGTTTCAAACTTTTCTCCTGTACCTTCCTCAGCCTTCATACAATTGAAGAGAGTTAGAGCCTTGCTCTGGATTAGGCTTTCGCTTAAGGAAATATTCTGATTAGTCTGATCTTCTGTCCAGACCGCTGAAACTTTTCCCATATCAGCATTAAGGTTGTTTCACTTTTTTATCATTCAGTATTCACTGGAATAGCACTTTTAATTTTTTACAAGAACTTTAAATTTACATTCACAATTTGGTTAACTGTTTGGCACAAGATGCCTGGCTTTCGACATGTCTCACCTATCAACATGCCTTCCTCACTAAACTTAATCTAACTTTTAATTTAAAGTGAGAGATGTGTGAGATGTGTGACTCTTCTTTTTACTTGAAGACTGAGAGGCCATTGTAGGGTTATTAAATGGCTTTATTTCAATATTGTTGAGTCTTAGGGAATAGGGAAGCCTCAGGAGAAGGAGAGAGATGGGGAACAGCTTATGTCTGGAACATTCAGAGATATTTATTAAGTTCCCTCTCTTATATGGATGTGGTTTGTGGCACCCCAAAACAATTCCAGTGGTAACAGTAAAGGTTACTGATCACAGATCACCATTACAAATATGATGAAAAAGCTTGAAATATTGCAAGGATTACCACCAAAGCGCGTGACACCACCAAAATGTGATTTATAGAAACGCAAAGCCGAACAAATGTTTTTGTGAAAATGGTGCTGAACATGACTCAGGGTTATCACTAAGTTCCAATTTGTATTAAAAAAAAAAAAGTGCTATCTGCAAAGCATAATATAACTAGGTTTGCCAGTATTCTTGAAAAACTGCTGAAGCTTTGTGTAAAAGCAACAGGAGTCTGCAGCCTTTTTGCCTAGGATTATAATACACACAAAACCCACAGGCTTGATTGGTGGTATCTGTAGTTTTTCTTGAGTGGCACTGTTTGCAAAAACCAGCAGCTTTTCTGTCAAAGGAAGCAGACTCAATATTGTAACAAGTGGGGAAAGTCTACATCTTTGTCAACTAGAAACAGCAAATGTGGGAGAAACAAGCAAGGCGGTCCGACTAATGTCATATTCAGAGATTGTGTTCACAATTGGTAAGAATAGCGGACCAACCAAGAATCTAACTAAAAAGTGCTGGAAATGAGAAAGCCATAAAAGGATAATAAACAATTCACATATCCCTGGCTGACTGGGAAACCTGAGAGAACCCAACTGCAGATAAAATTCCAGCAAATTTACAAACTGGTTGAACTTTGCTCTAGGGATTACAGGTTACTTCTTCAAGCCATTACAACCAACTTCAGATTAATAATGAATGACTTACAAAGAATATAGCAATTTTGCTCCGAGTTCCATTTCCTTTACTCTTCTTTGTGCTGTTCTCACATATATCTATATATGTTATAATCTTAATACTGCGGTACTGTAATTATTACTTAAAATAATCTCATGTTCCTTTAAAAATTAAAAAAAATATAGTATACACAGCCTTTTATATCTACCCACATATTTACCATTTGTGGTACTTTCCATTTTTCCCTGTGGCTTAGAGTTACTATTTTTTATACCTTTAAGGACTTCTGGTATTTCTTCCAAGGGAGGTCTTCTAGCAACATGTCTCTCAATCTCTGTTTATATGGGAATGTTTTAACAGTGTGTCCTAGATATTACTCCATAACTTTATTTGGAGATCTTCATTTTCTTACTGCTGCACAGGATCCCTTATGTGGATACACTATGAAGAGTCTTTTAGGTTGTTGCCAGTCTTTTGCTGTTAGGAAATAATGTGCAGCAAATAATTTTGTGTCATTTCATGCTAGTACCAGGTGTGTTGGTGGGATAGATTTCTAAAAGTGGGATTTCTGGAGTTCCATCGTGGCTCAGTGGGAACAAACCCTACTGGTATCCATGAGGATGTGGGTTCGATCCCTGGTCTTGTTCAGTGGGTTAAGGATCTGACATTGCCTTAAGCTGTGGTGTAGGCCACAGATGTGGCTCAGATCCCACATTGCTGTGGCTGTGGTGTAGGCCAGCAGCTGCAGCTCTGATTTGACCCCTGGCCTGGGAGCTTCCATATGCTGCAGATGCAGACCTAAAAAGACCAAAAATTTTTTGTAAATAAAAATAAAAGTGGCGGAGTTCCCGTTGTGACACAGCGGAAACAAATCCAACTAGGAACCATGGGATTGCAGGTTTGATCCCTGGTGTTGCTCAGTGGGTTAAGGACCTCGCATTGCTTTGAGCTGTGGTGTAGGTCACAGACATGGCTCAGATCTGATGTTGCTGTGGCTGTGGCGTAGGCTGGCAGCTGTAGCTCCAGTTCCACCCCAAGCCTTGGAGCCTTCATATGCCACAGGTGTGGCCCTGAAAAGCAAAGAAATATATATATATATTTACAGATATATAAAAAATATATATATAGTTTTGTTTTTATTTAATCTAAAGTAGTAATTAATCTAAAATAAGTTATTTAATAAAGTAATAGTACATGTTTACTAGCAATTTATATGAAACTAGATGTTTTGTTTGTTTTATCTTTTTTAGGGCCACACCCATGGCATATGGAGATTTCCAGGGTCAAATACAAGCTATAGCTGCCAGCCTACACCAAAGGCACAGCAATACGAGATCTGAGCCTCATCTGCACCTACACCACAGCTCATGGCAATACCAGATTCTTAACCTACTGAGCAAGGCCAGGGATCAAACCCACGTCCTCATGGATACTAGTCGGGTTCGTTAACCACTGAGCCACAATGGGAACTCCAAACTAGACATATTTGTTTTACTGATTTGCTTATATGTTATTTGTCAATGCTTCGTCATTCTTTGTAACATTCTAGAGTTAAAATAGTACATGACACTCTTATTCTTTGCCCATTTAAATTTATTTCTAGGTGCTAACTGCCAAAGAAAGGAAAACTCAAATTGATGACAGAAACAAATTGACGGAGCATTTTATTATCACACTTCCTATGTTGCTGTCAAAGGTACAGTTTCATTTACAGTTTTATGATAATATGCCACTGAGTTTGCTTATTATACTGTACTATTAGTTACTTTTTCTTTGCTTCTTCTAGTATTCTGCAGATGCAGAGAAGGTAGCAAACTTGCTACAAATCCCACAATATTTTGATCTAGAAATTTATAGCACAGGTAGAATGGAAAAGGTAAGAAACTGAAATTCTGCTATTATAATCAGTTTTATTTAACTGGCTTATTTTATTTTCATGTGATATATAGGCTTATCTGTTATTTGACAGAAGCCTGATTTTATTTTTTGTTATTAATCTGAATATCATAGATTTTCTTTTTTTCCTCCTCAGCATCTAGATGCCTTATTAAAACAGATAAAGTTTGTTGTGGAGAAACATGTAGAATCAGATGTTCTAGAAGCCTGCAGTAAAACCTATAGCATCTTATGCAGTGAAGAGTATACCATCCAGAACAGAGTGGACATAGCTCGAAGCCAACTGATTGACGAGTTTGTAGATCGATTCAATCATTCTGTGGAAGATCTGTTACAGGAGGTCTGTTTTTTTTTTGTTTTGTTTTTTTCGTTTTTTAAAGTTTTATTGAAGCTAAGTTGATTTACAATATTGTGATAATATGCAGTACAACAAAATTTTAAATGTAATATGTACCTATTAATAATTTTGGCTAATTATTCAAGGTGGCTAGCTGAGTTTGTAAATTGTTTCCATTTTAAAATAAACTCTAGCAGAATTCTCTACCCACCTCATAACTTAGCAGCATTATTGTAATTGTTCATCCTGTAAAGATCAGCCTTAGTTATATTTATTTTTGTTTCAAAAACCTGCTTCAGAAAAGGCAGGGGGGTTTTTTCACCCTCTTTTAAAGAATAGTCTCTTTAAGGTCTGCCTTTTTTTGTAATTCATTTTTTTCATTTTCTATTCCTGGGACCTAATTTGGACTTTAATATTACTGAACTATCATGATGTGCTAACGAATAAAACATAAAAATTAAGTGTGCTTATAAAGGATGGCTGCCTACCAGTGGTGTGCCCAAGCTAGCAGCAAGCATCTCCAGCTGGTCAGTCTGACAGTTATTTCTGTGATTCCTGCCTCTTGCCCTCTCCCTTTAATCTATGTAAGACAGTCTGGAATTCCCACAGCTTTCTATGCTCTGACAGTCAAGCTGATAGGACTTCTTTATAATCCATGTAATCGATTTCCCCTACTTTTAATTTTAAATTTTAACTTTTAACTTTTTTTCAACCATTTTTTATTTTTCACTGTGATTTTGAAACTAGATATGACAATCGGTAAAATCACTGAAATAAACGTTAAACTCTTTAAAGTACAAATCCTTTAACTCAGCAATTTCAAGGAATTTATCCTAAAGTATTAATCAAGGAAGTGTACAAAGCATGATTTTGACATTGTTTAAAATGTAGAAGTGTGATTATCTCTGGGTATTGGGTTTATGGGTGTTTTTTATCGTTTGTTTTTTTGTTTATTCATATTTTCTTATTTGCCAGCAGTGAATATGTACTATTTATTATAATAAAACACATTTTTCTTTTTTTCCTTTTTTCTTTTTTTGCCTTATCTAGGACCACACCCGCGGCATGTGGAGGTTCCCAGGCTAGGGGCCTAACAGGAGCTGTAGCTGCCGGCCTATGCCACAGCCACAGCAACGCGGGATCCATTCCACGTCTGCAACCTACACCACAGCTCATGGCAACGCCAGATCCTTAACCCACTGAGCAAGGCCAGGGATCAAACCCGCAACCTCATGGTTCCTAGTCAGATTTGTTAACCACTGAGCCACAACGGGAACTCCTAAAACAGATTTTTCTTTCACCAGTAAGTATTAATAGATTTTCGACTAAATTTGAGGATGAGTAAAGTTATGGTATTGAGGTGCTATCTGCTTTTTGTTTATAGGGAGAAGAAGCTGATGATGATGATATTTACAATGTTCTTTCTACTTTGAAGCGGTTAACCTCTTTTCACAAGTATGTCATTTTATTTAAAGTATATTTAATGAATAACCTATATTAATCAACATAAAACAGACTGATCGTAATGTTTTCTCTTTATTATTCATATTTTCTTCAGATAAATTGTGGGTTTTTATTATAGTTTGATTACTTAAAGAGTAATATTATTCAATGTAATGAATATATACTGTACTCTGTAAAAGATTAAGATAATCAGTATTTATTAACAAAGCAGGTGAGCTAGCATTTTATAGGTATAATTTTCAGTTGATAGCTCTGTAGAAATCTTACTAAATAAGAATCAGGGTTTTAGAGAAAGCCATTAAAGTTATTTCCATAAGCTTTTCTTCCTGACTTGTTCTTGTTTTTCTGTTTGTTTATTCTTATGTTCTTACTGTGTAGGCAGAGCAGTTAGATTTGAATAAGGAAGAGAGGTCTCAGACCAGTGAAATAGATGTCATTTTCAAACTGTAACTTGCATTTGCCTTGTAATAAGACATGCTTATCTTCTCCATTAAAAAAAAAAAAGGAAAATAAAGAACTTTGTCATGAAAGAGAATGTTTAGGTGTAGCCTTTACTTTGACTACGTCAAATTTCAAAAGCAGTGTCTAAAATTTTAAGCCTTTTCTATATACACAAATACATTTTTGGAACTCCATGGAGATATAAACTCTTACTTTAAAAAATCTTTAACATCTGAAAATAAAGTTGACAGTGTCAAAAACTCTTATTTAAGAAAATATTTCGAGGAGTTCCAGTTGTGCCTCAGTGGTTAACAAATCTGACTAGCATCCATGAGGTCATGGGTTCGATCCCTGGCCTTGCTCAGTGGATTAAGAATCCAGCATTGGCATGAGCTGTGGTGTAGGTCACAGATAAGGCTCAGATCCCATGTTGCGGTGGCTCTGGTGTAGGCCAGCGACTGCAGCTCTGATTGAACACCTGGGAACCTCCATAAGCCGCAGGTGTGGCCCTAAAAAGACAAAAAAAAAAATTTTTGACATTTGAAAATAAAAGTTAACAACCAGTAATAGTACTATTTTTAGTAGTAGAGCCCATGGGAATATACAAATGTGAGTGTTATCTTGATCACAAGTCCTCAACCCATGTAAATAGCTACACTAAGGTTTTTGAGCTGTAATATAGTTCCTTTACCCTAACATTGTCTTTCTTTATCTCCAGCTTGTGAATACAAATTTGTTTTTCAAAAATACACATGTACTTATATTTTGTATTTGTGAGTAGATTTCTTTAAATGTGTTTTTTAAAAAAAATAGAAGTTCCCTTTGTGGCTCAGAAGGTTAAGAAACCAACTAGTATTCATGAGGATGAGGGTTCAATCCCTGTCCTCGCTCAGTGGGTTAAGGATCTGGTGTTGGCATGAGCTATGGTGTAGGTCTCAGACAGGGCTCGGATCCTGTATTACTGTGGCTGTGGTGTAGGGTGGCAGCTACCGCTCAGATTCAACCCCTTACCTAGGAACTTCCATGTGCCACAGGTGTGGCCCTAAAAAGCAAAAGAAAAAAATCTGGAAAGAAATGGTAACCTTCACTTAAACTTAGGCTGTTTTATTGTTATGGATTTCTCTTAATGAATGAATATCAGTTTGCAGTCTGTCTCTTTCTCTACCCATCTCCTTCTTCTCCTTTCCCCCCTCATTCCCCCCTTTCCTATTTTTTTTCTTTCTTTCTCTCTCTTTCTCTTTTTCTCTATTTTTCACTCTCTCTTTTTCTTTCTAAGCTTAGGAACTTTAACATTTCTTTAGGGATCTTTTTCAATTCTACTAGAAAATGAAATTACTTTATTCTTCATCCATTAAAATTGAACTCAAAAAATTTCAGTTTTCTTCCACTCTAGAATAAAGTTAATGGAGTTCCTGTTGTGGCGCAGAGGAAATGAATCCGACTAGGAACGATAAAGTTGCGGGTTCAACCCCTGGCCTCGCTCACTGGGTTAAGGATCTGGCATTGCGTGAGCTGTGGTGTAGGTTGCAGACACGGCTCGGATCCCACGTTGCTGTGGCTCTGGCGTAGGCTGGCAGCTATAGCTCCGATTAGACAGTGTGCCACGGGTGCGGCTCTAAAAAGGACAAAAGACAAAAAAAATTTAAAAATTAAAAAAAAAATAGAATAAAGTTAATGCATTTTTGTTTATTTTAGCGCTCATGATCTCACAAAATGGGATCTGTTTGGTAATTGCTACAGATTATTGAAGACTGGAATTGAACATGGAGCTATGCCAGAACAGGTAGGAGTTCACTGATACTCCTTTTTGTCATTTTAGAAAGCTAAGCTTTTCTGAGGTCATGTATGATTTTCAAAAGCCTTTGATATAAAGTTGATAATTCTTAAAGGCAGCTACCTTCTTTGAGAATTATTGAATGTTACGGATAGGTATATTATATCTTCAGGTTTTAGCAGAAAAAAATAGACTTCCTTATAATATAGCAGAAGTTTAATATTAATATTTAACTTTGAGGTAAACATTATTACTCTTTTAGGAAAATTACCGTTAATAATTACAATAGCAATTTCAAAACATCAATTTAATATAACGAAAATTTTCTGATTCTGGCCCTATGTCAGGCATTGTTCTAGGTACTGTACAGCCTTATATATGGCTTAGTTTTTTGTGGTAGTATCATAGCTAAATAAGTGTGGAGTCCTTTAGTAGATTTTAGAGTTTTTTGCATTCATTTATAAGTTGGCATGGAAAGGGCAGGAATTCAACAAACTTTCTCTAGTCTGGAAGAGACTTAAAATAGTCAACTTAATTATACACAGAATTGAGACTATAATAATTCTGTATGAGCATTAATTTGCTAATTATTAATTAACAATTATAATTATTGCTAATTAACAGTAATAGTATTTTGTTAAGAATTAAGAGTTATTTTATATATTGCAGATATTCATTCAGGTAGACTAAAATACCAGCCCCATAGTTAGGTACTGATGGTGCTTAGAGGTGAACTCATCCATTCCCATTTTAGTAATATGGAATGCTTAGATGATACTTCATTATACTAAAGCAAAAAGAATGTCAATAGGTATAACAAAATTGTAATTTTGTATTAAATATTAATCCCAGAAACTTTGCTTTATTTTGATATGATTAACTCTTTTAAGTTGCCTTAATTTCATGTCTTTTATCTCTACTTTGTAGTCTCTCCTAGTAACACATGTCCCTGATTCTGTTAGGTGTTTTTATTGTAGTTTGTGGGAAAAGGCTAAATATATGACCTTGTTTTTCTTCATTTATTGTTGACTCTTCAGCTTTTATCTCTATATCTCAAACTTTTCAGTAGCCAACTGCAATTGCTGTGCAAAGCTGTGCTTCAAAGTTTAAAGGGGAATGATAGAGTTAAGATTCTGTTTTTTGGGTTTCCTCATTTTCCTCAAGATGAGAATAAGAATAGCACTTTCTGTTTCCTCTGGAAATTTAACTATATTTAAATTTATTTTTAATTCACTATACCGTCATTTATTGTCTTAGATCTGATTTGTTTCAGTCTCACAATGTTGTCTTTTGTGGTTTTGTCGGTTTTCTGTTAATTATTTTCACTGCATATGTATTATTTACCCCTTTAATTTCTTTGAGTAAGAGAACATATTTACATGAGATTTGCTTTAACTTTGTTAACTTCTTGGAAACATTCCTTTTCCTTTTTTCTTTTTAGGGTTGCACCTGCAGCGTAATGAAGTTTCCAAACTAGGGGTCAAATCAGAGCTATAGCTGCCTGCATCCGCCACAGCCACAGCAATGTGGGATCCCAGCTACATCTGTCTGCAACCTACACCACAGCTCAAGGCAATACTGGATCTTTAACCCACTGAGCAAGTCTGGGGATCAAACCCGCATCCTCATGGATACTCTTCGGGTTCATTACCACTGAGCCACAACGGGAACTCCTTGGAAACATTCTTTAAACTTTAATCACGTGTATGTGGTTTGCACTGGTAGATTGTACTCTTATTCATTTAAGCAATTAGAGATTATTTAGCATTTCATAGTTCTTAGAACCATCTCTTTAGATAACCAGTAGTGAAAATCCAAGCCCTGAATTCAACGATTCCTTCATAGGACTATGAAAGCTTCCTTTTTTTTTTTTTTGTCTTTTTGCCTTTATGTAGAGCCGCACCCGCGGCATATGGAGGTTCCCAGGCTAGGGGTCTAACAGGAGCTGTAGCCGCCGGCCTTGGTCACAGCCACAGCAACGCGGGATCCGAGCCGTGTCTGCAACCTTCACTACAGCTCACGGCAACGCCGGATCCTTAACCCACTGAGCAAGGCCAGGGATTGAACCCGCAACCTCATGGTTCTTAGTCGGATTCGTTAACTACTGAGCCACGAAGGGAACTCCAAAGCTTGCTTTTTTAGATTCTAACTCTTCCTTTCGGTTAGAATCCAAGAAAATACCCTTTTAGAGCAAGGATATTAAAGAACTACCAAAATGTTTGCTGTTGTTAATGTGATGCTCAACATTTTTGAAAATAACCTTAAAATTTACTTTCTAGCTATTTGGAGGAACTATATTGTCCATAAAATGCCTGACTCTTCATTTTCCATGGTAACCATTTCAACTAGAAGTTTCACAGTCCCACTTTTCGGAACTAAGTGTTTTTTTTCCTTCCTCTTTTCATGATTTATCTTTTCTCATGCCAGAACTGTTTTAACTATTATGGTAGACTATGTAAAACCAAAGTTTAAAAAAATTTAGCTATTGTTAAAATAATTTGAAGTCAAATTATAGAGAAGTGTCAAATTGTACAAAAGGAAAAAAAACCTCATATTGCAAATTACAATGTACAGAATTACTAGCAAAACCAATCAAGGAGACACTGAAAATACAAAAATTCGATTGACTTCAAACTGAACTGGAAACCCATTGGAGTAGATATTAAGCCTTTCCCATTGCGTGGTGGTTTACAGTTCTAAGCATCTGTCTCCACACGAAACTGTCAAGCAGAAGGATCAATCTGTGCAGGTGCCAGGGCACTTCCCGGCTTGCTCCCTGGCCGGAATCAC
>PVHT021183691.1:4350493-4406353 GCA_004024745.2 Catagonus wagneri | reverse complement strand
GAATCACAGGTGGGCAGGGCTGACGTGGTGGACAGACCAGTCATTCCTGCCCCCTCACTTCCAGTGAAACCCACGTTTCTGGAAGAAAGTGAGACCCCAGCCCCCCTTACTGGAGCCTAGGAATTGCTAAATTCACAGATAAAACATTTTTGGCGACCAAGTTTTTTTCAGAACTGTACAAATGTTGAGAAAAGTTTGTGTGTTTACTAAAAGGATGAATAAAATAATCCATTTTGCTTTTCCACATAAAAGATAGTCATTGGCTGCACAGATTTTTTTTTTCAGTGCTATTTTTTTTGGTAAAAAGGGAAAGCCTCATCCTTCTGTTGCAGCTACTTTAAAAACTACCCCAAAAACAACTGTGGATGGATTGGTTTGGATATTGAGGCTTACTTTAGAAATCAGAAAGGAAGAAGTAACTTTGGGCCTATCAAGGCATCAGTAGTAGAAAACTTATGTTTTGTACTTACTATGTACCAGGTATGAATTTTTAAGTCTATATGCATACATTTGTTGAAGCCTCATGACAGCCCTATGAAATATATATCATTATTCTCATTTTATTGATTACAAAACTGAAGCATAGAGAGATTAAATAACTCGCTTAAGGTCTCATAGTTGTTGCTTAAATCAATGTTCTAAATTCTTTTCAGTGCTAATTTGCTACTTAAATTTTCTGCTGCTAATTTGCTACTACTATTTATAGTATCCCATGCCTTCTGATTTTTGCCTCATATTAAACTCTTATTATTTTGTGTGTTTATTTTTTCCAAACTTCTTTTGTGTTTTTTCATTGAGAATTGTGAAGTCAGATTAGATGCTGGTATTTAATCTATCATTGTGAACTGGAAATCAGTAAATTTCTTTAGACAGAACATGATATGGGGTTGAGTTTAATTTTATCAAGTTCTTGCTTTTGATTATATTAAGGCTTATTATATAAATAATGGGGTCTTGTTTTCTCTAGAAGTCATACTTTCCTTGGTAGAGTACACACTATTTCCTTATCTGGGTTTAGAAGTTATTTCAGTTACCCGCTTCTGACTATTCCTAGGCATGCCGTATCAGAACCTTTTGGAACTTGTTCACAACCACCACCACCTGCCAATCATACACACATCCTCTTTACCATCTGGTCAATACCGACCAAAAATGTGTTTGAATATCAGGCCCTGAGGGTATATGGGTATATTAGAAGTAGTGTTTAATGTGAAGAGACTTTTGATCTTTATAAAAATTCTGCCTCCTTAATATCTCTTCTTGCCATTGTTCTTCCAGCCCTGCTGCCATTTCCTTAGTTTAATTTTTCGTATTTTCTCTGTGGGTCATGGTAGTAACTGGCTGTCTCAGTCACCTCAGTTTTACCCTCTGTCCAGTCTAGGTTCTTTTGCAATAATTCGCAACATATGTATGCATCAGAAAACTTTATGGGGTTGTTTTTTTTTTTTTTAATACTTATGTACTTTCAAATACCACTGTGAGAATAAATTAGTGTAATCCCTTTAGAAGTTTGTCAGTCTCTACCAAAATTTAAAGTGAATGTATCCTTCACTGAGCATTTGTAATTCTAGGAATTTAGACTACAGATATGTACTTGGACACATACACAAAGATAAAGGTAAAAAGATGCTCATTGTATAATTATTTATAAAAATTTTAAAGTTGAAGTAATCTAGGAGTTCCCATTGTGGTGTAGTGGAAGCAAGTCCGAATAGTATCAATGAGGTTACGAGTTCAGTCCCTGGCCTCGCTCAGTGGATTAAGGATCCGCTGTTGCCTTGAGCTGTGGTGTAGGTCGCAGACGTGGCTTAAATCCCGTGTTGCTGTGGCTGTGGCGTAGGCCGGCAGCTGTAGCTCCAGTTCAACACCTAGCCTGGAAACTTCCGTATGCTGCTGGTGCAGCCTTGAAATGCAAAACATACATACATACATACATTCATACATAATACATAAATACATAAATACATAAATAAATAAATAAATAAATAAATAAATAAATAAATAAATAAATACATGTTGAAGTAATCTAAATATCCATCAACAGAGGACTGGTTAACTATGGTAGGATTGTTTTAATTCTGTGCAATGCTATGCAGCTTATAAATAAAAGAGTGAAGTTGATATTATTTGTTCTATTCTACGTGAGAAGAAATTTAATGAAAAAGGGAAGGAGCAGAATAGTATGTAAATTTAAATGGTGGTAAGATCTGTATGCATACCTTTTAAATGACAGACTATTTCTGGGATGATACATAAGAAATTGTTAACAGTGACTTTTCCAGTGGAAAACTAGAGATTTATAGTGGTCAAGAAACTTAGGCTGTTGGATATTTTACTATGTACTCCTTTTTTTTTTAAGTTGCAAAACTGGTTATTTAAGACTCATATTTTGAGAACAAGCTAGTGGTTACCAATGGGAAACCATTGGGGAGGGGCAAGGCAAGATAGGGGTAGGGGATTAAGAGATACAAACTAACTGTCTATAAAATAGATAAACAACAAGGATACAGCACAGAAGTACAGCCATTGTTTTGTAATAATTTTAATTGGAACATAAGCTAGAAAAATATTGAATCAGTATTGTACACCTGAAACTAATACAGTATTGTAAATCAGCCATTCTTGAATAATTAAATAAATAAGGGGGGAGTTGCCTGATGTTCTAGTAGTTTGGACTCAGTGTTTTCACTACTGTAGGCCGAGTTCAGTCCCTGGTCTGGGAACTGAGATCCCACATGAAGCCACTACATATGGTGGCCAAAAAAATTTTTTTTAGTAAATTCCCGTTGTGGCTCAATGGTAATGAGCTCAACTAGTATTCATGAGTATGAGGGTTCAATCCCTGGCCTTGTTCAGTGGCTTAAGGATCCAGCATTGCCTTGAGCTGTTGTGTAGATCACAGATGCAGCTCATGGAGTACATTGCTATGGCTGTGGCATAGGCCAGCAGCTGCAGCTCAGGTTCAAACCCTGGCCAGGGATCTTCCATATGTCCTGTGCGTGACCCTAAAAAGAAAAAAAAAAAATTTTTTTTTAAATAAATAAAAAATGTTAAGACAACCCCCCCCCCGATTGTTTACTCATGAACCCTAGAAATAAATCTAACAAATTATGTGCAGGATATGCATGCAGAAAACTATAAAAGTCTAATGGAAGAAATCAAAATTTTAATAAATAAAGATATACCATGTTTATGAATTAGAAGTCGTAAGTATTTTTAACGTCAGTTTTGCTCATACTGATCTTAGATTTAACACAATTCCAGTTAAAATCCTCCACAGGATTTCTTGTAGAAAATGACAACTATTCTAAAATTTATTTGGAAAGGCAAAAGAATTAAAATAACTAAAAGAATTTTGAAAAAAACAAAATTAGAAGATTTATACTACCTGATTTTAAGACTGTAAACAGTAATTTAGTGGGATATTGAAGAAAGGGTAGACATAGATCAAAGGAGAATCCAGATATGAATCCACACATGGACGGTCAATTGATTTTTGACAGAGGTGCTAATGCAGTTCTTTGGAAAAGGATGATCTTTCAACAAATACTGCTGAAATAGTTGGATATTCATATGCAGAAAAATGGACCTTAAGCCATATTCACACCATATACAAAATTAATTCAAAATAGGCCATGAACCTAAACGTAAAACCTTTTACTGTTGCAGTTTTTTTACCTGAGTTGTTCTCTCTTGTAATGATTTTTTTTTTTTTAATTTTTAGTATAATGTACCTGTTGGTAATACAACACAGCAGATGATCTCTCATTCCCAAAGCACTTGTAGGATTTAGGAATCTTTCCTTTTTATTAAAGAATTATTTGTTACTTTATCATTATGATTTGCTTTACTGTTTGTGCTTAGCATTTACTCAATAAAAATATTACTGCAAACTCTTTGCCATATTGATTCTTATTGTTTTAATTATTTATACAGAAAAACTGATTTGATCCCATATGTAAAGTTATGAATTTTAACATATACATATTTATGTAGTCACCACCACAGTCAGGATGCAGAACAATTTTATCATCCTCTACACTTCATATTATGTCTTTATACTCATATGCTTATACCACCTACAACTCCTTGAAAGCAATCATCTGTTTTCCATCACTATAGTTTTGTCTTTCTGAGATTTCCAAATAAATGGAATTAAAGAGTATATAAACCTTGAACCTAATGCCTTTGAGATTAATTCAAGCTGTTATGTGACTCAGTAGTTGGTTTGTCTTTACTGCTCTGTTGTATTCCATTCTATGGAAATGCTACAGTTTTATCCATTCACTTATTGAAAGACATCTGGATTGTTTCCAGCTTATGGCTATCACAATGAGGAGTGCTGTGAATATTTGTGTACAGTCTTTTGTTTGAACTGTGTTTTGATTTTTCTAAAGTAAATGCCCAAGAGTGTAATTTCTGGCCCTTATGCTAAGTGTATGGTTGACTTTATTAGAAACTGCCAAACCATTATACAGAGTGGCTGTACCATTCCACATTTCTGTAAGCAATATATAAGAGTTCTAGTTGTTCTGCATCCTCATCAGCAGTTGATATTGTATTTTTTACTCTAGTCATCCTAATAGATATGTAGTGGTGTTTCGTGCTTTTTAATGTATATTTCCTTCATGCTAATGATGTTGAACATCGTTGCATGTACTCATTTGCCAATCTTACAGCCTTTTTTGGTGAAACCATAATTTGTACCTAACGACTCTTTTAAGGGATATAATTGTCATTCACAGTAACCTAGTCTAAATGTGATAAAGACTAATTTTGGATATCACAAATAGACTAGTGGTAAGTAAAAGTGAATTAACACTCTTTTATCATGCACTGTCCACTAAAAATTTGATCTTCCTTCCCCTTCAGTCAGAACTCAAATCTATCCCAATATGTGGATTTTCAGAACTTTAAACATATCCTATATGTGTAGATAACATATATCTATACGTGCATATTTACATATGCATAATCATTTTTCCTGTTAGTCTCATCAGATTTTATTATCAGGCAAATTCAGTTTTTCTAAGCATAAGCATTCTTTTTTCTTTGTTTGGTTTGGGTATTTTGGCCATACTGCAGCATGTGGAACTTCCTGGGCCAGGGATCAAACTTGCACCACAGCAGCAACCCCAGTCACAGCAGTGACAACACCAGACCCTTAACCTGCTGAGCCACCAGGGAACTCCTAAACTTAAAAATTCTAAGAGCTTATCTCTTGGTCTTTACTTCCATGTAATAATACAGTTCATCTTCCAGATATATCATTAGCTTCAGGGTGAATGATTGTCATTGATTCAATCTGTTAATCAAAACTAAAGACCTAGCTCCTTTAAATACGTAAAAGTAATTATTAAGAAAAAGAGCAGAGTTCCTGCCCTGGCACAACCATATCAGTGGCATCTCTGCAGCACCAAGACACAGATTTGATCCCCCAACCTGCACAGTTTGTTAAAGGATCCAATATTGCTGCACCCGCCATGTAGGTGGCAACTCTGGCTCCAGTCTGATCTGTAGCCCGAGAACTCCGTATGCCTTGGGGAGGCCAAAAAAAAGAAATAAAAGAGAAAAGGTTAATAAAAAGGAATTTGTTGGTTAAGGTAATGCTAACAACTATAATAGATTAATCTCTATCTCAGTGGCTTAACACAATAGAAATTTATTTCTCATTTCCGTAACCATAAAGCACAATTGAAGGAAGTGGGGTGTCACTGCACTGCCAAGTCATTCAGGGGCCCATGGTCTCCTGGGATATTGTTATCCGGATGGCAGATAGAAGGAGGAGGACGTGGAGAAGGCAGCCCTACTTCTTAACTGTTTTTTGACCCGGGAGTGTGCAATACACATTGAAGATCCTCTCCAGGTCAGAGCAACATTAGTCAAGAAAAGGGATAAGGACTGTGGTGCTCATAGGTTAGAATAATCTCTTTTGGCTTTTTCAGTTTTCTGTTGCTTGTTCTTTTTGAAGTTGCTAGATAAATGACTTTTGGACAAGTTAGGAATACATTGCTAGTATGGACAATAAAATCAATATAACTGATATGAAGCCTGGAAGGAAGAATTCTGAATTTCTTTTGAATTGTGTTCCGCTATATTGTTATATAATTATACCTGTGAGAAAGCAAAAAGCTTCCCAGTCTAGGAGAGTGGGCTTTTTATTTTAAAATAATGCATTGGAGTCATTTTAAAGTAAACTTACAATGAATATCAATACATTAAAATTAAAATGATGATTGTCTGTTGGAAGTAGTAATAGGCATTGAAGTGACCAGATATCTCTCTTCTAACTATGTCTTAAGAAACTTGTGTGCAACTTTGGAACACACTGAATAATTCCTAATATATAGGTCAATAGAAATGTAGAAGGAAAGGAAATGAGGATAAATATAGCCAAAATCAAGCAGTTCTTCAATGTTACTTTTTTTCTTACCTTAATTTTCTTTTGATTAATATTAATTTGTATATCACTGTTCTAGTAATTTAACAAGGCAGGTTGTTTCAAATTCAATTAAAAGTTTTAAATCTCTTTCTTTCACATAAACCACTTTACTACTTTAGTACTTTCTGTTATAAATTAGAGGTTATCAAAAGGTGTCTCAGGATCAGAGGTGTACCGTATTGGGTTATCTCCTAAGCATAGTAAGATGATTTCTTTAGCATTAATGTTCATAAGTTGACAGTGTTTCAGTAGTCTTGTTTCTAGCATTCTGACATGAATCAATCATTTAATTACTATGTTTAATAAAACCCTGACACCTCATTACTGTTGCATGAAAAGCAGCACCACTCACCCCTCTAATTCTTTTGAGTTATTTTCAGTGCTAAGTAGGTGCATTGGAGATATCTTTTGCTTATGTGCTCTGAAACATGAAATTTTTAAAGTAAAACCAGCTAAAATTCCTTCCTGAAGCATTCCAATTACTGCTTTCTCTTTTGATTTATTCTCTAAATAGATGCGTTTTTTACAGCTCTTGGTTTATCAAGAGGGGAAAACAATAGAAACACTATAATAATGGAATATTATATTATCAGATAAGTTTTATTACAGTAAAGATGTACCATGTATTCAAACAAAAATGTAGTAAAAGACTTGTCCAAGATGAAATTTTATTATGATTTCTCAATTTTTATTTTCCTGAATTCTTCTATTTGTCTCTCTGAAAAATAGGGATAAATATTTCACAAAATAGGAATTCAGTGCCACTAAAAAAAAAAAATGAAAAGGTGCTTATCTCCACTGGTAATTAAATAAATACCACATTTAGGTAGTATTCATACATAATCAAATCACCAGATTTAAAACATCTGATGATATCACATATTGGAGCTATAAGAACTTTCAAAGACTATTGGATATAGTCACTTTGGACAAAAGTTTGGCACTGTCTACTATAAATACACCCTATTTGACCCAGCTATCCTGTTCCTACAGCAGTGATTCTCAAAGTGTGGTCCCGAGACCCTGGAGGATTTCCAAGCCAGGCTCATAATGTCACACTGTTTTCATAACAAGAGGGGGATGTCATTTGTTTTTGGGTTTTTTTTTTATTCTCTCACAAATGTAAATTGGAATGTTAGTGTCATATCAAAGAATATCCACATTTATCTCTAGAGACTAATCTGTGACACTGGATTTTCTTCATGTACTTCAATCATTAAGTTTTGTTTGTTTTATGTACATTTGTGTCTGAGTGTTATAGTCCATATTAAATATTATTTAAAACAAAATAAACGTTTAGTTATAAAATTTGTATAAAAACAATTTTTTCAATCTCCCCTTAAAAATCTAAGCCAAAGTATTCATGACAGTCCATTTTTATTTAAAGCATATTGTCATTTGGATCCATGTTTATCAAGATACATTGTATCTTTATTCTAGATTGATATGTTGGTTTGTCTTTAACTACATATTCTTGTATACATTCCCATTAATTGTACAAAAATTTGGATTTGAAACCTTATTGTAACATAAAAACTATGATAAACGTTGTTCTCTTAATGTGCAAACGTAAATTATGTCTCACTTGTTTGAATTTTTTATTTGATACAGATAGTCGTACAGGCACTGCAGTGTTCCCATTACTCGATTCTTTGGCAGTTGGTGAAAATTACTGATGGTTCTCCTTCCAAAGTAAGTAAGAGTTTCTGTAGGCAGAAGGGTTATTACTAAAACAAAATAACCTTTAACTCATTGTTTAATAGTTTATTTTATCAGTTATTATAACAAATTATAATTTTTAATAAAATATATAATAATTATTGTTATCAATTCCTGCTTTATCCTATAAGTATATTTTACCTCTTTGGAAGCTAAACAGTTTTTTGAGTGATAAACGCAAAGTTGTTTATATACACAAAGTTTAAATTATTATAAGGAATAACTGTAGTTGAAACCCTGATGGGTGATGTGCTATGAAAAATAGAATGATATTGAAAGACAATGGTATGTAGCTTTCAGTTCTGGCATTATAGCACCTTGGGGCCCAAATTAACAACATTCTTTTTTAAAATGTCTTATATTATTGGATTTAAAATTTTTTTTTAATTTTTAATCTGTCCATGATTGGCAAAACAAAAGAGAAAACACAAACGAGTGGTTAAGTGAAACTAGAATCCAAGAGAGTCAGAGTACTGAAGCCTCCTTAACTTTAAAGATATTTTCTAATCTAGACAAATGCCAAGCCCCTTCCAAGGAGAAATGTCTGATAGTTAACGTATCTCCCTAATAAAGTTGGAATCCTAAAGAGCTACTACCAACATGAGGATAAATTAGAATTATACCCATACCAGTTCCATTCATGGGGAATAGAAGGAAAGCAGCCTGTCTTAATGTTTGTCATTAATTAAAAGGAAGAAAAATAAGTCTCCCATGAAAGTTTATAACCATGAACTAGCTTTTACATAGGTTTCCATGTTAATTCATACTATTTCTGTGGTCCAAATTTAAAAGAGAAAAGAAAAAAGGAGTTTCCTGGTGGCTCAGTGAGTTAAGGACCCAGTGTTGTCACTGCTGCAGCTTGGGTCACTGCTGTGGCCTGGGTTTGATACCTGCCCCAGGAGCTTCTGCAGGCTCTGGGCACAGCCGTACACCGCACCCCCCAAAAAAGCTACACACACACACAGAAAAACAAATTTAAGTTTTTATTGAAATAAAAGATTCTATAGTGATGATATTTCCAAGCACCTAACAGAATCAAATATAAATCCATTCTAAAGGAACTTGTCTCAAAGAATTTTCCACAAAGCTTTAAGAAAAATGAGCTCATGGTAAAAAACCAACTTTGCTAAAAAGAAAACCATTAACCATGAATAGAACCATGAAGAGAAATCAGACTAAGAAAAATATTTTATACATTGGAGTTACCTGACATAAATATAAAGCAAATGTGTTACGTTGTCTTATGAAGTCAGAGAGGCTTAAACATATGATTAAAGAACAAACACTTGATAAAGAACCAAATAAAAATACTATTATATTTACCTATCTTCAACTTAAAAAACAAGTTATTCAACTTAAAGAACATTAATACATTTCCATATAGAATCATCTGCTTTGATATGGAACATTCTTTTCTCAGAGAACTTTTTGGGTTTTTTTGTCCTTTCTGATTAATAACTTGAGGATTTCTGTGCCTTTGGAGGTAATTGGGGTTTTTGTTCATTTTCGGTTAGAAGGACAGTTATATATTGGTTAGCTTGGGTTTTTCCCAATTCATTAATAATTTCAGTCTTGAAAAGCAAAAATCAAAGTTAACCTTTCACTGGTAACAAAAACCACTTTAAAACTGTATCACATTTTCATTTTTTAGGAAATGTTCTTTAGTATCGTAAGATTAAAGGAAATGGAATATATATAATTTAAAATTTTAGGAGTCCTGGGAGTTCCCATTGTGGAACAGCGGAAAAGAATCTGACTAGTATCCACAAGAACTCGGGTTCGATCCCTGGCCTTGCTCAGTAGGTTGGGGATCAGGCATTTTCCTGAGCTCTGATGTAGTTCGCAGACATAGCTCAGATCCAGCGCTGCAGTAGCTGTGGCGTAGGCTGGCAGCTGTAGCTCCGATTCTACCCCTAGCCTGGAAACTTCCATATTCTGCAGTTGCAGCCCTAAAAAAAAAAAAAAAGCAAAGAAATACAATAAAATATGAGGAGTTACCATTGTGGCTCAGCTTTAACGAACCCAACTAGTAACCATGAGGATATAGGTTCGATCCCTGGACTCATGCAGCAGATTAAAGATCTGGCATTGCTGTGAGCTGTGGTGTAAGTCGTAGACACAGGTTGGATCCTGCGTTCCTATGGCTGTGGTATAGGCCGGCAGCAGCAGTTCCATTTCGATCCCCTAGCCGGGAGCTTCCATATGCCATGGGTGCAGCCTTAAAAAGCAATAAGTAAGTAAGTAAGTAAGTAAATAAATAAATAAATACCTAAATACCTAAATAAATACATACATACATAAAATTTGAAAGCAAGAGCTTATATATACATAATTTTATTCTGATTTTTTTCACCTGGTTGGTTTTTGTATTCAGTTTTTTCCCACTGAGATCATTTTGGTTATCTGAGTTATATGTATTTCAGCTGAATGTTGGTAATTGTATTTTAATAACTTTGGACTATTCACTGGCCTAAAACTTTAGCGTGATGAATGGTTATTTCCTCCATTAAATTTAATTTACATTTTGTCCTTTTACAACTATATTCCATAACTAGAGTGAGAATCTCTATTCTTGGACCTACTTCTTTGAATATTTTCAATATTTTTCCTATTACAGTAGAATTATTTTGATATTCCTGCCTTTCTGTTTAATTTTCATCTGGTAAATTCTCCTAGTAAAAATAACTTCATTTTTGTCATTAATCATACTCCAGATTTTGTAGTTGTCATTGACACAGTGGCAGTGCAGATTTTGTGGCCAGCACTGATATTCTTTATTCCAGAAAGAATGCCAAAGTATCTTTTACCTGCTTTATGGTTCAGTTGATTTTTTTATAGTTTTATGTTCATTTATATCACATGTGAAATTCTCCTTATTTAGGTGTTTCTCTGGTTATTTCTTCTCACTTTGAAGTTGTTGGTGTTTTTTGTAAACCAAAGTATATTCAGTAATCATGTATCACTTCGGTCTATAATTTAAAAGTGGTTCTCTCAAAGTGATAATCTTGAAAAACATGAATCTTCAGGATCCATTCAAACTTTTAAAATTAACGTTTTGGGAGTTCCCTGGTGTCTCAGTGGGTTAAGGAAGGATCTGGTGTTGTCACTGCAGTGGCTCAGGTTGCTGCTCTGTGCTGGTTTGGTCCCTGGCCCAGAACTTCTGCATGCTACAGGCACAGGCAAGAAGAAAAAAATTAATGTTTGTTTCATTGCTAATAGTCCTCCTTTTAAAACAATTTTTTTTTTTTTTGCCTTTTGTCATTTTAGGGCTGCTCCCACGGCATGTGGAGGTTCCCAGGCTAGGGATCTAATCGGAGCTGTAGCCACTGGTCTACACCGCAGCCACAGCAACGTAAAACAGTTATTTTAATGATTCTTATTTATAGTGGTCAGAAGATAAGGAACTGCCAAACTCTCTAATCCCCTATATGATATTAGGATAACTCTAAAAATTTAAAAGCCACAAGTATAAGCTTTGTGCACATATGATCTATATTATTAGCATTTCACTTGATAAGATACCAACTTCCTAAGTATAGTCTCAGACACATCATTAACTTGTGTAAATAACCTTGAGGCAAGTCACTTAAGTAATTTTAAAATATAATTTATATCAAAGCACTTTATCGGTTGTAAAGGGCTTTACAGATTCTAATTAACAAGTGAAAAATCACTTTTCTGTATTTCAGGTAAGTCTTTATGAAGTTAAAAGTTGTATTAGGCCAAACTTTTCTAGCTCTAGAATTCTTCAGTCTATGCTAAGGTTAATAACTGTTATACTGAGGATGTCTGGATAAATATCCAAGAATCTTAACAGTAGTTACTCTGGGAAATAGTAATTCTTTGGGGGCAGGCATAAGGAGAGAAATTGACCTTTCGCTTTATACCTTTTGATACTTTTTGAGGGGTTGTTTTTGTTGTTGATATTTAACAGTGATATTAATATCACAAAAATTAATTTTTAAAAACTGGTACAAAAACACCTTGCTTTTCCATCCTAATCCTAGGTTTTGGTTTATCACATATAATTCACTGAGTTGTTTGACTTGGATGAATACTAGGAAAGTGCTATGTTCCATATCTTATTTGCTGTAGCAGCATTATTCTGTTGTTTATAAATGTAATATTAGATCTATAAGAGAATTTGGAAATGATTTGATGAAACCTTTTTGTTTTAGATAAGGCCTAGAGGGGACATTATTATTTTTACCTTGTTGACATTTTACATTTTGTTAATCACTTTAATATAAATGCTCTAATTTAATTAAATACTCTTAATAATCCTTTAAAGTGGATGTTATTGTAATCCCATTTTACAGATAAGGAACCTAATGTTTATAAAAATTGAGACTTGTCTGAAATCACAAGTCTCTTGAATTTCAATCTAGTGTCTTTTTGTTAGTACTCTTTAAAATCTTGTATTATTAAGCTTTTAACACAACTACATTTACAGTTTTACGTTGTGGTTGGGTTCTGTAAAAAACAAGTTTTCACCTCACTGAACACAAACTAGTAATACCTGTTTTCAGTTAGGTGTTGAACAGTTATATTACATATCAGTTTTCTGTCATTATTCTGTATCCCTAAAGATATTTGAGTGAGAAGTTCATGTGATTTTAAATGGCTTAGTTTGTAATGTCAGTGAAGTAAGTTAAAGTATATGGATGACTTTACTAATGATGCTCTTAAAATTCTCTATTCTTTTCCCCCCTTTAATTTGTTTCCTGAAATTTAAATGTAATACAGCAGACCCTTGTGTCTATATATTTAACATTTGTAATATTGATTATGTAGAGACAATTTGAAAGTCTTATTACATGAATTAATTTTGTTTTTTTATTGTTTAATAAGTATGTTATCATGTAATGACCCATTTATCTAGTGAGGGAGCTAGCCACCAGATTGCTCTGTTTTTCTCTATTCATGGTTATATTTATAGAAACTCATTTAAATCTCTGAAGAGATTACTTACATTTTTAATTAATAAATTATGCTTATTAGTTTTGGTATAAAATATTATGGAAGAGTGGTTTTCACAAGTTTAAACTCTTTTACTTGAGTACATATTCATTGTAAAAACTGTATAAGTAAAAAAAAAAAAAAATCCACATCTTACCACCTGTGGATAACCACTGTTAATATTTTGGTATATTTTCCTTTACTACTTTTTCTTAGATATTTTTCAGCTTTATTAAGATCATGATGTATTTATAAATCTGTGTCTCATCTTCAATTAACATTTTCATTTATTAAATGTTTATAGATAATATTTTTAATGTATGCATGGTAGTCCATAGTGTAGCTATACTATAATTAATTTTATCACTCTTCTCTCCTGGATATTTAGGCTATGTAAACATTTTAACAAATAAAATTAATTCTCTGATGGACATTCTTGGTGCAAAAGCTTGTTCTGTGTTTTACATTATTTCATCTTATATTCATAGAAATGAAATTGCTTAGTGAAAGATTGTATATACTTCTGAGTCTTAATACATATTGCCAAATTGCTCTTTAGAGAGTACTTTCTAAAATTTATTTTTCTTCTCTATTGTCGTGAACACCGTCTTTCAGGGAATTATGAATGGTAGTTATAATTGAAGTTTAAATTCAAGTTATAATTTAACTCAACAGTGAACACTATTTCATAAAATGAAGTATATGAGAAGACTGTATCAAGAACAGGATTAGATCTTTATTTGAAATGGAAGTGCACTGGGTTTCACCAATGGGTATTTCCTCTGTTCCCCTAATTTCCAGAGTTGAAGCTCTTTGGCAGTCTCACAGGTCATGCTCAGTATACTTTGCTCCGGTGCCCCCTAGTGCTGGTCCTGTAGAAGCAGCCTTCAGTTTCTCTTCTCTGTAGCAGAAAACATCCTTCTTCCTTCAGCTCCTTCTGGACATATACAAAGACATTTAAAGAGCCAGGTAAATAAGAGTTAGGGCTAAACTAATGCCCCTGTTGCCTTTTTTTGGCCTGGGGATTTGAATTTATCCTCAGTTTTTTTTTTCCTCCTGGGAGGAGCTGCCCTACTCTCTATAGTCTTAAATTTGTATTGCTCTCTCCTGCATGTTTCTATTCTAGACAGCCATAGGAGTGGCCTGGAACAACTGCATTCTGGACCCAAGCCTTATTCCTAAGTCTTTAAATTAAAGAAAGTCTGCATCCCTCAAGGAGCTACAAGTCAAATTATTGAGGAGTAGAGCATGTTTACTGCAAAATCTGTACCCTCTTGACTGAAGGTTCTCCTCTGGAAATTTCAACCTGTTTATCTCAAACAAACTGAAGAAAGGAGAAGTTAGGGTGAAGATGGGACTGATGTTGGCCAAGACCCTTGAGTAGACATGTTTATTTTAACCTTGCTATTCTTCAGACAAACATACATTACTAGAAATGTACTAAAAATAGGCTTAAATGCATAAAAGTCTACAGGCTTCCTCTAGACCTCTTCCTCTCCCCTTCTCAGTCCTTTAGAATAAAAGAGCTAGAATAAGAAAGAGTCAGGGCCTTGCCCCAAATTCCTGTGATAGCAAAATACAGATACCTATCTGCAGAGTTAACTGCTTTGAGAGGGAAGGGAATAGGGCCAAGAGTTAGAAAAAATAGCTATCCTTGTAGGAAAATTTTAGTAGTGTATAACTATTTTACTTCATTCATTTCTAGATCTTTCCCCCCATCTTTTATTTCTTGAGAATTCTATCTTTAATAACTAGTTTTAAGCCTTTCCTTTCGATTGGTCCATGACTTCAGAGTCGTCCTTTGATAGCTTTGCTCCAGTTAATATTACATTGTATTTCAAGTGCCTGATTGACTGGTCTAGGAAAGTTAGGAGAGAAAATCCAGGTCTTGTTTTATATTCATTTCTTGTTCAGCTCTCAGAAAGTTCTTTGTTCAAAAGTCTGTAATGCATAAGTAGATGACTGTTGATACTGAATTCTCAACTTGTCCAAAATGTTATCTAACTCATAACATTCTAAAAACCTCTAGAAATCAGAAGTAAATATGTTGAATTTTGAAAAGAACTTATTAAGTCGTAATTCCAACATTCTATTAAGAATTCCATGCTGTGTTTGCAGCCTTATTCCTCGGCCTCTGCTTTCGGAGCTTGCTTTCTGATAGGGAATAACTTTTTCCCCTTGAGGGACAGCATAAAGCTTCCTCAGCTTCACTGACCTGTCCAGTTGGATGCTATTTTTATTTACACAGGGACAGTGGTCTTTAAAGTACCTAACTTACAAATACTCTCACTCCTTAAGATAATTAACACCTCATGATTTAAGTAATGACCCAGGGCTGAGAAGATCTATTCTAAATAACAATTATTATAATGTAAAAATGTATTTTAACTGAGTTTATTAGAGGTCTAAAGCCACGTTAAGAATATTTAAACAGGGGGTTCCCATTGTGGCTCAGTGGTAACAAACCCAACTAGTATCCTTGAGGATGTGGGTTGGATTCCTGGCCTTGCTCAGTGGTTAAGGATCTGGTGTTACATGATCGCAGACACGGCTTGGATCTGCCATGGCTGTGGCTGTGGCTGTGGCTGTGGCCAGCAGCCATAGCTCTGATTCAATACCTAGTTTGGGAACTTTCATATGCAGTGGGTGCAACCTTAAAAAGACAAAAAAAAAAAAAAAATGTAATCACTTGCTTTTCATAGTAGGTTTTTTATTTTGAAAATGCCCCCCCCCGTGGTCATAATATATATGAATATGAATCTCGGAGTTTCATATATATATGAATCTTGGAGTTTCTGTCATGACTCAGTGGTTAACCCAACTAGTATCCATGAGGATGCGGATTTGATCCCTGGCCTTGCTCAGTGGGTTAAGGATCTGGCATTGCTGTGAGCTGTGGTGTAGGTCACAGCCGTGGTTCAGATCCCACATTGCTGAGGCTGTGGTGTAGGCCGGTGGCTACAGCTCCAATTGAACCCTTAGCCTGAGAACCTCCATATGCTGCGGGCGCAGCCCTAAAAATGACAAAAGACAAAAAAAAAAAAAAAATCTTCCAGTATATAAATAGGATATGTTTCCAGCATTTTTTGTATTGGAGCATGGTCTTTTGCAGTCAAATACGAATTCAAATTTTGGCACCATTTCTTACACCCGTGACAAAGGTATGCAAGTTACTTCACATTTGAACTTCAGTTTCCTAATATGTGATATTCACTGCTGGGTAGGGTTGTTGAGAGATTAAAATAAATGTTTCAGTCAACAATAACCATTGTTTTGATGGCATTACATTGCAGCCCTGTTCTGTGCTTTCCTAATCTTCTGCCCTGCCCAAACCAAAAATTAATACTAAATGAAATATTACATAAGGCAATGGCAGTATGTAAACATTCTCGATATCTAGTGTAGGTTTGGAATACAGCATGGTAGATTTTGTCTTCCATCTGTATTTTGGAAAATTTGGGAATTCAAGTCGCTCACTTTGGTCCTAACAGTCACTACTTTTCCCCTGTTCCTCTGACTCCTCCTTTAGCTTCCTTCATCTTTGTACACCACAGAAAAGAGAAATCAGAAGATGTTTTGGAACTTCAGTAGGCAGCTTAAGGGTTCCTGGATCATAAATGGATTAGCCTTTGAGGCAATGACAGGAGTCAGCAGGTGGGGATTCAGATCGCCAAGAACAGCAGCAACATTGAAAACTAGGTATTACATTTGGGGTTTAAATATCCAATAGTTATTTTATTGTATATTCACAAAAATGGCACACTCTCTCCTTACCCTCAAAAGAGAGTCTAGTGGCTGTCATTCATAGAAGAAAGCAATTTCAAAGGTATTTCATAAGAGTGTACCCTAAAACAATGATGAGGCTTTTTATCTCTTGCGCACTGATATGTCCCAAGTGAATGAATTTAGTTGCATCTGTTTCTATTATATTTAATATGGCTAATGACTTCAGCTGAAAAATAATGAGCCTTGTTATATGTTAGTGATGATGCTAAGTACCTGTAAATAGTTTATACTTCCAAAGAGCTTTCTAGCCCAATACAAACTGAATGGACTACTGCCCATGGGCCAGATTTCAGACACCTGTTATTTATATACTGGCTGAGGCCGCTTTCTTACTCCAATGCAGACATTATGACCCACAAATCCTAAAATATTTACTCTCTGACCCCTTACACAAAAAGTTTGCCAGTCCCTGGCCTAGTAAGGTAATCCCTTGATCTTTTTTGCTTATTCTGGATAACTAGTTTAGTTTTGTGCTCTATTTTTATCATGAAAATTGATCACTAAATTCTTAACAGGCTCTATTTTTCATATTCTACAATATTTGGCCTGATCTAGGTCCTTATTTCACAACTTCATTCTGTTTTATTTCTGCCCATTCTAACTGTGTATTTGTCTGATAATGTTGAACTAGTTTTATGTATTTACTGCTAGTTTTTCCATTGCTTCAGTTTCTGGCTGATTATCTTAACTAGTAGTTCACAGTTGTGGATAAAAGGACAGCTAAATCTAGTCTTCTTCTAGATATAAAATTGTATCTAGAAGATGAAAATTTGAAATCTCATGTTTTGTGTGTTTAGGAATTAAACCCTTATCTTTCCTCACTGACTATAATTGTATTGAGATATTTGACTCATAAGGGGCAGTCTACACTTAAGATCTGGTTTTTCTTCCCCAAATGTTCGGGTAAGTCAAGTTTGAGCCTTTGTACCTTTGAGAAACCTACTAAAATAGTTTATATGATAAATTTACCATCTTAATTATGCCAGTCTTATTTTGAGGGTCTTCACTGTTGAGATTTTACTGACCAGGGTATATTTGAATTTAGGTGATGTTTTAAAAGTGTACCCTGATCTGTTGGTTTCATTTAGGAAAAAGCATTTGAAAGGAAACACCATATACTTGATCTGTGTATTTCTTAGATGGACTATGAGAGGGGAATACCTTCAATTTTCATCCTGTAATTCAGGTTTTCTGACTAGGAAGAATTTGTTTAAGTAAAATTCCATTGTGTTTGCAATGTTAAAGGCACTCCCTAAACATTCTATTTTCTTAAAACTGCAGTCTAAATAACTTGTTCTTGGGTTATTTTTTTTCCCAGTGTCTGTTAGATTGGCTAGCATTTTTGTTTATATGTAAATATATTTGAGTAATTTGAATTTAAAATTTCATACCTTCAAACTGCTCCCTGTTTCTTCAGTATATTAATTTTCTAGCATTATGGAAAGAGTCATTACAGTAAAATGGTTAAGGGCACAGACTCTAGAGACAAACTGCTTTTGTTAATTCAGTACTCCACTTACTATCTCTGTCTTTGGGCCTGCATTTAATATTTCTATGCCTGTTTCTCCATATGTAGAATGGGAACGATGAATATCAATACCCATCACAGTTGAAATTCGTTAATATGTGAAAAGCCTGGGTTAGTGCCTGGTACACAGTAAGTGCCAGTAAATGTTAACTTTATGTAGTGTAAGATGCTAGCATAATGAAGTTTGTAGGAAAATTATAGAATGAATAAAGTACTGACTGCGTTCAGAAATCCAGATGAACCTAAATTCTATTCTCAGCTATTCAGAGAAATTTACTATATGAGATTAACTAACTGTTAAATATACATTATCTGTGCCTAATATATATTTCTCTCAGTGGAATCTAACTGATTACAATAAAACTAACTTTCTTGAGCATTCAGTATTTTTAGGTTACATCCAAATCTAGGCTAAACGTTAGTTCTAAAGAAGGCCTTTAGCTTCTATTTCTTTGATAGCTTCCCATTTTCACTTTTGAAAAATGCTAATACTGATTAGTCATCAATAGGTTGCTTACTTAGTTGTGAGGTTAAATTTACAACTCCTCAGATGAATTAGCAAGTAATTGTTACATAGGACATATTTGCTTTATGATTGACTTTTGGAGGAGTCTTTTGCCTCCAGCTCCAAAGATAGCTGATTCCCTAGACTGCTTCTAACTGCCCACTTACCATGAAATTTAAGGGAATGAAGAATCATTAGCATCTTTTTTGTTGTTGTTTTTTTAGGGCCACACCCACGGCATATGGAAGTTCCCAGGCTAGGGGTAAAATTGAAGCTGCAGCTGCCGGCCTACACCACAGCCACAGCAACTCAAGATCCAAGCCATGTCTGCAACCTACATCACAGCTCACAGCAACACCAGACAGATCCTTCACTCACCGAGCAAGGTCAGGGATCAAAGCTGCATTCTCGATACTAGTCTGGCTCGTTACCACTGAACTGTGACAGGAACTCCATTTTTAATTCTATTTATTGCTTTTTGTTCCTCATTTTTTTATTACTTAATGGATTTTATTACAATTACAGGTATACAAAAATCATCACAACCAAATTTTATAGCATTTTCACCCCAAACCCTCAGTGCATCCCCCCACCTCCAACTTGTCTCATTTGTAAACCATGTTTTCCAAAGTCTGTGAGTCAGTATCTGTTCTGCAAAGAAGTTCATTGTGTCCTTTTTTTAGATTCCACGTGTAGGTGGTAGCATTTGATGTTGGTGTCTCATTGTCTGATTAGTTTCACTTCGCATGATAATTTCTAGGCCCATCCATGTTGCCATAAATGCAGTTATTTTGTTCCTTTTAATGGCTGAGTAATGTTCCATTGTGTATATGTATCAAAGCTTCCCTATCCATTCCTCTGTCCCTGGGCATTTAGGTTGTTTCCATGACATAGCTATTGTATAGAGTGCTACAAAGAACATTGGAGTGCATGTGTCTTTTTGAGTCTTGGATTTCTTGGATAGATGCCCAGAGTGGGATTGCTGGATCAAATGGTAATTCTATTTTCAGCTTTCTAAGGAATTTCCATACTGTTTTCCACAGTGGTTGCACCAACTTGCATTCCAACCAACAGTGTAATAGGCTTCCTTTTTCTCCACACCCTCTCCAGCATTTACTGTTTGTAGACTTTGATGATGGCCATTCTGGCTATTGTAAGGTGGTACCTCATAGTGGTTTCGATTTGCATTTCTCTAATAATTAGTGATGTTGAACATCTTTTCATTTGTTTTTTGGCCATCTGTATATCCTCTTTGGAGAACTGTCTGTTTAGATCCTCTGCCCATTTTTTGATGGGGTTGTTTGTTTCTTTGATATTGAGCTGTAGGAGATGTTTATAAATTTTGGAGATGAATCCCTTGTAACTCGATTCATTTGCAAATATTTTCTCCCATTCTATGGGTTGTCTTTTCATTTTGTGTAAGGTTTCCTTTGCTGTGCAGAAACTTTGAAGTTTAATTAAGTCCCATTTGTTCATTTTTCTTTTTATTGTCATTACTCTGACAGATAGATCTGAGAAGATGTTGCTGTCATTTATGTCAGAGAGTGTTTGGCCTATGTTTTCCTCTAAGAGTTTTATAGTATCTGGTCTTAGGTCTAGGTCTTTAATCCATTTTGAGTTTATTTTTGTGCATGGTGTTAGGAAGTGTTCTGGTTTCATTTTTTTAACGTGGCTGTCCAGTTTTCTCAGCACCACTTATTGAAGAGGCTGTCTTTTGTCCAGTGTATATTCTTGCCTCCTTTGTCATAGATTAGTTGACTGTAGATGCATGGGTTTAATTCTGGGCTTTCTATCCTGTTCCACTGATCTATATTTCTGTCTTTGTGCCATTACTGTACAGTTTTGATGACTGTAGCTTTGTAGTAGAGTCTGAAGTCAGGGAGCCTGATTCCTCCAGCTCCATTTTTCTTTTTCAGGATGTCTTTGGCTCTTCTGGGTCTTTTGTGCTTCCAAACAAACTTTAAAATATTTTGTTCTAGTTCTGTGAAAAAAGCCCTTGGTAATTTGATAGGGATTGCACTGAATGTGTAGATTGCATTGGGTAGTATAGTCATTTTGCTAATATTGATTCTTCCAATCCAATAGCATGGTATGTCTTTTCATCTGTTTATGTTATCCTTGATTTCTTTCATCAGCATCTTAGAGTTTTCAGAGTACAACTCTATTTATTGCTTGATGAAATAAACACATTACATGTTTGTCCCTTGGATTGTGGTATCATCTTTATTACGTGTACTTATATTTCATTCAGCAAATATTTACTAAACACCTGCCCATGTGCCAAGCACTATTCTAGGTACTAGAAATAGAAATGGCACTATTCTAGGTACTAGAAATAGAAATGAACCTTTGTCCTTTGAATACTGGGTTTAGTGGTTAGCACCTACATGTTCTCATTTGAGTGCCTAGATTAATTCACTAGAATCACAGAATGCCACAGAACCTCAGAGAATATGTAGTTCAACCCTTTTGTTTGTAGCCAGTTAATCTCATGGCCTACATTTTGTTTTTCTTTCACTTATTTATTCAACAAACATTCTCAAACCTTTTGTATTAAAAAAGTCAATGAAGACCCCAAATGACATTTCTAGAAGCCATCCTATTTTTTAATATCTCTTTTTTGTCTTTTGTTAATTTTCTACTGCATTCTTTGTTTTTATTTTATTTATTTATTTTGTTGCCACTCCATGGCATATGAAAGTTTCTAGGCCAGGGATTGACTTCAAATTGCAGCTGTGACCTACTCTGCAACTGTGGCAATGCTCAGTACTTTAACCCACTGCACCAGGCTGGGAATCAAACTCACACCTCCACAGTAACTTCTACAGCTGCTGCGTCAGATTTTTAACCCACTGTGCCACAGCAGGAACTCCCACAGTTAAACTTTTTTTGGAGGAGTTGCCTTCATCTTTCTACTCATTGGCAGTTTGGCTTTTAATTAAAAGTGTTCTTTTAATTCCTGTAAAAGTGTTCTCCCCAAGGTCACATACAATCTCCTTGCTTTGTCCTTGGAATACTTCCTAATCCTTTTCTCTTGGTGGCATGTGTCATAGTTAAAGTACTCCATTCATTTTTAAATGTTTTCTTACCTCTGGGGTGCCATATTTTGGTTTTGTTCCTACTTCTCAGACCATTTCTTAGGTTTTATCATGTGCTTTTCTTTCTCATCCCTCTACTAAATATTGGTGTTCCCTAGGATACTTTTGTCAGCCCTCTTTACAGTTCTTGAACAGTCTCATCTGCTTCCATTGGCTTCTGTTGCCATCTAAATGCAGAGGACTTCAAAATCTCTATTCTTGCTCAAATTCTTTACTGTGGGCTTTGAACTCATCCATCTGTCTACTAAACATCTCTAGTAGGATATCTCTTAAGGCTCTCAGGTCATCATTTGTAAAGTTGAACTGTTACCTTAGCATTTGTTCCTGCATTAAGTACCTCTGTGACTTTATACCATAATCCATTCAGTAGGCAGTTATCTAGAAATTTAGGAATAGCATCAACATCCCCATTCTGATTAGTTCCTAAATTCTGTCAGTTCTGCTGCTTTAATTTCTCTTCACTATGTTCACAGTCTTGTCTCCAACATTTCCTTTTCATGCCTTCGTTTTAGATTATTCCTATTGCCTTTATGAAGAAATACAAAACAATGATGAGAAGCATGGGCTTTAGAGTCAAATAACCCTAGGTTTGGATCCTTACTCTATCACTTGGAATCTATAGGCACTCTGAACTTCAGTTTCCTCATCTATAAAATAGAAATATTACCACTTACTTCATAGGGTGATTGTGAGACTTAAATTTATGCCTGTTAAAACACAATACTTGATATATAATAAGTCCTCAACAGAAGATTGTATTTACTATTAACTAACCTCCGTATTCTATTATCATTCCCACTTCTGCTTAGAATATGATTAACATAAATTTTTAGCATCTATATGATAAAAAATCCTTATTCATTAGTTCTTTATTGCCAGAGTTCTTGTTGTGGTTCAGGGGTAACAAACCCGACTAGTACCCATGAGGATGCTGGTCCAATCCCTGGCCTTACTTAGTGGGTTAAGAATCTGGCATTGCTGTGAGCTGTGGTGTAGGTCGCAGATGCCTCAGATCCTGCATTGCTGTGGCTGTGGTATAGGCTGGCAGCTGCACCTCTGATTTGACCCCTAACGCAGGAACTTCCATATGCCACACATGCAGCCCTAAAAAAGAAAAACAGAAGTTCCTTATTGCCGACAGGAAAATAGCCAAATGATTTAACATGGCATTTTAAATAGTCTCCTGATTAAATAGAAATGGATCCTCTTTTTCTTTTCTCACCACTCTTCCCTATTTATGCCTGAAATACAGTAAATTAAGAGTCTCTTAAAAGCACCACCAGGCTTCTGAACATTCTGTGCCCTCTGGAACACCATTCCCTATAGGTAGATAATTTTTAGTCGATATTCAGAACTCAGCTTACATGTTTTTCTTCTTTGGGATGCCTTCTGTGACTACTTTTGACTGTGTTAGGCTTTCCAGCAAAGCACTCTTGACATCATTTTGAAGCTGCCTGTTCTCTTGTCTGTTTCCCTTTATGCATTGTAAGTCTTTAAAATTAAAGAAGGTTAAGGAATGTCAAGGTTTGGTTATTGAATGTCCATCTACAGGAACATTAAAATTGCCAGAGTTAGTGTTCCTTTTTATTATTTACTACTTTGCACAAAATATGTTCTTATTCCTTCTAAATATTGTACTCATTTTAGCAAAAGGAAATATGTATGATTTTTTTAAGTATCAGTTTTGAGATGTGAAGATCCCAAAAAGCAATAAACTAGTATCTGTACAAAATAGAGTAGCTTAAAGAATTTTAGTTTCATAGAGTACTTTTTTAAAGTGATTTCTACATCAGCCTATGGTCATTTAATTACTCTTCCTTACTGTTTTAGATATCATCATAATACTGAATTATCTGTATGTGCCTTGCTCATTAGCCAGTGAGAAGAATATGAGCTCTGTTATCAGACAGTCCTGGTTTCAAACCCTTGCTAATAATAACTGCTTCTTCTAATCAATGTAAATATTAAGTTATATAACAGCCTTCATACTAGTGCTTGGAACATTATAGATGCTTGATTAATTTAAATTTCCTTTCATACTTTTCAAATGTTTCATATCGAATATTATATGGCCATCTGATTAAATCCCATTCACCACTCCAATCTTAAAGCCCACCTTTCTATAAAGCTGCCTCCAGCTCAGCTCTGTCTGCTACAGTTAGAGTTAATACCAGAAAAAAAATTAATACTTAATTACTCTCTAATTGGTCTAACTCCCTGCTAAGATTTTAATGCTCTGAGAACATGGACACTACATTAAAGCTATCTTTTTTTTCCCTTGACATTTTGCAGAGTATTGAGAATATGGGAGAAATTCAGTACACATTTTTTGCTTAATTGATTTTTCCAGTGTGCTGCTGTACTCCCTCATTTTACTGCCAGCTAATATTTGTTATAGGGATGACTAACAATTTTAATATCAGCCTAAGTAAACCGTATTTATAAAGGAAAATATGTTGGAGGAAACCACACTGAGCATTCCAAAGCTAAACAGAACTGATTATTTGAGACTATCTGTTTCACTACCCCTTCCATTAAGATAACTAGGAAATAACTATATGATTTGGTTGCCAACATTAAATTTGGTTTTATGAGTTGCCTTAACAATATATCAGTTTGGCTATTTTCCATTTTTTATTTCTTTGGATCAGTTTTTTTTTTTTTTTTTTTGTTAGAATACTGTAATTCATGCTTGCAAATTTGAAATGTGTCTTACAGGAGGATTTGTTGGTATTGAGGAAAACAGTGAAATCCTTTTTGGCTGTTTGCCAACAGTGCCTATCTAATGTTAATACTCCAGTGAAGGAACAGGTAAGAAATTATCAGTTAAGAGTGCTCAATAAAAATAACCCAAATGAATTAAAAAAACAGTAAGAAGGTGTAATTTTTATGGCAGTTCTTAGCTTGTAGGTCTGTCCCTAACATTTATGGGACCTGGGACAAGAATATTTAAGTTATAAAGCAAGCTAACAAATCTGTTATAAGTCTTTGTACCTTAACAAATATACTGTCATAATGACCTGGAAGGCTGGGTTCAAATTTAGAATTCTTGATTCTTAAAAGTTCTATGCCGGAACTTGGAGAGCTGGGAAACTGGTATAGGGCTCACTTTCTTATCTCACTTTCAGCTCTTTCCCATCCCAGGAAGAACTTCTCACACATACATGTGAACTTTTCAGTCCACATATCCAAACTCTGTCAACATCACTCCCTCAGACAGCTGCTCCTTGACTGCCCTGAGGCCTGGGAGTACACAGTGGGGATGCAGTGTGCCTAGGAAAGATGCCTAAATCCCTGTCCCTGAACAGTAGTGTAAAGTAGGGGTACGGGTTGGCATATACCATTGGTCCAACAGACTCCTCACCTCTTGGAAAGTGGCATAGCTCAAAGAGGGTCAGAGTGGAGCTAAGGCAATACCATTTTCATGAAGTGATTTTGTCAACTATTTAACTATACTATACTATTCTGTTAGGAAGTACTTTTATAGAAAACAGATGTACATTTTCAGTGTTGTTTTTTATTAGGATGTTGGCTAGAGAAAGAGTCTATATCTACTTAAAAAATACAGTAGTATGTATACTTTGCTGCCTTTTCATACAAATAGGTTATCACAGGTCTCTTCTTTATTAAGTTATCAGTATCTAACTTAAAATGGGAACAAAAATGGTGTTTCAAACCTTATTCTCTAAGCCTTCTGAACTCAGCCAATGCTAAAAAGTACCTAGCTCAGCACATTTAAGCCAGAAATTTGGTGTTTCTACATCATCACTGTTTGGTGACATCTCAAAGTATGGCCTCAGTTTAAAAAGTATATTTCCCTGGTTTCTCTTCATTCTCTCCTCTTTTCAGGTGACTCTTTCTATATTTATGTATTTCATGGTTGTCTGCCTAGAATATGAACTACCCTGATTCTTGTTGGAGGTGGACACCATATAGCCATCTCCAGTATACCAAAATTTTTTTCCATAGAAATCCATTTTTAAGGGGGGGGCTATGAGTGAATTGTATTGTGGTATTAGAGCCCTCAATCATTCCATAACAAAATCTTTCAATTTCAATAAACTTATGATACACGTTTATTTCATACCATCCATTACATAGGATAAATTTGGCAAAATAACTATAATACTTTCTCTGTGGGCATATGTACTGAAAGTTCTCTTATATGATTACATTTTTTGGGAAGCTTTCAGTTAATGATTTTTATGTGAATGATCTTGAATTCAGTTTTAACCTGTTGTTGAAAATTTTGTTTTACATTAGATTTTTTAAAGAATCCAGAATAATAGCGTACAGATTTATAGAGTACTGCATTGTAATTTATTGAATTATATAGTCTGTGTTAAGATTTATGCTTATTATGTGATTAAGCAGTATGTGATTGATTTCTAACCTCTGTTCTTATTGTATCAATTTTGTAATTCCGGAGTTGAATTTAACTTATTTTTTATAAGTTCAAATCAAAATCTCTTAACTATTTTGAGTTAATACAGCGAAATTAAAGAACTAAGTTATATTTAGGGTGGTAGGGAGTCTTAAATAGAACTAGTATGTAATGAGAAAAAGTAATTTTATTAAGTTTTAGAAATTAAATAGCTGCGATTTAAATACTCGGAATTTCTATTATGGTACTGTTATTTAACTGTATTTAATTTAGTGTATTTTCATTAACATTGATTTGTAGTTATAGCTGTATTTGTACAGTATTTTACTGATGAATTTCTTTTGCATTCCAGGCATTCATGTTACTCTGTGATCTTTTGATGATTTTTAGCCACCAATTAATGACAGGTGGCAGGGAGGGCCTTCAGCCTTTGGTGTTTAACCCAGATACTGGACTTCAGTCTGAACTCCTCAGTTTTGTGATGGATCATGTTTTCATTGACCAAGATGAGGAGAACCAGAGCATGGGTATTTGTAGCTATCATCTTGTCAATATTGTTCTTGTTTTACCATCCCCAAAAGATGTGAGATAAAATTCAGTCCTAAAAATATTAGAATTTCTCTCTGTTAAAAAAAAAAAAGTTGGGAATTCCCGTCATGGCTCAGTGATAACAAACTCGACTAGTATCCATGATGATGTGGGTTCCATCACTGGCCTGCTCGATGGATTAAGAATCTGGGGTTGCCATGAGCTGTGGTGTAGGTCACAGATGCGGCTCAGATCCCGTGTTGTTGTAGGCCAGCAGCTACAGCTCCTATTTGACCCCTAGCCTGGGATCTTCCACATGCCCCAGGCGAGGCCCTAAAAAGACAATGAAAAAAAAGGTTAATACATTCATGTAATTTAGAAACCATTAAGAATAAAAAAATAGGAGTTCCTTTCATGGCTCAGTGGTTAACAATCTGACTAGGAGCCATGAGGTTGCAGGTTCGATCCCTGGCCTTGCTCAGTGGGTTAAAGATCTGGCGTTGCCATGAGCTGTGGTGTAGGTTGCAGACACAGCTTGGATCCCGCGTTGCTGTGGCTGTGGCATAGGCCGGCGGCTACAGTTCCGATTCAAACCCGAGCCTGGGAACCTTCATATGCCACGGGTGTGGCCCTAAAAATGACAAAAAGACCAAAAAAAAATAATAATAAAAAAATACACAATATATTACTAGTCCTTCTTCTAACATAGTACCTTAGAGATCTTTCCCTGTTACTACATACATAAACTTCCTTATTGTTATTGTAACAGCTACATAGTATTTTATTGTTTTAACTATAAAGTAATTTATTGACCAATGTTTGGCTAGTTTCCAATCTTCTGCTATTATAAACTATGCTATAATGAATAATTTTGTACACTTGTCATTTCCCTCATATATAAAGTGTATATTTAGGGTAAGTAGCTTTTTTCCCCAACTGAACTGGGTCTAGGTTCACAGTTTTTCTTAAAGGAAAGCATCTGAGTTCCTTTCTGCTCTGTGTGGTCATCATATATTTCTAAAATTAACAAAATATGACTTATAAGATACTAGGTGCTAAAAGAATGTTATCCGACCTCACCAGTCAAAATTGTGCTGAACATGCAGAATGAAAACTTAGCAAAATTAGACTGAATATAAATAATTTTAAATAAAGATTATATAGAATAGGTTATTTGTGAAATAGATTATTTAAACTCTATAAAATAAGATTTGTGACATATCAGATCCACAGATCTACTTGGTGCTATTAGGATGTTTTGTATTTAACAGAACATTTTAGAAAGTACTAGGCTATGAAATGAAGTATTTTTATTTTGAATCCATATTAATCTCAGGAGATAAAATTTACCTGCCACTTGTCTTAATCAAAAAGATTTTCAATTTCTCATCGTACTGATGATTCATAGCTGAACCAGTTAGTAAAAAGGGAAGAAAAGTTGAGAGTAAGTTTTTTTGTGGATATATAAATGTGAAGAAGGGAAGAAAGAACGCTGTCCCTAAATAAAGGCGGGCCAAGATACGAGAGGGTCAGTACAGAGCCTGAAACAAAGGTGTTAACCTTTATCATTTGGAGTGTTGCAGAGAAATTTTTTCTTAGGATTAGAAATACATAAGCCAGTAGGGCCTGAGAATCTTAAAAATAAGGACTAAACAGTACTTTGTTTTGAAAGTATTTAATAAGGTTTTGTTTTTAAAAATACGGGTATACATAACATGGTTTGCAAAATATACTTTATTCTTCAGCTTACAATGTAACCATGTTTAGAATAAGAACTGAAAACTAACTCCTCCATATAATTTCCATTATTCACTCCCCATATATTTTTCTAAAAGAAAACTTTCCCTGTGTCTTAAAAATTTCCAGAAATTTCGTCTCTGTGGAAATATATTAACACATAGGAATACTAAAATAAGAAAAGACAGCATTTTAAAGGTAAACAGACAACAGTATTATTATGACAAAAGTATCAAGAAAAAGATCTGTATACGGTTTGCTTCTCTTAATCTTTGCTGTGACAGTCTCCTAAAAGATAGGTACCTTAGTGCCTACTAAGTGTTTAATAAATATATAACTAAATACAGCACCCTAAAATGAGTAATAAAAATAAGTTTTTATCCCATCTAAAACTGAATCGTACCTAATTGTAAATTATAAGCTTGTTTTTTTATTATACAGATTGTCTACATTGTTTCACCTTTTCGCCAAAGTTCATAACTAATTTATTTTCTGTCATTAGAGGGTGATGAAGAAGATGAAGCTAATAAAATTGAGGCCTTACATAAGAGAAGGAATCTACTCGCTGCCTTCAGCAAACTTATCATTTATGATATTGTTGACATGCATGCAGCTGCAGACATCTTTAAACACTACATGAAGGTATAGTTTCACATTTTTTATGGGTAAAAGAATATTTATATGTTAATATAGTTTCATATTCTTATTTTTCTCCTTCCAAGTGGCAGAGAAATTTGCAACTAAAAATGAAAGGATGATGAATAAACTAAAGTTGATAACTTTTACCTATGTATTATTGATTTTCTGACAGATTTAAAATTCTTTTCATAATTTTTTAGCACATGTCAATTTATATCAGTTCCATAAAGTAGGAATTCCTTACATTTATATGAAAGAATGCCTTTTTATTTTCATAAGAAAGCAGTGCTTCTTCCCTATAACTCTCTTCAGATATATTTATAAGTGTACCTACTGTGTACCATGCCACCTGCCAGGCGCTAAAGTTACAAAGATTTTTAAATTCCTGCTCCAGAGTGGTCTAAAGCTCTAGATAATCAAGTACTTAGACAGTTGCATTTTTACAATACAATAGAGTTATGTACAGGGGCTCCTGGAAATATGTAAAACAGTCCACTCTTAAGAAATATGAGGGTTAATGAAAATTGCTTAGAAGTGACTTCTGAACAAGTCTGAGATAGTAAGCATCAGTTAGTCAAGTAAAGACATAGTGGGAGGACTCTTAAGCAGATTGAAAATCATGTGCAAAGACACAAAGGAAGTGAATTGTTTGGAGAAAATGCAAGAAATTTGATATAGCAACATAAATAGCTTATGTCAGTGGAGCCAGAGGTAAGATTTAAAGAAACTGAGAGGTTAGACTTCAGATGTTGTGTGAGAAGTTGTGATTTTTCTGTGAGGAGGGCGAGGAGGTGTGGAAAGGTTTTAAACAATTCTTCATATAACAGGATTTTAATAGTTACTCACCCTACTGACTGCTGTCCTTTCTGTAAGTCCATTTTGTCTCTGACCCTCAAAAAAAGCAGTGCTCAGAGTTCCCATTGTGGCTCAGCGGTAACAAACCTGACTAGAGGACATGGGTTCAGTCCCTGGCCCCACTCAGTGGGTTAAGGGATCTGGCGTTGCTGTGAGCTGCAATGTAGGTCTCAGAAGCATCTCAGATCCCACGTAGCTGTGGCTGTGTGTAGGCCAGCAGCTGCAGCTCTGATTTGACCACTAGCCTGGGAACTTCCATACGGTGCAGGTGCAGCCCTAAAAATGAAAGAAAGAAAAAAAAGCAGTGCTCAAAATCTTTGATACAGCTTAACAAGCAGAGTTCTCATATTTTTAGCTGGTTTTCATGTCAGAGATGGTACTTTATTTTGCCCACGTTCAGAATTTTGTGTATGCCATTGATTCATTTATGTCTTTATCCGTGTTTAAGTATGGGACAATTCTAGTTATGACATAGGAACCAAGTTATCACATTTTGCCGAACAACTGCAATCTGATGAGCATTGTGTTGTTAACTGGAGGTTTAAATAAGACGTGATTTCTGTACCAATGAGGTTACAGATTAATTGAAAAACTGAAATGTAAACTTATTATGTAACATGCTAATAACGAATAGCTGCCTGTGTTCTATGCCAGTTGTATTTGAGACACTGTTCTAAAGCTTTTACATTATCTTTGTTGATTGTAATAACCCTGTAAAGTAGGAAATAATGTTATCATTTAGAGATAAGGAAATTAAGGCTCAGAAAGGTTAAATAACTTAAATAACTTTCTAAGATCACACAACTATTAAATACCAGCAAAAATTGGTATTCGATTTTAGGTTTGTCTGGTGTCAGAGCTTACTTAGCTCTTTCCACAAGACCATAAGGCCTCAGCGTGATTATTGTAATAATGGGATGTACAAATTGCAAAGCAAGCCCAGATACAGAGTCTTTAAGTGAGCTGCCAGAGAAGGCTTCCAAAAGTAGTATCTCAACAGGGTTTGGTTGGATAAATACAAGCTTACCATGGTTTTTCCTTATCCCTTAACAAGACTGCATTTGTTTTAAGATAAAAGCTGTTATCTAAAACATTTATCATCCTTAGCAATTTTTACAAACCTCTGTTTATTATAGGCTTTAATCTTTCTTATAAATATTCTAATAGTTGTTTGCTGTTCTTTATTATATATCCTAGGATATTTGGCTTTTTCCTTACTCCTTTTTACTTTTACTTATATTATTTTTTAATGTGATCATTAAAAATCTGAATTTATTATTGATCTACCTGTTGAACCGCTTTAGTACTCTCATGTTTCTTTCTCTTTTTATCTGCATTGAGATCATTTTTTAAGTGCACTGAAGGAATGATTCTTTTGAGATATTTCATGGATTTTTTGGTTTGCCTTTTTTTTAAAAAAAAACCTCACATCATAGAAGCACACCCATCTTTTTGAAGATTATAAAAATCCAATTGTCAGGCTTATATACTCACTTTGTTAGCTAGGTTATAAGTTTTAGGCTTTATAATATCCACATTTAATCTTTTCCTAATTATTTAATCATTACAAAGGAAATTCTTTTAATCCCGGATCAAAAAATTGAATTATAAGAAAGTCAGTGGTTTTATTTTTTATAATAGTAAAATGTAGACATGTTGGCGGGAATGAGATAGTACACAAAAGTATTAAATGAAAAAGTTAAGTCTTTTACTCTAATCTGCCCTTCCAGTTACTTAGGCCCACTCCTCAGAAGTAAGCAATTTTAACTATTTTGGTTTTGTTCTTCAGGAAGTTTCTATCAGAGTTCTCTTTCTTGATTTGTCACCATTTAAAATGGTGTCTGTTGAATCCATGTTGTAAAACATGAGGAATTTTGCTCACCTATATCACGTCTCCTCTTAGAATTCCCAGTTTTTTAGTTTTATTATTATTTCATAATCTTAAATATCAAATGTATATTCCTTTAGCTACAGACAATACCTTTTAACTGTCACTAGGTTTTTAAGATGAATAATTAAACACTTCTGTACTCGCCTTTCCATTTCTTTCACCAACCTGTTCTTTATCTCATAAATTGTTAACAGTTTTAAAGCTATGTTTTCTTTCTTTTCCTCACAGTATTACAATGACTATGGTGATATTATTAAGGAAACACTGAGTAAAACCAGGCAGATTGATAAAATTCAGTGTGCCAAGACCCTCATTCTCAGTTTACAGCAGGTAAGAAATTTGAAGGGAACGAGATAAAGAGTAGAATTAACATTAAGCAGTTCGTTTATTATTATATGCTAGGTATCTTAATAAGAGAAGGGACAAAACTAGCATCCTAATAAGAAAATATGTCACACATACCACCTAAATTAAATTCCTAGTAAATGCCTAGTATTAATTTAGAGATTGAGAGGTAAGGGCTAGTTTATAGGTGTGTGTGTGTGTGTGTGTGTGTGTGTGTGTGTGTGTGTATTTAATCTATGACAAAAAACTGATTTCAAATCAGTGAGGAAAGGATTGGGCCTGTTCAATAAATGGTGATGGGTCCATTGACTCTGTATTTGGAAAAATAGCTATTTATAGCCCTACCTAGCATATACCCAAAATAACTACTAGTTGGACTGTGTATATAATGTTAAAAATTTAAACTTTATAAGAAAATAAAAGGATATTTTTATATTCTAAAGCGGGGAAGTCCTCAGTAAGGAAAGAAGACACAAAGTAAAAAAAAAAAATTGATACATATAAATTTAAATAGATTTATGCATCAGCCAGCACTTTGAAGAAAATTTAAAAACAAATGACAGATTGTGGGAAAATATTTTTAATCATATAGAGGAAATTCTACAAATCAGTAACAAATTAAATAAATCTTATACAGAAGTGAGCAGTGAAAAGCCACTTTTCAAAAGAGGAAACCTTTTTAAGCAGTAAACATGAAAAAAAGGCATGGAGTTCCCGCTGTGGTGCAGTAGGTTAAGGATCTGGCATTGTCTCTGTGGTGACCTGGGTACAATCCCCGGCCCAGTGCAGTGCATTGCAACCGCAGCTGTGGCGTAGGTCACGGTTGTAGTTCAGATTCCATCCCTGGCCTGGAAGCTTCCATATGCCTTGGGTGTGGCCAAAAAGAAAATGAGAAAAGAGGCATAGCTTTATTAATGATTAATGTAATACAGGAGTTCCGATTGGGGCACAGCAGAAACAAATCTGACTAGTAACCATGAGGTTGTGGGTTCAATCCCTGGCCTGGCTCAGGGGGTTAGGGATCTGGTATTGCCATGAGCTGTGGTGTATGTCGCATATGCGGCTCAGATCCTGCATTACTGTGGCTGTGGGGCAGGCCAGCGGCTGTAGCTCGGATTCAACCCCTAGCCTGGGAACCTCCATATGCTGCGGGTGCACCCTAAAAAACAAAAATAATAAAAAATATAATACAGATTAAAACAAAGAGACACTTAGCACTGCTGAACAAATTGTCATGAATTAAAATGATTGATAATACCAGTGATAGTTAAAAATATATCAAGAAAGGATCCCTTTTGAAAACAGGTGCTCTTACCTTCTTGGAATATAATTTTGCAGTGTATTTCAAAATTAAAAGTACACATTCTCTTTAAACCAGTAGTTTTGCTACTTAGGTATCTACGTTGATACATGCAAGTCTGAGCAAAGATATATATGTGAAATATACTTTATTGTAACAGTCTGTGTAATATTGCAAAATGGGAAAGTGTTTAAGTGCCCATTAACAGAATGGTTAAATAAACTGATACTCTGAAGAAGCTAAAAGATTTTTAAGACAAAATAATAAGTGAAAAGTAGCAAGTTTCAGGACAAAGTATATGGTACAGTACCATTTATATAAAAATTAAAGCTTTATGTATATAATAATGTGTCTAAATTGGTCTAGTAAACTTTCAGACTTTAACATTGGTTACCTTTAGAGAGAAGAATGATATATAGCTGGAAAGAGAAAAGAGAACTTTCAGATTCCTTGAATTTTATGCAATTAAATATATTCTTTGTATTTTAAACGTCAGTTTTAAAGTTCAAGGCTATGGTATATGACTATCTGTGAAAACATTTTAAATTTTGAGAATTGATTAACAGTTACCTGAATTTGAAACTCTCTGGAAGAACTGCTGTTTCCAGTCATGGCAGAGTAAGTAGTTCAGGCCTGTCTACTGCCAAAGAAAACTAAAAAGCTGGACAACATAATTAATAGAAGATGAGCTATTTCAATGAAATTGTGTTGTTCGAGTGAATTGAGAGATTAGGAGATGAGGAAGGAAAGAAAACAAATGTAAACAATACTTCTTAGGACCTTTGCATAAAGAGAAGGAGAAAAATGCATTGGTATCTGGCAGGGGAGATGGAATTAAGAAGTTAGGGTTGTTGGTGTGTTTTTTAAGATGTATGCCTCTAACAGAGAGGAAAAAGTTAATGATGGAGAAAAAAGTAGTAGCCCAGGACCAAAACCACTAAAGTAGGTAAAAGGCAGGGAGATACATAAAGTACATAAGGAGAGAGTGGCTTTAGATGAAAGCTTAGACTATTCATCTCTCATAATAGGAGGGAAGGCAGATGTGTACAGGTATATTTCATGTCTAACTTTAGTGGCAGAATGATGTTTGCTCTTGAGTACTCCATGGTTTTGTTTTTATTGTTATTTCGACACAGTATACATAATGTGTATGTAATTATAAAACTCTTCCACTCAGTTTAAGAACTTACTGGTATATTTTATAATTGGGTAGGAAAGATCACTCCATATATCTAAATGGTTTTCTTTTACATAATGTCCTTGTCTAAAATGTAATAAGTAAAAAAAGTTCTGTATTTTATATATTGCCATTCTTGTGAAAACAACAAAAAGAACACATAGATATTAATGAATAAATAGAATATTTTTGTAAACATGTTTCTTTTTCCCAACCCAAAATGCATTCCTTTTTGGTTAAAAAAGAAAGAAGAAAGAAAGAAATTACAGTTTGCATGTAATCACTAGCATGAAAATGAGCTCAAGAAATAAGTAGATCATAGTAGAAGACTTGGAAAAGGGGAACAATGTGACTACTGTTAATACAAGGAAGGAACTATGTATTTTACCATATTCCACTTAAATACTTTTAAATATATTGCCTATTCTGACAATAAATTAAAAATATTTCTTAGCCATAGGTTTTTTTTACCTCTTTTTTTTCTCTTTCTACCAGTTGTTTAATGAACTTGTTCAAGAGCAAGGTCCCAACCTAGATAGGACATCTGCCCATGTCAGCGGCATTAAAGAATTGGCACGTCGCTTTGCCCTTACATTTGGACTGGACCAGATCAAGACACGAGAAGCAGTTGCCACGCTTCACAAGTGAGTTAGCTAAATAAACACTCTGTTATATACAGACTCTGGTTTACTGGAGTTTAACTGAAACAACAGTTTTTTAACCTCTTTTTTTTTTCTTTTTTTTCCTTTTTAGGGCCACAACTGCGGCATATGGAAGTTCCCAGGCTAGGGGTCGAATCAAGCTGTTGCTGCCAAGCTACACCAGAGCCACAGCAATGCCAAATCCAAACTGCATCTGTGACCTACACCATAGCTCATGGCAATGCCAGCTCCTTAACCCCCTGAGTGAGATCAGGGATCAAACCTGCATCCTCATGGATACTAGTCAGATTCGTTTCCATTGAGCCATGGTCTAGTGACTCTCAACTAGGAGGGTATTTTTAATTTGAAAAATATTTGCATCATCCGGTTTTGTTCATCTTGTCATCTTATAAAGTATAGAAAGGAAAGGATGACAAAATAGTCTTGTCTAGTCTATCAGTGAGAAAATGTAGGAGATGTGGGTTTAAAAACACTGTTCAGGAGCTCCTGTCATGGCTCAGTGGAAACGAATCTAAGAACCATGAGGTTGCGGGTTCGATCCCTGTCCTTGCTTAGTGGGTTGGGGATCCAGTGTTGCGGTGAGCTGTGGTGTAGGCTGCAGACATGACTCGGATCCCGTGTTGCTGTGGTGTAGGCCAGCAGCTGTAGCTCCGATTCAACCCCTAGCCTGGGAACCTCCACATGCCACGGGTGCGGCTCCAAAACGACAAAAGACAAAACAAAAAACAAAAAACAAAAAACACTGTGCAGTACTCATTTGGCCAACCTCATTTCATAACAGAAAACTGAATGACAAAGACTTAAAGTAGCTTACAAAACTCACACAGCTACTTGGTGCCGTGATCAACTCTAAGAACCAAATTTTCTGGCAGTATTTTTCCCAAGTATTCTGTTATATCTAAAAGGTACACATAGGAATTTAGCCTCAGGGCTGTTTAGCTATTTTTTATTATTTTTCACAACTTAAAAGTTTTCCACTGTAAATAACAACATTAAATATTATTATGCAAATATGTCATACAAATTAACATCATTTTACCATTTGAATTTATCAGATTTTACTACCTTAGTGATCATTTTGCCACCTTCCCAATTTTGATATTCTAGTCCATTAAAGAACTATACTAGCTATTTGGAAAATTAAGCCAATATTTTCTTTTATTTCAGGGACGGCATAGAATTTGCCTTTAAATACCAAAATCAAAAAGGACAAGAATATCCACCTCCTAATTTGGCTTTCCTGGAAGTACTAAGTGAATTTTCTTCCAAGCTTCTTCGACAAGACAAAAAGACCGTGTAAGTTGCACATTGCAGTACAAGTGTCTTCTTTTATGACACCATTATAATTTTAAATGTTTAATTTTTGAAAAAAATTTAATCATATAGATGTAACTACTTTTGATAACTTAAGCTGTGAGAGTTTAAGGGACTGTACTTTTCTTTCAAACTTTTATATAGCTATTCTTCGACTTCTTCCTTTTCAGTACCCTAAAATTTGCAAGATCGAATTAAGCAAGTGGAAATGATTTTTTATTCCCTAATTCAAATATGTATGAACACTGGCTTAGCCATTATGTAACACTTTCTTCTTTCCTTTTATATTAATCATATTTTAGTTTTACTTGGTATTTCTACTTATTCAAGAAGATTGAAGGGTTTTCTTTATAATGCTCTTCAAGTATTCCACTTCCTTTTGTTTAAATGTTCTCTCTGTTACTGCAAGTGGGATATTGAAGTCTCCAACTATTTTTATTGAATTGTTATTTTTACTTTCAATTCTCAGTTTTTGCTTCATATGTATTTTGGAGCTCTGTTGTTAGGTGTATACATATATATATATATATATAGTATATATGTATATGTATATATATATGTGTGTGTGTGTGTTTATAATTGTCATGTCTTTCTGAAAGATTGACTTTTACTTATCACTATAAAATGTCCTTCTCTGTCTCTAGCAATTTTTGTCTTAAAGTCTGTTTTGTCTGATACTAGAGTAATCACTCCAGCTCTATTTTAGTTACTGTTTGCATGGTATAGCTTTTTTTTTTTCCATCCTTTCACTTTCTGCCTTTTTGCCTTTGAATCTAAAGTGTATTTCTTGTAGATAACATATACAGGCATACCTCGGAGACAGAGGTTCAGTTCCAAACCACCATGATAAAGTGAATATTATAATAAAGCAAGTCACATGAATTTTTTGTTTCACAGGGCATGTAAAAGTTATATTTACATTCTGCTGTAGTCTGTTAAGTGTGCTGTAGCATTATGTCTTAGAAAAACAATGTTCATACCTTAATTTAAAAACGCTTTATTACTTAAAAATACAAACCATTGTCACACAAGGTTACCACAAACCTTTCAAACACAATATCTGCAAAGTGCAGTAAGCAGACGAGCACTATAAAATTAAATATGACTGTAGTTAGATCATGTGTTTTGCTTTAATACAGTTTCTGCCATTATACATTGTTTTCTATATGTCTGTGTCTTTGTATTTTCCCTCTTTTATCACCTTCTTTTATATTAAATGGATATTTTCTAGTGTAATATTCTAGTCCCTTCAGTAATATTTAATTATTTTTTTTAGTTTTCCTAGGTCTTAAAATATACACCTTAACTTACCAAAATTTTCTTCAAATTTCTTCTAAAGAAATACTAAAACTTTATTCTTATATAGTTCCATTTCCTTCTTCCCATTTTTGTGTCATTACTCTTACACTTACTGTATCCAAATGTTTCAAACCCATCAATGTTATAATGATTACTTGCCATAATCATATGTCTTTTAAAGTAAGCTGAGAGAAGAAAGGGAGCCCAGGTATATATTTATAGAGTCCTATGTTAACCTTATCATTTACTGTTTCTGGTTCTTTTCATTTCTTTCTGTGGAGACTTACCAGCTGGAATCATTTCCTTATTTCCTTACTCTAATATCATTGCTCTCAGCTAATGTTTTGGTGTATATTGTCAAATAGATATTTTATGTTATTGGCCCAACACACAGAAATCCATATTGTTTTATAATTACTTTTTAAAAAAGTGAAAAGGATAAATAAAGTAAATATGCAATTATGTTATCCTTTGTAACTACCTGGGAATTACCCTTCAGCACTTTTTTGTTTTTTTTGTGGAAATTCAGATTACTCTCTGATGTCATTTGCTTTCAGCCTGAAGAACTTCCTTTAATATTTCTTGTGATGCAAATCATCAGCAACAAATTCTCTAAGATTTTGTTCATCTGGGAGTGTTTTTATTTCATCTTCAGCTTTGAAAAATATAAGATTCATGTTGGATAGCTTTTTACTTTCAGGACATTAACTACTGCCTTCTGATCTTCACTGTGTCTGATGAGAGGTCAGCTTTTAAATTTATTGAACTTCCTTAGGGTGCTACGAGTTACTTTTCTCTTACTATTCGCAAGATTTTTCTTTTTTAATCTTTGGCATTTAACATCTTCACTGTGATGGCATCTGGTTGCGGATCTCTTTGCATTTATCCTTCTTGGACTTTGTTGAGCTTTGAGGATGTATAGTCATCAAATTTAGAAATAGTCATTAATTTTTCAAATTTATTTCTGGTCCTTTCTTCTGGTACTCCATTACACCTGTCAGTGTACTTAATGGTATCCCATATTTCTCTCAGGCACTGTTCATTTTTCTTTTTTGTTTCTGTCTGCTCTTCAGATTACATAATCTCTTTTGATATATCTTGAAGATTCCTGACTTGTCTTCTGCCAGCTCAAATCCGTTGAGCCTCTTTAGTGAATTTTTAATTCCATTGTTGTATTGTACTATATATATAGACTTTCTATTTGGCTCTCTTTTTTATCATTTCTGTCCCTTTTTTTAAGAGCTGCACCTGCAGCATATGGAAGTTCCCTGGCTAGGGATCAAATTGGAGCAGGAGCTGCCAACCTATGCCACAGCCACAGCAATATGGGATCCAAGCTCGTGGAAACGCCAGATCCTTAACTCACTGAGCAAGGCCAGGGATCGAACCCACAACTTCATGGATACTAGATAGGTTCATTACTGCTGAGCCACAACAGGATCTCCTATCATTTCTATTTTATTCATTTTCTCTATTTAATGAGAAACAGTATTATTATGCTTTTAATTATTTTTTAAATGATTTTTTCCATTATAGCTGGTTTACAGTGTTCTGTCAGTTTTCTACAGTACAGAAAAGAGACCCAGTCACACATACATATGTACATTCTTTTTTTCATACCGTCCTCCATCATGCTCCATCACAAGTGACCAGACATAGCTCCCAGTGCTATACAGCAGAATCTCATTGCTTATCCATTCCAAAGGCAATAGTTTGCATCTGTTAACCCCAGATTCCCAGTCCATTCCACTCCCTCCCCTCCCCCTTGGCAACCACAAGTCTGTTCTCCAAGTCCATGAGTTTCTTTTCTGTGGAAAAGTTCGTTTGTGCCATATATTAGATTCCAGATGTAAATGATATCATATGGTATTTGTATTTCTCTTTCTGACTTACTTCTGACTCTTAGTTTGAGAGTCTCTAGTTCTATCCATGTTGCTGCAAATAGCATTATTTTCTTCTTTTTTATGGCCGAGTAGTATTCCATTGTGTATTTATACCACATGTTATTAGTCCATTCATCTGTCAGTGGACATGTAGGTTGTTGCCATGTCTTGGCTATTGTGAATAGTGCTGCAGTGAACATACAGGTGCATGTATCTTTTTCAAGGAAGGTTCTGGTCCAGATATATGGCCAGGAGTGAGATTGCTGGGTCATATGGTAGTTCTATATTTAGTTTTCTGAGAAACTTCCATACTGTGTTGCCATAGTGGCAGCACCAGTTTACATTCCCACTAACAGTGTAGGAGGGTTCCCTTTTCTACACACCCCCTCCAGCATTTGTTGTTTGTGGACTTATTAATGATGGCTATTATGACTGGTGTGGCTGGTACCTCATAGTAGTTTTGATTTGCATTTCTCTAATAATCAGTGATGTTGAGCATTTTTTCATGTGCCTCTTGGCCATCTGTATTATATCTTCTTTGGAGAATTGTCTATTAAGGTCTTTTGCCCATTTTTCAATTGGGTTGTTGGCTTTTTTGCTGTTGAGTTGTATAAGTTGTTTGTATGTTTTAGAGATTAAGCCCTTGTCAGTTGCAACGTTTGAAACTATTTTCTCCCATTATGGAAGGGTTTTTGTTTGTTTGTTTGTTTCTTATGGTTTCCTTTGCTGTGCAAAAGCCTGTCAGTTTGATTAGGGCCCATTGGTTTATTTTGGCTTTTATTTCTGTTGCCTTGGGCGACTGACCTGAGAAAACATTTGTAAGGTTGATGTCAGAAAATGTTTTGCCTATGTCCTTTTAGGAATTTGATGGTATCTTGTCTGATGTTTAAGTCTTTAAGCCATTTTGAGTTTATTTTTGTGCATGGTGTGAGGGTGTCCTCTGTTTTCATTGATTTACATGCAGCTGTCCAGTTTTCCCAGCACCACCTCCTAAAAAGTCTCTTTTTCCCATTTTATATTCTTGCCTCCTTGGTCAAAAATTAATTGACCATAGGTTCCTGGGTTTATTTCTGGGTTCTCTATTCTGTTCCATTGGTCCGTATGTCTGTTTTGGTAACAGTGCCACACTGTCTTGATTACTGTGGCTCTGTAATATTGCCTGAAGTCTGGGAGAGTTACGCTTCCTGCTTTCCTGCTTGGTTTTTGTTCCTCAGGATTACTTTGGTAATTCTGTGTCTTTTATGGTTCTGTATAAATTCTTGAGTTGTTTGTTGTAGTTCTTGCTTTTAATTCTTTAGCCATGGTTTTCTTTAGTTTGAACATATTTATAATAATTGCTCTGCCATTGTGGGCCAAGTTTCTCTTGCTTGGCGTTTTTTTTTCCTATGTATAGGTCACATTTCCCTATTTCTTTTCCTGTCTCATAATTTTTTGTTAAAAACTGAATGTTTTAGGAGTTACCATTGTGGCACAGTGGAAACAAATCCTACTAGTATCCATGAGGATGCATGTTTGATCCCTGGTCTCACTCAGTGGGTTAAGGATCCGGCATTGCCATGAGCTATGGTGTAGGTCACAGGCACGGCTCTGATCCCATGTTGCTGTGGCTGCAGCTTAGGCTGGCAGTTATAGCTCCAATTCGACCCCTCGCCAGAGAACTTCCATATGCCTCAGCTGCAGCCATAAAAATAAAAAAAAATTAAAAACTGACCATTTCAGATAATATGTTGCATATATGATAATTTGTAAAATAACAGTTTTGCTGCCCTTTTTTTTTTGGTCTTTTTAGGGCCACATCCGTGGCATACACAAGTTCCCAGGCTAGGGGTCGTATCAGAGTTGTAGCTGCTGGCCTGTGCCACAGTCACAGCAACATGGGATCCAAGCTACATCTGCAACCTACCCCACAGCTCACAGCAACCCTGGATCCTTAACCCACTGAGTATATCCAGGGATTGAACCCGCATCTTAATGAATACTAGTTGAGTTCATTACTGCTGAGCTACAGCAGAAGTTCCAATATAGCTACTTTTTTTTTTTTTCCAGTTTAGCCACTCTTGATACAGATTCTCTATTCCCCCTAGAGTTTGGTATTGTTGGTTGCTTGGTCATTTATTTGTCTAAAGACTTGTATTAACAAACTCTGTGAGGTCTATTTCTCTTGCAATATGCAATGTCTCCTGTCCCTACTCAGATCTTTTTTTCCCTTTTTTTTCCTTGTCATTTAGCCTGTGTCTGCGTAAATCTCTCATTAATCAAAGACTGCACTTAAACCTCCTCAGGAAGCTAGATTTTTACCTTTTACTATTGGATGTGTGTGCGGCTTTTGAAGGTCATCACACACAGTTCAGAGTATTTACTTTGCCCTGTGGTCAGCCAGAAAAAGTGTAGCCATGGGCCATGTACAGTCTTTCAGACTAACAGGGAAACATGTGATTTAATTTACTTACTTAACTATATTTTTTAGAGCAGTTTCACAACAAACATGAAGGCAAGGTACAGAGAATTCCCATCCCTTAGTCCGCTGTCTCTACACACGTATAGCTTCTCCAGCTATCAACATCCACTACCAAAAAGGTTGTTTTTCCAGGGAGAGAGCATACCAAGCTCCTTACTCAACCATTCTAGAAATCCTGCCCTCACTTGAATCTTTTAAAAGAAAATTCAATAACGTTTTTGAGCAAAACTTCTGATTTTTTTTTCAACATTGGTATTTAAAAACAAAGGAAGAAATATAGGAAGAAATACGCACACCCTTAGTAATACATATGCCTATTTAAAAGTATTTCAGGAATATGTAAAGCAGAACCTTAAATTGTCAATCCCGCTCTTTCCAAAGATAACCACTTTAACAGTTTAATGTGTATCCTTAAGGATTCTTCAGAACCTTCAGAGAGAGAGCACCTCCAGTTATCTAAAAATATTAAATAAGTGATACATGAGCAGCTTCCATAAAAATGACTGCTTCTGTTGTGTTTCTAGTCATTCATACCTAGAAAAATTCCTTACGGAACAGATGATGGAAAGGAGAGAAGATGTGTGGCTTCCACTCATCTCCTATAGAAATTCATTAGTCACTGGGGGTGAAGATGACAGAATGTCTGTGAACAGTGGAAGTAGCAGCAGCAAAACCTCCTCAGTAAGGAGTAAGAAAGGACGACCTCCACTTCACAAAAAACGAGTAGAAGGTAAGTGTGCGTTTATACTATGAGGCAAATTGTTTGCCTGGTATTATAGAGTGGTAAATAATCTCTTGAAGCAAGGTAATAACTGTTAAGCAGATTATTTCCTTGTATGTTTCATAAGCACTGAGAGGGTCAAGGATAAAGGTTGAATAGACAAAGTGGGACAGAAGAGGCTCAAGGAAAAGGAAGGTGAAAAAGAATTGAACACAGAGGAAGACAGGCACAGACAAAAACAGGAGCTAGAAAGGCTTATAAAATTGATTCCCACACTAGAGACCTCTAATATATTAAAATTTAAAATAAGACAGTTATCATGTTATTCTATCAAAGTGCGTCCTAATATAGGAGAGATTCTGGCAAGGTGAGAGTAAAACAACTTTTTACCAGAACAACTTTCCATTTCTACCACTTGGTTATTTTTGTTTATTAAAATAGTGATGGCCAAATCTGGTTTTATAACCATCATGGGCTGTGGAGAACAGGGACTTGAACTGTCATGAAAATGTGCTCAATGATAGATATTCATAGATCCAAAAAGACTAAAAGCTGCATTTTTTGTTTCGTTTTTTGTTTGTCTTTTGTCTTTTTAGGGCCGTACCTATGGCACATGGAAGTTCCCAGGCTAGGGGTTGAAACAGAGCTGCAGCCGCTGGCCTACACCACAGCCATAGCAACACAGGATCTAAGCCGCATCTGCGACCTACACCACAGCTCATGGCAATGCCGGATCCTTAACCCTCTGAGCAAGGCCAGGGATGGAACCTAAAACCTCATGGTTCCGAGTCGGATTTGTTTCCTCTGTGCCACGACAGGAACTCATCAACTACTTTATTAAAACAAAGTATTACTCTTAAACTGGGAGAAAACTCAAAGTAAAAATGCTTATTTGCTCAAATCAACTTCCTCCATTTCCATATAAAAATTATTCAAACCAAGGAGGAGCAGTGAATCACGCTCCATTGCTCCTTTTCTATAAACTTGTATTTACCTTTCAGCCTTTCACTTCTGCTGCCCTAAAAAATAGGCTCATCAAAAATTTGCTTAAGTCTGTAGCAGAATTAATTAGAAGTTAAATGTAATGTATCTTTCATCATTGGGAAGACAGTATTAACTACTGTGAAGAGTAAAAACTCTTAAATTTGGAGTTCTAGAATTCACACCTGGCTTTCTCATTTTTCAGCTGTGTAACCTTTGAGCAGGTTACTTAACCTCTCTAAGCCTCAATTGCTAATCAAATGAAGGATGATCTGAGTACCCATCCTGTTGGCTATTGTGAATATTAAATGAGATACTCCAAAATAAAACACTTGGTACTCACACAGTGCCTAGCACAGTGCTTGCCACATACGTAGCATCCAATAAATGTTAGCTGCTATTGTCAGAATGTCAGCATCATATAGTACTGCCCCTTATCTAGCATTAGTCAGTGGATTAAGCTAAGTGTCTATTTCAAAAAGAAAGATTTTAAAATATTTACAGAATTTATGTTAAAGTTTGAGATTGACTTTCAAGTTTCAAATTTGGGACTTAAAGTCTTTTTGGTCCAGAGAATGAAAATACAAACCCTTTCTTTATGGTATAGGATCCTGAACTTTTCTCTAAAGAATGATTCCAGTCTTTTCCTTTGAAAATATCTTCTAGAGCAGCCTCTATCAGGATGTCCCACATCTATTTATCTCTCTATATTTTTTTTCTGCTCACAGCTTTTCTTATATGTAATATTCATATTAGTCAAATATTAGTCAACATTCATCAAATCCTTGCTATGTACCAGGAATATGTTTTATGTGCATATATCACTTATTTATTTGATGAATATTTGTAAAGTACTTAGGTCAGTCCCTGGCACATCATAAATGCCATGTAGATGTTTTATAAATCAGTTCTGAGTTCAACACTATTACCCATATTTTACACAGAAGAAACAAAGGCTTAGAGAATTTGGATTACCATTTATCTATGCCCTAATGGAGCAGTTAGTATTATCATCCTCAGGACCAAGAGAAGCATATATGGACGAGATAACCTAATTTTCTAGTCATTAAATTGCAAAAAAAGTAAACTTGCTCCATATCAGTTTCAAATTTATCATGTAACTAAGGAAGCTTACATGCTCAGAACCTTTAGGCAACAGAGTTTCATCTGTTTAGGATGAAAATGAGAAAGCTTTGCAAGAAGTGTTTTCACTGAGGAATATTTAGGGGTTAGGAGGATCTTTTCAAGAAGAGTGAGTTCTTTATTTATTCAGCAAGTCTTTACCAAGCACCTTTCTAAGAACTGTGCGAGGTGCTGGAGGTTAGGTATTAATAAAAAGAATTCATAGCACAGAAACGGAGACAGACAAGCAGGCAGTTTCATTTCAGCATGATGAGTGCTCCAATGGTCCAATAAAGGTTCTCTGGGAACCTGGAGTGACCAAACTCATGAATCAGGGAATATTTTTCTGGAAAAGACATGTAGTAGAGAGCTGAAAGATGGTTCTTAACAGATTATGAACCTAAGTGAGGGAGTTCCCTTGTGGAGCATCAGGTTAAGGATCCAGCATTGTCACTGCTATTGCATGGGTTTGATCCCTGGCCTGGGAACTTCCATGTGCCTTGGGAGCAGTGCCCCCCCCCCAAAAAAAAGAACCTAAATGATACCATTCTTATGACCACAAGATTTTAAGTGCATCAGAGAAAAAAAGTTTTGAGTTAAATGTTTAATGAAAAGTGGTATGAATAAAAGAAAATAAAACATAACTTTGCTAAGAAGAAATTCAGTAGTTGAGCTTCACATCAGTAGAATGACCTTAACTAGACAATACATAGGTATTTCCAGAAACAAAAAAGCCTGTCCAGAACATATGTGTCTAACAAAATTTTAGAATACACTGAGAGAGAAAGAATACTCAATGGCAAAGGAGGAACCTCACATGCACCACCATCTCTGCAACTTAATGAGGGAGGAAAAACAGTGGGATTCATACTATATTTTGTGATTAAAATTCTTCAGAAGGTAACACATAGCCACAGCAGTAATCCTTTTTTTTGAGTCTTCCCGTATCAAGAAAATGAAGTTGACCCTTGAACAAGAGGGTAGGAGGAGTGTTAGGGGCACTAACTGCCTACACAGTTGAAAATCCGTATTGCTGTATAGTACGTATATGTGGTTCCACATCTGGATTCAGCCAAGTTGCGGGTAATGTAATAGTGGAGTACATATTTATTGAAAAAAATCCACATATAAGTGGACTTGTGCAGTTCAGACCTTATTGTTCAAGGGTCAAGTGTAATTTAGAATTTTTGTAGATAAAACTTTATAATTACATATTATTTTATCAGGATTTAGTTTAGGTATGCAAATAATGCTGCAAATATTTAATCTGTTTACATCTTTATAAATGACCTTCAGAAAACAAAAAAAAATAGTTCCTGGTCTCTTGAAGAAACTTAAATCTAATTACAGAGATTTTATATATATATACACATGACAAATGACCTGCCAATGCAGGACAGTATATAATTAAGTCCTAAGTGAGCAGAAATTTCTTCTAGAAGCTAAGTAAGAATGGTAAGTGGGGGTGGGTTGGGGGTGATCAAGGAAGGCTTTCCTGAAGAGCTAAAATTTAAGAGGTATGAAAACAGTGAGTTCTCAACCCATTTCCACAAATATAATCTGGCAGAAGTTATTTCTCTGGTGCCTAATTGTGCAACAGGATTTGCTGATTTCTCAGTAAAAGACAGCCAGACTTTAAGTGCTTCTGCCCGGGGCCCCTGGAGCAAAGAAAGATTTGAGGGGGGTCTCTAGCTGGCCACATTGTTTCCCTTCTACAGGGAATTAATTCCCTAGAGATGGCAACCTGGAAGAGATGATAACATTTGATGATTATACTTAATCCTTACAACTCAGTGAAGTCAGATAATAACATCCCCATTTTCTGTATGAGAAAAATAAACTTTGGAAGTTTAATAATTTATACAGTCACACGAGTGAGTGTTGTAACTGCAATTCAAACCCCTAGGCAGTCTGTTCCAGAGCCTTGCTCTTTAAGTCTCTGCTATAACTTCTACCATAGTTCATCCCATCCATGACATTCTCTGACTTGAACTATAATTTTACAGATGAAAGTCTGGATAATACGTGGCTAAACAGAACTGACACCATGATTCAGACTCCTGGCCCCCTGCCGGCACCACAACTCACCTCCACTGTGCTTCGGGAGAATAGCCGGCCCATGGGAGAGCAGATTCAGGAGCCTGAGTCTGAACATGGTTCCGAACCCGACTTTTTACACAAGTAAGTAGTAAGAAAAATTATTTCATCCAAGCATATTACTAGTCATTTCATGAGAAAACAAAACTGCAAATAGAGGTTAAATTTATATTAGAAGATATATAATAAGTCTGCAAAACACTTGTCATTATCAGTTCCTCAAAGTCCAGAGATCTTTCAGTGCATTGCATCTCACCAAGTGCTAATTGCATTTGGAGTTTGCAGATTCATCAGGCAGATCTGTTTCTTCTCAGAGTTTTGCCAGGAACACACGCAGGCTGACTTCCTTGGCAAGAGAGCCTGTTAGGGTATCTGCTAAGGTTGTTCCTAGTCTGAACACCAAATAGACTGTGTATTACTTCTATCATCTGTTTAATTACAGTACTTTGTCTTGGTTAAGTTATGTTTTAAACTTGAACTGTTCATAGATTAAGAATTGTTAAAGTAGTGATAAATTCTGAAAATTGTTCCCCTTTCTGTAAGACTTAGTTTCTACCTTTTCCCACACAACCAATTAAAATGTTTTGTAGTACCACAGCTCTCAAAATTGTGGGAAAAGGCAGGTTGATGGCATGATTTTTACTATAAAAACATCCTTAACTTTTTCTGTGTTGTTTTCCATTCGACTTTGAAAGTCTCTTAGCTCCTCACTTGTGTTTCTGTTCATATTAGCGTAATTCTGTGAGTTACTCTGATGGATGAGAGAATTTCTCACTTGATCTCAACAAATTTAGCAGGTTGAAAATGGAAAAGAGGCAGTGTTAGAAGTATTCAGATCCTGGGTTTTTATAGGGAATCTTTGCTTTGAGGATCTATCTTCTCCAAAGCTGAAAGAGTAGTCGTTGTCAGCCATGGCCTGCCTGGGCATTTGTAGAGGGTAGTTTGCCTGTGACCCACATCCTTTCCTCCACTTCATGCAGGTCCTCCTCATCTGAGCAGCCTGCCTTGCTTCCCTGACCTTGCCATATCCATCCTTCCTGGCTGTGGTCTGTCTTTTCCTTGCTATAGGTTTATAGGTTGAATCAAGGTGGTAGCCTTCACATGATATAAAGACAGCTGCTTCGAAAGAACTTCATGTGGCAGACAGATACTAGCTACCAAAAATCATTACAGTTTATATCCTGTTAAACTCCCAAGAGGCATGTTTATGCAAGTGTCCATGTGCCAGTAACTAGAGTACAGTTCAAGATTTGGTCCAACATGTACCTAACTTCAAATCTCCTCGGAAGGACAGAGAAAACATGTAATCTACCCTTTGTTCACAGCTCTGGAGCGCTCTGAGCCACCAGGCCAACATTATTCCTGTCCCTTAGGGGACTGAGTGTCTAGCTAGGAACACTTCTTAAGCTGGATACAGAAGTCTGAGAAGTGCTCTTGTTTAGCAACGGTTTGGGGAATGAAGCTGATAATTTAAGTACCTGTAGGGGAAGAAAAAGTTTTCCTCAACCCTCATAGGGCCCCTGGCTGGGTCTGAAAATTAAACTGACAAAGATAGTTTAACAGGAGAAAAGCATACAAATTGTATTAAATACTTGCATGTATGTGGGAGCTGCCACAAGAGAATGAGGAAGACCTGAAGAAGTGACCAGAGCAGGAAGCATTAAATCTCTTAGACAAAGAAACAATTTATGAGGCAATGACAAAACAAGCAGGTTTGGACTAGGAGTAGTCCAGCTAGGGCTAGTTAGTGCTCATTTTCTTTAACCAAGAGAATAGGCATTAGTTTTAAACAGGGTTTGTTTGCAGGTTCCCCTGGTGGGTGCCCTCTCTGGGCTGATGTCTCCAGTGTAAAAAAAAAAAAAAAATATATATATATATATATATATATATATATATATTTCCTGCCTTCAGGCAGAAAAGGGAGAACTTTTTCTGTGTTTTACTGTTTCTTAATTGCCTTCTTCAGCCCAAAATAATTTTTATCTAAAAGAGGCAAATGGGGTGATATAGTCTGATTACCATCACACCTAACAACTAGCCACAGCCAGCTTCTCTTGGGAACTTCGGGTTCTCCAGCTTACTGCCATTTCTACAAAGGCAAATCCTTTTAAAATGATCTCACCCTTGGCCATGGAATAAATCCAGCCAACTCCCCCTACATGGGGATTAGGCCAGCAAACTATGGCCTTCTTAGCATGGGATTGGCTAGCTAAGTTCATCATCTTCTACCACAGGATGAATAATAGTATCCTCTCTTAGTCCTCAGATGCAGATCTCTTGGTTAGGCCAGCCGAAATTGGAAGACTTAAATCGCAAGGACAGAACAGGAATGAACTACATGAAAGTGCGAACTGGAGTAAGGCATGCTGTGTAAGTGTAACACCAAGTGTCACAAGAACGTGACTACGTGATGCTGACCATCATGTGTCATAACTTGGGCTTCTCTGATGTTTGGTCTTAGAAAAGAAGTTAAAATCATAGTTCAGGATATGCTATGCAACATAGGCTAGGAATGGAGGGCCTGGGCTCTGGAGGCTTTCAGAATTTAAATTGTAGTGTTGCCACTTGCCAGCTGTGTGGCCTTGGGTAAGCTCTAAAACCTTTGTGGTTCCAGGTCTTCATTTGTGAATGAGAAAGTAACAGTACCAGTCAGTTAAGAGTTTTGTGGAAACTGACATACAGCTAAATAAATGTTAACTGGTAATAGTGTTACTGCATTGAAGTTAAATTATACTTCCTTAGGATGAGTTGAGGTAAAGTCTTGAGCGAGCCAAATGAATGTTAATTACCTTAGAGTTCAGTATCAAATTAGTGAGTACACAAATTAGTGAAGTCTCTAGGTTGTAATTGGAAAGTGTGCTTTCATTGGTTAGAAGACCCAGTATAAGAGCCAGGACTCCAAATTCTATGAGCCTGAATAGCTTTCTGACTGCTTTTTCCTTATCAGTCGGGGCCTAATGGAGGAAGATGCAGAGCCCATCTTTGAAGATGTGATGATGTCATCCCGGAGCCAGTTAGAAGATATGAATGAAGAATTTGAAGACACCATGGTTATTGACCTGGTAAGGAAGTTCAGTATGTCCTTTTTCTGTTACAATGTGTGAAGGTATTGGTATAATATGGTGCTTTTGTTTTTAGTGCCCTGTGAGAGGAAGAGGCAGAGGAGGAACACTGACCAACAGAGCCAATGTGGCAATTGTGGGCATTTGAATGAGCTTATGTTTTTCAGGCCTGCTTTCAAAGCAATCAGATTTTGAATTCTGGCAATAACAGGAAATGATTCCTTCTTATTACCTTCATGAAAAAGAGCTTACACCAGATCTTTCAGTATAGCATGTGCATCTGGCCTCCTGTGCTTAAAATTGGGAGTCTGACAATATACACTGCTCCAACTTAGTAACCACATGCAGAATATGGACCTTATTTTTTGTTCAGTTGTGAAAAGACGTGTTTAATATAAGGAAATCTATATATGGACTAAGTAAGGTGATACTAAAATTACTAACTTCGTTGGAAATAGTAATACAAGGTAGTTATAAGCTTCCATCTGTTAGGAGATACACACTGAAGTAGTGATCATAGGGAAATGGCATGGGAAAGAACGGGAGAGCCAGTGAAACAGGACTGGCCAAATGTTTGAGTTGTTGAAGATGGGGGCACAGGGGCTCAAAATACTGCTTTCTTAATGTTTTAACTTGCTAGACTGCTAAAACAAATACCATTGACTGGGTGACTTAAACGAAAATTTATTTTCTCACAGTTCTGGAGGCTAGAAGTCTGAGATCAAGGTGTCAGGAAGATTTGATTGCATTCTGAGAACTCTCTTTGACCTGTAGATGGCCATCTTCTCCCTTTGTCTTCACATGATCTTTCCTCTTTTTTTTTTTTCTTAATGGATTTTATTTCAATTATAGGTGTACATAAATCATCACAAGTCAGTTTTATACATTTTGTATCCCAAACCCACAGTGCATCCCCCCACCCCCCAAATTGTCTTATTTGAAAGACCAAGGTTTTCCAAAGTCTGTGAGTCATTCTCTGTTCTGCAAAGAGGTTCATTGTGTCTTTTTAGTTTCCACATGTAAGCAGTAGCATTGGGTGTTGCTGTTTAATCGTCTGACTGGTTTCACTTCGCATAATAATTTCTAGGTCCATCTATGTTTCTATAAATGTTGGTAATTCATTCCTTTTAATGGCTGAGTAATGTTCCATTGTGTGTATGTACCATATCTTCCCTATCCACTCCTCTGTCGATGGGCATTTAGGTTGTTTCCATGACCTGGCTATTGCATAGAGTGCTGCAATGAACACTGGAATACATGTGTCTTTTTCAGTCATGGTTTCGTCTGGATAGATGCCCAGGAGTGGGATTGCTGGATCAAATGGTAATTCTATTTTGAGTTTTCTGAGGAATCTCCATACTGTTTTCCACAGTGGTTGTACCAATTTGCATTCCCACCAACAGTGTAATAGGGATCCTTTTTCTCCACAGCCTCTCCAGCACTTATTGTTTGTAGACTTTTTGATGATGGCCATTCTGGCCGGTGTAAGGTGGTACCTCATAGTGGTTTTGATTTGCATTTCTCTAATGAGGAGCCATGTGGAACATCTTTTCATGTGTTTATTTGCCATCTGCATGTCTTCTTTGGAGAATTGTCTACTTAGATCCTCTGCCCATTTTTTGATGGGGTTATTTGTTTCTTAGGTATTGAGCTGTAGGAACTGTTTGTAAATTTTGGAGATTAATCCAGTCACTCGATTCATTTGCAAAATTTTCTCCCATTCTATGGGTTGTCTTTTCGTTTTGTTTAGGGTTTCCTTAGCTGTGCAGAAACTTTGAAGTTTAATGAAGTCCCATTTGTTTATTTCTCTTTTTATTGTCCTTACTCTGACACATGGATCTGAGAAGATGTTGCTATCATTTATGTCAGAGAATGTTTGGCCTATGTTTTCCTCTAAGAGTTTTATAGTATCTGCTCTTCTATCTAGATCCTTAATCCATTTTGAATTTATTTTTGTGCATGGTGTTAGCAAGTGTTCTACTTCCATTTTTTTACATGTAGCTGTCCAGTTTTCCCAGCACCAATTATTAAAGAGGCTGTCTTTTGTCCAATGTATATTCTTGCCTCCTTTGTCATAGATTAGTTGACTATAGATGCGTGGATTTAATTCTGGGCTTTCTATCCTGTTCCACTGATCTATACTTCTGTCTTTGTGCCAGTACCATACGGTTTTGATGACTGTAGCTTTGTAGTAGAGTCTGAAGTCAGGGAGCCTGATTACTCCAGCTCCATTTTTCTTTTTCAGGATGTCTTTGGCTATTCTGGGTTTTTTGTGTTTCCAAACATACTTTAAAATATTTTGTTCTAGTTCTGTGAAAAATATCCTTGGTAATTTGATAGGGATTGCATTGAATGTGTAGATTGCCTTGGGTAGTATAGTCATTTTGATAATATTGACTCTTCCAGTCCAAGAGCATGGTATGTCTTTCCACCTGTTCAAGTCATCCTTGATTTCTTTCATCAGCGCCTTATAATTTTCAGAGTACAGGTCTTTTGTCTCTTTAGGCAGGTTTATTCCTAAGTATTTTATTCTTTTTAATGCGATGGTAAATGGGATTGCTTCCCTAAGTTCTCTTTCTGATCTTTTATTGTTAGTATATAGAAATGCAGTTGATGTCTGTGTATTAATTTTGTATCCTGCAACTTTGCCGAATTCATGGATGAGCTCTAACAGTTTTCTGGTAGTCTTTAGGATTCTCTAGGTATAGTATCATGTCATCTGCAAACAGTGATAGTTTTACTTCTTCCTTTCCAATTTGGATTCCTTTTATTTCTTTTTCTTCTCTGATTGCTGTAGCTAGGAATTCCAGAACTATGTTGAATAGTAGTGGCGAGAGTAGACATCCCTGTTTTGTTCCTGATCTCTGTGGGAATTCTTTCAGCTTTTCACCATTGAGAATGTGGTGAGCTCTGGGTTTGTCATAGATGGCCTTGATTATGTTGAGGTAGGTTCCCCCTATGCCCACTTTCGGAAGGGTTTTTATCAGAAATGGGTGTTGGATTTTGTCAAAGGCTTTTTCTGCATCTATGGAGAGGATCATATGGTTTTTTTCTTCAGTTTGTTAACGTGGTGTATCACACTCATTGATTTGCAGATATTGAAGAATCCTTGCATCCCTGGGATAAATCCCACTTGATCGTGGTGTACAATCCTTTTAATGTATTGTTGGATTCGGTTGGCTAGTACTTTGCTGAGAATTTTTGCATCTATGTTCATCAGTGAGAGTGGCTTGTAATTTTCTTTTTTTGTGGCATCTTTGTCTGGTTTTGGTATCAGGGTGATGGTTGCTTCACAGAATAAGTTTGGGAGTGTCTCTTCCTCTGCTATTTTTTGGAAGAGTTTCAGAAGGATAGGCCTTAGTTCTTCTCTAAATGTATCATAGAAGTCACCTGTGAAACCATCTGGTCCTGGACTTGTGTTTGTTGGAAGTTTTTTAATCACAGTTTCAATTTCAGAACTTGTGATTGGTCTATTCATATTTTCTATTTCATCTTGGTTTAGTCTTGGGAGATTGTACTTTTCTAAGAATTTGTCCATTTCTTCTAGGTTTTCCATTTTATTGCCATATAGTTGCGTATAGTATTGTCTTCTGATCCTTTGCATTTCTGTGATGTCTGTTGTTACTTCTCCTTTTTCATTTCTAATTTTATTGATTTGTGTCTTCTTTTCTTGATAAGTCTGGCTAAGGGCTTATCCATTTTGTTGATCTTTTCAAAGAACCAGCTTTTAGTTTCATTGATCTTTTCTATGGTTTTCTTCGTTTCTAGTTCGTTGATTTCTGCTCTGATCTTGATGATTTCTTTTCTTCTACTAGCTTTAGGTCTTTTCAGTTCTTCCCTCTCTAGCTGCTTTAGATGTAAAGTTCGGTTGTTTATTTGAGCTTTTTCTTGTTTCCTGAGGTAGGCTTGTACTGCTATAAACTTTCCTCTTAGAACTGCTTTTGCTGCATCCCAGAGGTTTTGGGGTGTCGTGTCTTTGTTGTCATTTGCTTCTAGGTATTTTTTAATTTCCTCTTTGATTTCTTCAGTGATCCATTCGTTATTTAGTAGCGTGTTGTTTAGTCTCCACATATTTGTATTTTGGGCCATTTTTTTCTTATTCTTGTTTTCGAGTCGTATAGCATTGTGGTCAGAGAAGATGCTTGAAATGATTTCAATTTTCTTAAAGTTACTGAGGCTTGATTTGTAACCCAGGATGTGATCAATCTTAGAGAATGTTCCATGCGCACTTGAGAAGAATGTGTATTCTGTTGCTTTTGGATAGAATGTCCTATAAATATCTATGAAGTCCATCTGATCTAATGCTTCATTCAGGGCCTGTGTTTCCGTATTGATTTTCTGTCTGGATGACCTGTCCATTGCTGTAAGTGGGGTGTAAAAGTCCCCCACTATGATGGTGTTATTGTTGGTTTCTCCTTTTAAGGTTGTTAGCAGTTGCCTTATATATTGTGGTGATCCTATGTTGGGTGCATAGATATTTAAAATTGTTATATCTTCTCCTTGGATTGATCCTTTGATCATTATGTAGTGCCCTTCCTTGTCTCTTAAAATGTTCTTCATTTTAAAGTCTATTTTGTCTGATACGAGTATTGCTACTCCAGCTTTCTTTTGATGCCTAATTGCATGGAATATTTTCTTCCATCCTCTCACTTTCAATTTGTATGTGTCTCTAGAAGTGAAGTGGGTCTCTTGAAGACAGCATATGTATGGGTCTTGTTTTTGTATCCATTCGGCTAGTCTATGTCTTTTGCTTGGGGCATTCAGTCCATTAACATTTAAGGTAATTATTGATATATATGTTCTTATTGCCAAGTATTAACTGTTTGGGGGTTTTGTTGCTCTTTTTTTCTTCTCTTATTCTCTTGTTGTCTCCTCTCACAAGATGGCTATCTTTAATGTTCTCTTTGAGTTGATTTTTCTTGTTTGTGTATCAATTGTAGATTTTTGATTTGCGGTTACCCTGAAGTTTTGAATTAGAAGTCTATATATAACTGAGATTGTATTAAGTTGTTGGTTTCTTAATTGCATGTGCTTCTCCAGTGACCTGCATTTGTGCTCTCTTCTCATGATTTCTGATTTTGGTAGCATAATTCTGTATGGATGATTTAGTATCTTTACTGTGTATATGACTTTACTGTTGAGCCTTGTCATTTGTGGTGTTTTTGTTTGTGGTTCTGGCCTTTTCTGCCTAGAGAAGTTCCTTTAGGATTTGTTGTAAAGCTGGTTTAGTGTGGCAGAAATCTCTTAGCTTTTGCTTATCTGTAAATGTTTTGATTTCTCCTTCAAATCTGAATGAGAGCCTTGCTGGATAAAGTAATCTTGGTTGGAAGTTTTTCCCTTTCTTCACATGTAGTATATCATGCCACTC
>PVHT021183691.1:4301941-4344426 GCA_004024745.2 Catagonus wagneri | reverse complement strand
GTGATTCCGGCCAGGGAGCAAGCCGGGAAGTGCCCTGGCACCTGCACAGATTGATCCTTCTGCTTGACAGTTTCGTGTGGAGACAGATGCTTAGAACTGTAAACCACCACGCAATGGGAAAGGCTTAATATCTACTCCAATGGGTTTCCAGTTCAGTTTGAAGTCAATCGAATTTTTGTATTTTCAGTGTCTCCTTGATGATTGGTTTTGCTAGTAATTCTGTAAATTGTACATTTGCAATATGAGGTTTTTTTCCTTTTGTACAATTTGAAAATGATGCTTCACCTTTCCTTTAATAAACTATTCAAAATCAGGCTTGTGGTAGTCATCCTATTGTTGCTACTAGGTAAAGCTTTAAAAGAGGTGATTTCTTATCCTTCTCAATAGAATGATGAGGCTTTCCCTTTTTATCAAACACTGAGTTTGTTCTTTCAGATAATCTGTTAAATGACGGCAAAATTACTGTTTTGCTTTTCTAAGCAAGCCGAATTTTAGGAGTAATGAATTTTCTTCTATCACTTCAGATTTCCTTGGAGAAAGAGAGAGTGGCTAGGCCAAGTGGTCTGCTTATCAAGAGGAAGTCTCTCAGGGGCTGAATTTTGAGGAAGCGTTCAGGCATTCAGATCTAAAGCGTGGGTCTTTCCCCCACCAGAGATCGAGACCCTGCACTAATATGCATGGGTGCCCCCAGCAGTGCCTTTAAAGACCACTTGTATTCTACATGGCGCTAAATGAGGGGTTTTCTTGACTCTGGTGCCAGAAGTCACTGAAAAAAACTCATGCTGTATAGTTTGTGGGCCAGGCTATGTTTATTCTTTGGGCAGTGTTCATTAGATGGCCAAAGGTGTCTGTGCAGAAGAGTCACGAGTGCAGGGGGTAAATCAGCAGGTGAGTTTCCCAGGCAGCCAAGGAGGGAAGAGGATGGGTGTCTGACAGCTCACTTTGAAGGTTATATGCTTATGAGACTAGACCAGGGCTTTCCCCATATGTGATTCTACCTTGGGACAAGCTTGCAAACCTCCCAGATGTCACTTGACTGTGACTCTATTGGCCCTGCTCCCAGAAAAGAATCTATCACACAAGGAACAGTGTCTTTGTGGGAAACAAAGGCTTAGTGCCAGCTCAGGCTTTTTTTTTTTCCTTTCCTCCTCTTTTTATGGCCACAGCATAAGTTCCTGGGCTGGGATCGAATCAGAGCTGCAGCTGTGGCCTTCACCACGGTCACAGCAACAGCAGATCTGGGCCACATCTGCAACATAACACTGCAGCTTGTAGTAACATCAGATCCTTAACCCACCAAGCGAGGCCAGGGCTCTTCATACCACACGGAACTCAGGTAAGGTTCCAGTCCGGCCCTTACAGGTGCCTTGCTCTCCAGAGCCCTCCACTGGATATCACTTCCTGAAGGACAGCTTTCTGCTCCCAAGCACTTAAAGGAGGCATTTCTCATCACGAGGACAGTACCTACCTACTAAGGCCACCACATCTGCCCAAACATGCTGGCTGGACTCCAAAGAGGCCCCAGACTGAGACCCTGTCCACTGCTTGTGCTTAGAATGGAGATCCATTTCAGTGCTGACAGAGGAGCAAGAACATGAGGACCGGTTCCACCGAAATAATAAAACCACAGCTCTCCAGAAATCTTTGTGAACCAGAAGGACATAAAATACATCCTCAAACGGGTGACCTCTAGATTGGTTAACAACTCCTACGACGGGTGTTAACTCAGTATACTGGGTGAGTGTCCTTTATGGGATTCTCTGACTGGGCTAACCATATCTAAAGCACCAGCAAAAAGCATCAAGTGTGTCCAGAGGCAGAGAACTAGGCTGGGAAGACCAAGGCACGGTCAGAAAAGAAGGTGAAAAAAACCTTGTGCAAACAAGCACTGGAAGGCTGCATCATGGATGTGCAGGCTCGTTACTCCAGCAGCAGCTCAACAAGAAAATTCTTACCTCATCATGCAAGAGACTAGTAGCTCTTTGGGTTGAGACAATCCCAGGTGGAGCGGACCACCGCCTTTCTTCAATCCAGTCCTCTGGGGTTTAGATCCCAGCTTTGCCACTCGTTAGCCATGTGGCTTAGTACAAATCTGTTTACTTAAGGCAGGGACAGTTACAGAAGGATACTCACAGTACCTCCGACCTCCACACAACTCCCTCAGTCTAAAGACAGACACTCCGCCAGTACACCCAAGTCCTCTCGGTACAGATTCAACGTTTTTCTTTGTCCCTTTAAGACGAGACCACAATTGGGAAAAGCATTCATAATAGCAGCTGATAAGAAGACTCACTGCCACTCCCTGCCATCTAGAGAGGCTGGTCTTGATGAAGCTTCCATGGCCTTACAGCTTTGTGTCTCCTTAGCCACCAGTTTGGTTTCCAGATAGGCCAAATCCTAGGTTGGCAGACCCCATAAATTGGATTGGCCAGACAATTTTAAGCAATTAAGCAACATGCTAACCAACCTATAGGACTCTTCCTTAGCCAGGAGGCCTCTAAAAGCCCAGCAGAGCATTCCCACTGTGGCACAACAGTATCAGGAGCACCTCTGCCACACCAGGACACAGGTTCAACCCGCAATCCAGCACAGTGGATTAAAGGATCCAATGTCGCCCGCAGCAAACACTAAAACTGGCTCAGATCTGACCCCTGGCTTTGGAGCGCCACATGCTGGAGGGTGGCCAAAAAAATTTTTTTTAATTTTAAAAGTCCGTTAGTTCTCTGTCATGGCTCAGTGGTTAACAAACCAGATTAGCATCCACAAGGATGTGGGTTCGATCGCTCAGTTGCTTAAAGAGCCAGTGTTGCCGTGAGCTGTGGTGTAGGTCACAGACGCAGCTCTGATCTTGCATTCCTATGTCTGTGGCGTAGGCCGGCAACTGTAGCTCTGATTTTACCCTAGCCTGAGAACCTCCATTTGCCACGGGTGCAGCCCTAAAAAGACAAAAAATTTTTTTTAAAGTCCAGTAGTCTGCCACCGCTCCTTCCCCGCTTCCCAACGGCTTACATTCTTGGTGCTGGTGCCAAAGAGAAGTACAAAGAACCTCTGACAAACATCTCCGCCCCCTAGGAACTCACCACCTAGTTAGGAAAACAAAAATATTTTAAAGCCAAGGAATGCACTCTTAGGTGCTTACTAAATACCTGTTATAAGAGGAATCAGGTTAAGCTCACAAGTTGAGATGAACAATGGAAAAGTCAGGCCTTTCAGCACGAACAGACTGGAATTACTAGGAGCAAGACAGCATTCTTAGGTGGAGCTCACAGGACACTGGGCTCAGAAAACTTACTAGGTGAGCAAGAGAGATAGACCAGAACCTCTGTGTGGGCTGAAGATATTGCAGAGTAAGGCACTATCCAATGGAAGTGCTAGAGCTGAAAACTGCCACAAAATTTGGACCTGGAATTAGTCTAGTGGGCGCAGAACAAGATCTCTGGCTTAGGGGAAGGCGACAGAGGGGCCAGGGGGGAGATGGTTGCAAAAGTACTCAGACTCCAACTAGAATGGGAGAGTCCCATTCTCCAACTGGACAGGGAGGAAAGATGTTCAAGAAAAATAAACCTGTAAACCTGAAATGGTGGGGAGGCTGGTGGAAATGGACAAAGTGGGTGATAGTCACATATTAGTGTAAATCAAGTTGAACTTAAAAGACGCAGTGTCAGACAGGGCTTAGAAACCATCGGAGCAAAGGGTCTGGAACAAGGGAAAGCCATCGGTGGTGGGAGGACCCAGGGCTCTCACCATAGAGAGAGCACCTGACATGCTTTAATGCCAAAGTCACTTAAAATCACCATTTCTGGTAAAACAATTCTTTACATATTCAGTAAAAGAAAGTCAACAAGGATGGGAGAAAAACTCTACAGTAGTCTGGAGTTCCCGTCATGGCTCAGCAGAAACGAATCCGACTAGGAACCATGAGGTTGCAGGTTTGATCCCTGGCCTTGCTCAGGGGGTTAAGGATCTGGCATTGCCGTGAGCTGTGGTGTAGGTCGCAGACGCGGCTCGGATCCCGCGTTGCTGTGGCTGTGGCGTGGCCCGGCAGCTGTAGCTCCGATTGGACCCCTAGCCTGGGAACCTCCACATGCCATGGGTGCGGCCCTAAATTGACAAAAAAAAAAAAAAAACCTACAGTGGTCTACAAATGTTTGCAGACTCTGATTCAAACTGATAACATAAACACCCAAGTTACTAATCCAAATAACACTTGATTTAAAAGCAGAACTATAAAAAGTCTTGAAGTTTAGAAGGTTTCTTGATAAAGTTGTAGTTCTAAAACTTGGAGAACTGAGCAAATGAGTAAAATACCCTTGAACAACACAGGTCTGAACAGCACAGGTCCACTTACACGCAGATTTTTCAACAGTAAATACCACGGTACTACTACATGATCCACGCCGGTTCAATGTGCAGACATGGAACCAGGGATGCAGAGGAACCAGGGACGGCTCTCTTCAGGGGAGAGCCAACTACCAGTTTTACATGGCTTCTCAACTGCAGAAGGATGGACACCCCTAAGCCACATGTTGTTCAAGGGTCAAGTGCATACTGAAGAGAGTATGAGCCTGTTTCATCAGTGTAAGAGAAGACAGACCTAATTGTGGAATGGAAGGAAGGCAAAGATGAACTTGTATGTTGGACTGGAATTTAAAGCTTCAATACAAATTAATGACTTTTAAAATATATGTAATATATACTTACATATACATGTTGCCCATATACATATATATATATATATACACACACACACACACACATATATACACATGTATTTGTATAAATATTTTGTAGTCTGCCAAAAATACCTAGAGGCAATGACACCCCAGTATCAATGTGAAAGTCTAGTGCCAATGTTAGTTTCTAAATGACATCTACTAGGAGTTCCCGTTGTGGCTCAGCAGTAATGAACCCAGTTAGAATCCATGAGGATGTGGGTTCAATCCTGGTCTCACTCAGTGGGTTAAGTATCCACTGTTGCCATGAGCTGTGGTGTAGGTCGCAGACACTGCTCAGATCTGGCGTGGCTGTGGCGTAGGCCGGCAGGTACAGCTCCGATTCAACTCCTGGCCTGGGAACTTCCATATGCCACACCCACAACCCTGAAAAAAGCAAATAAATAAATAAACAAACAAACAAATAACATCTACTAAAAGAAAGCAGGGTTCTCAGAGAAATCACTGATTTCATATCTGGGCAAAGAAATATGTAGATGAACTTGGTACATTACTTTGTGTCAAAAAAAAAGGAACTCAGAGTTCCCGTCATGGCGCAGCGTATACGAATCCAACTAGGAACCATGAGGTTGCGGGTTCGATCCCTGGCATCACTCAATGGGTTAAGGATCCAGCGTTGCCATGAGCTGTGGTGTAGGTTGCAGATGCAGCTCGGATCCTGTGTTGCTGTGGCTGTGGCGAAGGCCAGCAGCTATAGCTCCAATTAGACCCCTAGCCTGGGAACCTCTATATGCCACGGGTGCAGCCCTAAAAAGACAAAAAATAAATAAATAAATAAATAAGGGACTGCACACAAAACTAGTTACATAGCAAAAGGACTGAGGAACCTGCCTGAAATTGTGCCCCTCTGACCATATCAGGAAATTCTGAACATCAAAATGAGTAACATTAAATTTTTTTGAAGAGGAGTTCCCATCGTGACTGTGATTAACGAACCCAACTAGTAATCCTTGAGGATGTAGGTTCGATTCTTGGCCTCGCTCGGTGGGTTAAGGATCTGGCATTGCCATGAGCTGTGGTGTAGGTCACAGACGCGGCTCAGATCTGGCATTGCTGTGGCTGTGATGTAGGTGGCAGCTACAGCTCTGATTTGACCCCTAGCCTGGGAACTTCATGTGCCGTGGGTGCGGCCCTCAAAAGACAAAAAAATTTTTTTAAAGAACTCATGAGTCTCTTATTTTTTTTCTTGGTTGAGTGATTGAATATATTCATTCATTAAAACAAACATTTATGAAACATCTTCTATGTACCAAGTACAGATTTCAATCACAAAGAATAACATGATTCTCAATCTCAAGAAATCCTTGGGGTAGAAAAGGGATGGGGTAAGAAGAAAAATGTAACAAACCAGTAAAACGTGTTTGAAAATCTGAGAGGCTGATAGAACAGTAAGAAAAATTATTTCAGGAAAAGTGTATAAAATGAAAAAGTAATTTATGCATCTAAATTGATACCAAAAAAATAAGAGAAAGATTTTCCTTCCTTCCTTGCTGAAATAATGATAGGGTTAGAAATACAATACTCTGGGAGTTCCACTATGGCTCAGCAGTAACAAACCTGACTAGTATCCATGAGGATTCGGGTTCAATCCCTAGCCTCGCTCAGTGGGATAAGGATCCGGCGTTGCCATGAGCGGTGCTGTAGGTCGCAGACGCAGCTCGGATCCATTGCTGTGGCTGTGGCGTAGGCCAGTGGTTACAGCTCCAATTCAACCCCTAGGCTGGGAACTTCCATGTGCCACAAGTGCAGCTCTAAAAAGACAAAAAAAAAAAAAAGGAAATATAATACTTTACAACAAATACAGAATTCACTGATGGAAGCAGAACCACAATGGATACTAAAATCATCACTGGAGAAAAGTGTGCTGAAAGGCTTAAAGAATGCACCCCAGGTTAGCTATTAATTAACAAAGAAAGATTACAAAGGCTAACCTTTGCAGTCACCACCTGGATCAAGTGATCAATTTCATCATTAATGAAAAAATTAACATGTGCTTCCTAATGTGATACAGGAGAGAACACGACCGTATTACTCTTGCCTGGATCTGAACGTCCCTAAACAATCAGACAAACCCAAATTCGGGGACATTCTACAAAATAATGGGCAAACATCCTTAAAAAAATATCAGTGTCATGAAAGACCACGAAAGACAATGAGCCTTGTTTGTAGGAAATAAACACATCTGGCGGGGGGGACACAGGGTCACGATTCTACAACTTACTCCCAAATGGGTCAACAAAAATAATAATTATACATTATGTAAGAGATGAAGCAAATGTAGAAAACGTTAAAAACTGGTGAACTCTAGATAAACAGCACACAACTGGCAACATTTACACAGGTTTGAAATTTTCTGAAATTGGTTTTTTAAAATGTTGAGAACACACTTCTGGAAAGAAGTTAATACAGGGTACTATATACCTTCCTGAGCATCTATGCTGGTAGACACACACCCAATCACAAACATCTCCTTTAGTCCTCAATAATTCCTGGAGGAATTTAAAGGATAGAGTACATATCATTTAAATATTATAATATTTAAAAGCAAGAAAAAACTGAAGCCTAAGCAGATTAAGTTCTTTGCCTTAAAAGCTTATTATCTCACCTTTAGAGGAAAAAAATTAATTCCTGGGGAGAGAAAGGGAAACAATACACAGAAGTGTGCTTTATTTCTAGTTTTGATTTTTCAGATTTCTACCACCAAAAAAATGAGATTTAGGCTCAAAAAAATATCAGTTTGAGTCTGCGTTTTTAATAAAGCAAATAATTTTACATGAAGGCACAAATGAAATCTTTCTAGAACTGAATAAAATTTAGCCACTTCAAGTTATTATTAGAATTTAGATTCCCAGGTTTCATGACTGCATAAGGCATGGACAGGTGCGAAGGGCCAGGCAGTAATCAGCTCCCAATCTATCTTCTCTTGATTCATTTACAATGGAATGTTTGCATGTTTCCTCCAAGGGCGCTGTACCTTCTTGCTGGCCAAGACATCCAGGTCACAGCAGATCCGGGCCCGGGTAGAGGAAGGCTGGATGATGTCATCCACAAACCCTGGTGAAGCACAGAGAAGGAAGCAGACCGTCTGCATCCCCAGATGCTGCCACCCCCCAGTCTTGTGCTCAGTCTGGGCACCAGAGGTCCTATAAACGTCCTTGACCCCAGGAGTCCCCCTGTTCCCCTGACAGGTTCCAAACTTCTGGCCTAGCAACATTCCGCAAGAAAAGGAAAATCTGACACGCGCGTGCACACACACACCAAGATGATTTCAATCAGAAATAAAATTAAGAAAATGCACTTTTATTTTTTAAAGATCACAACAATTCCTCCCACCCTGCACATAACTCCCTCTGCAATGTCACGTTGCCCCTCCTCCCATCAAGAAGTGGGCTCCATCTCTTCACCTGGCCTTGAACTTGCTTTGGCCAATAGAATGGGGCAAATGTCACACTGCAACCTCCAAACCTAGGCCTCAAGGCACCTTGCAGCTTCCCCTCTCACCCTCTTGCTGCCCACAGGACAGCAGGTAGAGCAGCGCGGACTAGCCTCCCTACGAATAAGAATCATGTGAAAAGAGACAGCCAGCGCCAGTCACGTGCATGAGGCCATCCTGGACCAAACAGCCCCAGTCAGGCCACCAGATAACACAGCTGCATGACTGATCCCAGACAAAACCAGCAGAAGAACCACCCAGCTCAGCTCAGACCAAAACCCTGACTGACCCTCAGAACCATGAGGGGAAAAGGAAAGAAAAAAAAAAAAAGTGACAGTTTCAAGTCACTTTGCTTTGAGGCTAAAAAAAAATTTCTAAGCTGCATCCATGGTACACCGAAGTTCCAGAGCAGGGACTGAACCTGTGTCACAGCAGTGACAACGCTGGCTCCTTAACCCACTGCTCCACCAGGGAATTGCTACCAGATGACTAGAACAACACTAAGAAATTTAGCCATTTCGGCAATGCTGTTTTGACCCTGGTCACAGCAGCCCAAACAGACTCCTTTGTCCTTAAGTGACGGCTGCCCAGGGATCATCCCACCCTCTCCGGTCACCAGGTTCAAGCGGAAGGGCAAAGGCAGACTTTCTAGAGTAAAATAAGAAGTGATCCAACAAATGAACAGAGCCACCCTCCTCACCACGGCCCCTACCTCTCACAGCTGCAGGAAAAGGGTTGGCAAATTTCTCAACGTACTCGGCCTGCGCAGCCTCGACATTCTCGTGCCCTTTGAAGATGATCTCCACGGCGCCCTGTCATCAGACGGGTCAGTAAACGTCCTTGGAGGCCCCAGCTTAGGTAGGCCTCCCGCATTTTTCTTGATAAGTCAAAGTGTCTGGAAGGAGTTCCTGTCATGGCTCAGTGGAGACAAACCCAAATAGTATCCACGAAGACACAGGTTTAATACCTGGCCCTGCTCAGTGCACTGAGGATCTGGCGTTGCCGTGAGCTGTGGTGTAGGTTGAAGACACGGCTCGGATCCAGCGTAGCTGTGGCTGTGGTGTAGACTTGGCAGCTGCACCTCCAATTCGACCCCTAGCCTGGGAACCTCCATATGCCATTCATGTGGCCCTAGAAAAAGCAAAAAAAAAAAGTGTCTGGAGTGAAGCGCCCAGCTCTAGGTGCCCCTGGTTCAACCTCAACAGCTATTTTGAAGCAGGAAAGGAGTAGGGAGTAGGCTAAACAACAGAAAGTACCCAAGAGTCACCAAGGTCAGGACTAGAGTCCAGCCTCTATGGGCTAAAAAGCAGTGGCTCTGGGGCCCTCGCTGGGAGATGGGACAGGCTTGAGGAAAACATTCAATCCACCAAAGGCTGGTTCAGCTGACTCAGCCCTTTCTTTCTTTTTTTTCTGGGGGGGGGAAGTGTCACACCCATGGCATGTGAAGGTTCCGGGGCCAGGGATCAAACCTGCGCCACAGCAGTGACAACAGTGGATCCTTAAACCACTGAGCCGCCAGGAAACCCTCAGCTCTTCCCCTTTACTTACGTCTCACGGCCCCTCGCACGTGGGCACAATGACGCTGGCACGTGCCTGAGGGAGCGCAAGACAGGAGGCGAGCTGCCCCTGCCCAGAGCGGGGCGTGCCAGGGTCCAGACAGACCCGAACTCCCTGAAGTTGATCCCAGGGGCCCTGGCCCCTCTCCCACATTTCCCTGGACCCAGGAAAGGGAAAGCTAGAGGGCCCACCTTTGCTCCCATGACGGCAATCTCTGCAGTGGGCCAGGCGTAGTTGGTGTCACCACAAAGGTGCTTGGAGCTCATGACATCATAGGCTCCACCATAGGCCTAGAACAGACCCAAATGCTAAATGTTAGAGCCTGAGTCAGGCAGATCACGTCCCTGTAAGACCCCAGGAAGCCAAGTGAAATGCGGACTAAAAGCAAGAACTGTCCTCTTGAGCTCCTGAAGCCCAGGTCCGTGAGGAGCAGAGAGCACGGGGCACCGCACGCAGGCCTTTCACAGGTTCATTCATTGTCCCTCCCGCGCTTTCTCCCACTGCTGCTTTCAGTTCCACGATGCCAGGGACGTCTCTGCAGGGCTTGTCCACAAGGCTACAGATGCTGTCAGGAGAGCTTTTCAAGGGGAGTGAGCCCTGCTGAACTCTCGGCCAGACCTCCAAGCTCAGCGCTGGTGCTGGGAGGGAGCGGGCTCGGCCTCCGGCGCGAGCTGCTCACCTTCCTGGTGATAACTGTGATCTTGGGCGCCGTGGCCTCAGCGAACGCGTACAGCAGCTTGGCGCCGTGCCGGATGATGCCGCCGTGCTCCTGCGCCGTGCCTACGTCAAGAGGAAGAGGCACTGGCTACCCACAAGTCCTCACGAGGTCTTCCCCTCTCCCCAAAGGGCCAGAAGGGGGCCGCCCCTCCCACGGCCCCAGCTTCCAGACACTCCGAATGTGGAGAAGTCACAGATCCTTGCGGAATTTTGCAAGATCTTCAAATAAAGCGGGAGCCTCGCTGGGAGAAACCACCTCTCCTGGGCCCACCTCTGTCAGTGACTTACCAGGCAGAAAGCCAGGGACGTCAACGAAAGTGATGAGCGGAATATTAAATGCATCACAGAATCGGACAAAACGCGCCCCTTTCACAGATGAATTGATATCCAAGCATCCTAGAAAGAGAAAGATCATCCAGGCTGAGTTTCTGGGCAACTGCCAGTTCCACCCACCCTGGGAATAGGCCCTCAGCAACCATTCAGAGCTGGTTTCTGTAGAGGCACCAAAGATTCCTCCTCAGAGAACAACAAGGGGGATCCTCACACTCAGGAAAAACAGGGGAGGCGGGAGAAACCACCACCAACTGGCCCAGAGCGGCCTCAGCCCCCAGGGCATGGGGTCTCTCTTGCTGCGAGCAGAGTCAGTGCAGGCAGCAGCCTCTGTCCTACAACTGGAGGGCTGCTCCCTCGATGCCCAGCCCGCGCCTCGCTGCTGAGCCAGTGGAGGGGGGCGGATGCAGTTAGACAATCCCTGAAGCTTGGAATCAGATTCTGGCTCCAATTACAGCTACGTGTTGGGGAATTACTTTCTGAGCTGCAATTCTCTACCTGAAAAGAATGGATGATACTCCTTCCTACCGCAGTTAAAAGGATCGAAGGAGATGCCATCTGTAAAATGGCACAGAATAAGAGACCGATTACTAGCGAACCCCCCCTCCTAGGGCAGTGTTCACAGTATGCTATGGGGCCAGCATTGCCCTCACACCAAAACCAGATAAGGCTATTACAAGAAAATGCAGACCAAAATCCCTCATGAACATTTATGCAAAAAGTGCTAAGATACTACATGCTAAGATACTACACCAAGTCAAATTCAGCAACATATCAAAACATTGATGCAGCATGACAAAGCACAGTGTAACCTAAGAATTCAGAGTTGATCTAACATATGGAAAGTAGAGAAATCGTTAAAGGAGAAAAACTATATGGTCATCTCAAAGGACAGAAACAGCTGAGAAAACATGCATAATTAAAAACTAGCAGCAAACTAGGAGAACAACGCAACTTCCATTAGCTGGTAAAGAGTTTCTGCAGGAGTTCCCTTGGGGCACAGCAGGTTAAGGATCCAGCATTATCACCGCAGTGGCTCTGGTTACTGCAGTGGTGCAGGTTCAAACCCTGGCTCGGGAACTTCTGCATGCTGCAGGAGAGGACATAAAAAAAGCATCTATAAAAAGAACATCTATAAAAAAGGCATCTTTGTGGATAGGAAGAACAAATCCCCAGAGTGATCTATACCAATGCTGTCCAAACACTTTCTAGGATGATGACAATATTCTCTGGCTCTGCTAGTTTTCCAGCACAGTAGCCACTACCACACGTGGCTACTGAACACTTGGAATATGACTTGTAAACAAGAGACTAAGTGTCTAGTTGTATTTAATCTTAATTATTTATTTTATTTCTACTATTTTAAGTATTTTAGATTTTAATAGCTGGCACACTATACAAATCTATATTTTTCAAAAAATTCCTATCAAAATCACAGGAAATTCTTTGGCAGAAACCGATAAGCAGATTCTAAAATTCATATGGTCACACAAAAAAGACAGAATAGGAGTTCCCGTTGCAGCACAGTGGAAACAAATCCAACTAGGTTGCAGGTTCCATTCCTGGCCTTGTTCAATGGGTTAAGGATCAGGCATTGCTGTGAGCTGTGGTGTAGGTTGCAGACACGGCTTGGATCCGTCATTGCTGTGGCTGTGGCATAGGTTGGCAACTGCAGCTCAAATTCAGCCTCTAGTCTGGGAACCTCCATATGCCGCAGGTGTGGCGCTAAAAAGTAAAAAAAAAAAAAGAAAAAAAGACAGAACAGTCAAAACAGTATTGGGGGGAGAAGACTCAGAAAACTCACCCTAGCCGAGTTGAAGACTCACAAAGCAGGGTTTCTCTTTTTTGGAGGTGATAGTTCTTTGTTGTGGACGTTTGACTTCTGCATGTAGGATATGCAGCAGTATCTCTGGCCTCTACCCATTAGATGCCAGGAGCACCCCTCCACCCCTCATCCCCACTGAGACAACCAAAACTATTTCCAGCACTGTCAGATGTTCCCACGATACTAAAATTGTCCCTGGTTGGGAGTCACCAAGAACTATAAAGCTACAGTCAACAAGGTAGTATGCAGAGGTACAAAGGCAAGCAAAAACAATGAAACAGAACAGACTGTGGAGAACTGGACCCCCACAACTGATTTTAGACCAGGCACCAAAATGATTCAACGTGGAAACAAGTCTTTTTAACAAATGGTGAAGGAACAATTAAATATCTATATGGGAAAAAAATGGAGGTAGACGCCTGTTTCACTCTATGATGTACACACAAAAATTAACCCAAAATACATCAAAGACCTTCACATAACCTGAAACTACAATGTTCCTATAAAAGATAATACAGAATTATCTTTAAAACCTTGTAGTTGGCAAAAACTTCTTGGATAGGACACAAAAAGCTCTAATCAGAAGTAATAACACTGCCAAATGGTACATTACCAATCTTTTTAAATAACGCGAGTCAAGAGGCACCAAAAAATGAATGAATAAACATGCTACAGACCATGAAAAAAATATTTTTGAATATACATATCCGACAAAGGACTCAAATACCAGGATATATAAAAAACCCTATAAATCAACATTTTTTTTTTCACAGCCACACTTGAGGCATATGGACGTTCCCAGGCTAGGAGTCAAATTGGCGTTGCAGCTACCGGCCTACACCACAGCCACAGAGATGCCAGATCCTTAACCCACTGAATGAGCCCAGGGATCAAACCCACATCTTCATGGATACTAGTTGGGTTTGTAACCCAGTGAGCCATAATGAGAACTCCAAAATCAGCAACTTAAAAAAACTCAAAAAATAATAATAAGAGGTAAAACTTCCTCCTTGCAAAATGCATTATCTGAGATGACAGAAATGTCCTGTGTCCTATTTTGGATGGTGATTACAAGGCTGTATATATAAACTGTCAAGTTTACAAAACCCATCAAAATGAGCTCAGAAAAAGCTGTGCGTTTTGTTGTGTGTAAATGATAACACAATAAGAGAAAAATGTCTTATGTATCTCCCCTCCTCCCTCTCTATTCAAATCTATGTTAATGACCTGAAATAAAGAATTATGCAAAATTCTCAACAACATTTTAGCCAGTGGAACCCAGTAACACATAAAAAAGATCATACACAATGACTAAGTGGGATTCATCCCGAGTTCACAAGGATGGTTCAACATATGCAAATCAATCAATATCATACACCACATAAACAAAAAAATCAAAAACCACACGATCATATCAGTAGAAGAAGAAAAAGCACTGGACAAAATCCAACAGGCACTCCTGATAAAAACTCTTACCAAAGCGGATATATCAAAGTGGGTTATCTTAACATAATAAGCAATTTATGACAAACCTACAGCCAATATAATACTCAACAGAGAAAAGCTGAAAGCCTTCCCACTAAAATATGGAACAAGACAAGGACGGCCACTCTCACCACTTTTGTTCAACATAGCACTGGAAGCCTCGCCACAGCAGTCAGTCAGACAAACAAAAGAAATAAACAGTATCCAAATTGAAAGAGAAGAGGTATAATTGTCATTCTATGCAGATAACATGATAGTATATTTGGAAAATCCTAAGGACTCCACACAAAAACTACTCGAACTGATCAATGAATTCAGCCAAGTAGCAGGATACAAGATTAACATTCAGAAATTGGTGGCAATTCTGTTTACTCGCAATGAAATATTAGAAAAGGAATATAAAAATACATTTTAAAATTGCACCCCCAAATTAAAAATACCTAGGAATAAACCTGACCAAGGAGGTAAAAGACTTATATGCTGAGAACTATAAAACATTCATCAGGGAAATTAAAGAGGATGCAAATAAATGGAAAGATATTCCATGCCATGCTGGGTTGGAAAAATTAGTATCGTTAAAATGGTCATACTACCCAAAGCAATCTAGAGATTCAACGCAAACCCTATCAAATTACCCATGACATTTTTCACAGAACTGAAACAAACAATCCAAACATTTATATGGAACCATAAAAGACCCAGAACTGCCAAAGCAATCCTGAGGAACAAAAACCAAGCAGGAGGCATAACTCTCCCAGACTCCAGACAATAGTACAAGGCTATAGTAATCAAGACAGTGTGGTACTGGTACAAAAACAGACATACAGACCATTGGAACAGAAAAGAGGACCCATAAATAAACCCAGACACCTACGGTCCATTAATCTTCGACAAAGAAGGCAAGAATATAAAACGGGGAAAAGACAGTTCCTTCAACAAATGGTACTGGGAAAACTGGACAGTTGCATGTCAATTAATGAAACTAGAACACACCCTCATACCATGCACAAAAATAAACGCAAAATGGCTTAAAGACATGACACCATCAAACTCCTAGAAGAGAACATAGGCAAAACATTCTCTGACATCAACTGTACAAATGCTTTCTTAGGTCAGTCTCCCAAAGCAGTAGATATAAAAACAAAAATAAACCAGTGGGACCTAATCGAATTTACAAGCCTTTGCACAGCAAACTATTAAAAAAAAAAAAAAAAACTAAAAGACAACCTACAGAATGGGAGAAAATAGTTGGCAATGATGTACCCAACAAGGGCTTAATCTCCAAAATTCACAAACAACTCATATAACTCAACAGAAAAAAAAAAAAAATCCATTTCTCCAAATAAGACATACAGATGGCCAACAGGTCCATGAAAAAATGCTCAACTTCTCTAATTATTACAGAAATGCAAATCAAAACTACGAGGTACCTCCTCACACCAGTCAGGATGTCCAATCATTAATAAGTCCACAAATAACAAATGCTGGAGAGAGTGTGGAGAAAAGGGAACCCTCCTACACTGTTGGTAGAAATGTCAATGGCTACAACCACTATAGAAAAACAGTATGGAGGTTCCTCAGAAAACTAAATATAGAACTACCATATGACCCAGCAATCTCACTCCTGGCCATATATTCAGACAAAACTTCCACTGAAAAAGGTACATGCACCCATATGTTCATTGCAGCACTATTCACAATAACCAAGACATGGAAACAACCTAAATGTCTATCAACAGATGAACGGATTAAGAAGATATGGTACATATACACAATAAAATACCACTCAGCCATAAAAAGAATGAAATAATGCTATTTGCAGCAACATGGATGCAACTAGAGATTATTATACGAAGTGAAGTTAGTCAAAAAGAGAAGGACAAATACGTTATGATATCACTACGATATCTAAAACATGGCACAGATGAACTTATTCTATAAAACAGAAACAGACTCACAGGCATGGAGAACAGACTTGTGGTTGCCAATGGGTAGGTGGGAGGGATTGGAATGAACTGGGAGTTTGGGATTAGTAGATGCAAACTATTCACTCGTGACAGAACACGATGGAAGATAATATGAGAAAAGGAATGTACATATATACATATTACTGGGTCACTTTGCTGTACAGCCGAAGCTGACAGAACATCATATATCAACTACAATAAAAAAATTTTTTGTAAAGAATGTGAGTGACAAGTCCTGGAATGAAGACAATTCTAAATGAAGAAACTGCGAGAAGTACAAAGAGGCTAGAATAAAAATCAAAATGAAGAAAAACATGAGCAATGACAACCAAAATAAGATAAAATCATTGAGGAAGTAAACAGTCAGAAATAGAAAACTATGGCCCTGAGCTGCCAAGAGTGGGCCCCAGGACCAGGACTCAGCCTCATCATCTTAGGCCCCAATCCTAGGCCTGTCAGGGTAATTGGCCCTGGCTAATTCCTACAAGGAAGAAATTAGAAGCACAACAGAGGACCCTCTGTGAGACTCTGAAGTTGCCTTTTAGACCCTCCATAAACATCACAAAAAATTGCCAAGTCAAGAAAAAGGGAAGCAGAGGAAACAATAGAACCAAGTAGTTAGACTCCAGCCAGGGCTTGAGCGGGCACCTGGGATACACATTCGAGGTATCTGTAAGTTTCCAGGACAAGCCAAGCAGTGTCTTAAAAAGAGAACTTGGGAGTTCCCTTGCATAGCAGCAAGTTAAGGATCCGGCACTGTCACTGCAGTGGTTGGGGTCGCTATTGTGGTAGGGATTCGATCCCTGGCCTAGGAACTTCCACATGGTGCAGCGAAAATTTAAAGGGGGGGTGTGAAGCCTGTGAAAGTACACCCATGCTGGAGGGTGCCAGATCCTGCAGTTGTAGTCAAGGAACAAGAAATACTTTTGAGCATACACAGGAAATCATGAGAGGTCCATGTCAGGGACAGACAGCAAAGAAGAGGCACTAAAGAGACGTGTGAACAGCTGAGAAGTTACTATAGGAACAAAATGCATTTTCAGTATCTGTAAATCCCTAACTTTAAATACTATTTCTCACATCATGCACAAAAATAAACTCAAAATGGCTTAAATAAAGACTTAAACATCAGACAAAACACCATCAAATTCCTAGAAGAGAACATAGGCAAAGCATTCTCTGACATCAACCTTACAAATGTTTTCTCAGGTCAGTCTCCCAAAGCATCAGAAATAAAAGCAAAAATAAACCAATGGGACTTAATCAAACTGACAAGCTCTTGCACAGCAAAGGAAACCATTAAAAAAAAAAAAAGACAACTTAGAGAATGGGAGAAAATAGTTTCAAACAATGCAACCGACAAGGACTATCTCTAAAATATACAAACAACTTGTACAGCTCAACAGCAAAAAAGCCAACAACCCAGTTGAAAAATGGGCAAAAGACCTGAACAGACATTTCTCCAAAGAAGACATGCAGATGGCCAACAAGCACATGAAAAAATGCTCAACATCATTGATGATTAGAGAAACGCAAATCAAAACTACCATGCGATATCCCCTTACACCAGTCAGAATGGCCATCATTAACAAGTCCACAAACAACAAGTGCTGGAGGGGGTGTGGAGAAAAAGGAACCCTCCTGCACTGTTGGTGGGAATGTAAGATGGTACAACCACTATGGAAAACAATATGGAGGTACCTTAGAAAACTCTACATAGAATTAGCATATGACCCAGCAATTCCACTCTTGGGCATATATCCGGACAAATCTTTCCTTGAAAAAGACACTTGCACACGCACGTTCGTTGCAGCACTATTCACAATAGCCAAGACACGGAAACAACCCAAATGTCCATTGACAGATGATTGGATTAGGAAGATGTGGTATATATACACAATGGAATACTACTCAGCCATAAAAAAGAATAAAATAATGCCATTGCAGCAACATGGATGGAATTAGACACTCTCATACTGGGTGAAGTAAGTCAGAAAGAGAAAGACAAATACCATATGATATCACTTATATCTGGAATCTAATAGACTGCACAAATGAACTTTTTATAGAAAAGAAAATCACAGACTTGGAGAACAGACTTGTGGTTGCCAAGAGGGTGGGGAGGGAGTGGGATGGGATCAGAGTCTGGGGTTAATAGTTGTAGACTATTGCCTTTGGAATGGAAAAGCAAGGAGATCCAGCTCAATAGCACCTGGAAATATGTCTAATCACTTGTGACAAATGTATATTTGTATGTGTAACCGGGTCACCATGCTGTACAGTTGAAAAACTGACAGAAAACTTTAAACCAGCTATAATGGAAAAATAAAAAAAGATGATATACAGATGGCCAACAAGCACATGAAAAAATGCTCAACTGATCACTGATTATCAGAGAAACACAAATCAAAACAACTACGAGGTACCACCTCACACCAGTCAGAATGGCCATCACTATTAAGTCCACAATGACAAATCCTGGAGAGAGTGTGGAGAAAAGGGAACCCTCCTACACTGTTGGTGGGAATGTAAATTGGTACAACCACTATGGAAAACAGTACAGAGGTACCCTAGAAAATTAAATATAGAACTACCATATGACCCAACAATCCCACTCCTGCACGGTTGGTGGGAATGTAAATTGGTACAACCACTATGGAAAACAGTATGGAGGTACCTTAGAAAACTAAATATAAAACTACCATATGACCCAGCAATCCCACTCCTGGGCATATATCCAGACAAAACTTTCCTTGAAAAAGACACTTGCACACACATGTTCATTGCAGCACTATTCACAATAGCCAAGACATGGAAACAACCTAAGTGTCCATCAACAGACAATTGGATTAAGAAGACGTGGTACATATACACAATGGAATACTATTCAGCTATAAAAAAGAACAATGCCATTTGCAGCAACATGGGTAGAACTAGAGACTCTCATACTAAGTTTAGTAAGAAAGAGAAAGCCAAATACCGTATGATTTCACTTATATCTGGAAATTAATATAGGGCACAAATGAACCTTTCCACAGAAAAGAAAATCATGGACATGGAGAACAGACTTGTGTTTGCCAAGAAGGAGTGGGAGGGACTGGGAATTTGGGGTTCATAGATGCAAACTACAGCCTTTGGAATCAATAAGCAAAGGGATCCTGCTATATAGCCCTTGGAACTACGTCTGGTCACTTGTGATGGAGCATGATAATGTGAGAAAAAAGAATGTACACACGTATATATGACTGGGTCACCTTGCTGTGCAGCAGAAAATTGACAGAACACTGTAAATCAGCTATAATGGAAAAAATCAAAATCATTATAAAAAAATACTATTTCTAAACAACAAAGCAGTGGAACAGGCAGCTCTAAGCTCCCATCCTCAAACAGAAACATCAAAAAACAAGCAGAAACTGTCAGAACCAACTTTGTCAAAACTCTGGAACAGGCAAAAGTTGCAACAATTAAAAGCTGAAATCAGGAAAAAGGCAACCTAGAAACTATAGGAAAGCTTCGTAGTATTTGGAATTACACTTGCCCAACATTGTTCCAGGTTCTATAGGAAGCAAAGCAGACCTCAGTCACAAAGCACATTAGCTCTGTTCTAAGTTGTCTGGGAACGACATGAAAGATGGACATACTGGACAAAACTTTCCTTGAAAAAGACACTTGCACACGCATGTTCATTGCAGCACTACTCACAATAGTCAAGACATGGAAATAACACAAATGTCCATTGACAGATGATTGGATTCGGAAGATATGGTATATATAGACAATGGAATACTACTCAGCCATTAAAAAGAATAAAATAATGTCATCTGCAGCAACATGGATGGAATTAGAGACTCTCATACTGAGTGAAGTAAGTCAGAAAGAGAAAGGCAAATACCATATGATATCACTTATATCTGGAATCTTATAGACTGGACAAATGAACCTTTCCATAGAAAAGAAAATCACGGACTTGGAGAACAGTCTTGGGGTCACCAAGAGGGTAGGGGAGGGAGTGGCATGGGATCAGAGTCTAGGGTTAATAGTTGCAGACTACTGCCTTTGAAATGAAAAAGCAAGGCGATCCAGGTGTATAGCACCAGGAAGTATGTATAATCACTTGTGACAAATCTGTATATGTATGCGTAACTGGGTCACCACGCTGTACAGTTGAAAAACTGACAGAAAACTGTAAACCAGCTATAACTGAAAAACAAAAATAATTATATTAAAAAAAATGGATACAAAGCTTTCATCTCTTCACCCAACTCGGAACTCACCCATGCACAAAAAGTGCCAGGCATTGCTCAAAAACATAATAAGGCAAAAGAACCACTTGTAGACATCTGGTACAAAAGATTATGGTTGAGATCACCTAAAGCCTGAGAGGTAAAAAACAGGGGGATAGGAGGCTTGGAATGGAAATTACAGCACTCAAGAGCACCTGTGTACACAAAGGACCTCACTTTTTTTTTGTTTTGTTTTTTTGTGCCACTCCCACAACATATGGAGGTTCCCAGGCTAGGGGTCGAATTACAGCTGTAGCTGCTGGCCTGTGCCACAGCCATAGCAACACAGGATCCAAGCTGTGTCTGCAACCTACACCATAGCTCACAATAATGCCAGATCCTTAACCCACTGAGCAAGGTCAGGGATTGAACCTGAGGCCTCAAGGAGGCTAGTAAAATTCATTAACTTCTGAGCCACGACGGGAACTCCCAAAAGACTTTAGAAAGACAAATGTATGCCTAGAGTTAGAAGCATGCTCAGAAAAGACCTGAGAAAGGATATTATGAAAAAATACCTTGAGATGAGTGAAAATGAAAATATAACATTACAAAACAAAAGACTTGAGAAGACCTTAGGCTTTAACCTTGAGCAGATCCCTAAATTCAGTTTAAATATGGATGAGTACTGAAGGAGAGCTTCAGTACAGACCCAGTTTGCAAAGACTAGAAGGTGTTTTCTTATCTGTCTGTTTTAGCACCTGGTGTTCAAGGTAATCTCTGTCAAAATACCAGCTGGACACAAGCTAACAAATCCAACAAGGAAGACAAGCCTCTGCAGAAAAATAGTTGGGAAAAGTCACTAGACAAATGGACTATACAGCATTCAACAATCAAAACCAAATAAAAAAACAACTCCGCAAAAAGAGAGTATGGTTTCCAGAATTACCACATTGTAATATTTAAATGTTCAGTTTTCAGCAAAAAATAACAAAGCATACAAAGAAGTACATCCATTCAAATGAACAAAATAAATTAAAAGAACCCATCTCTGAGGAAACTCAGACAATGACCTTATGAAACAAAGTCTGTTTTCAATATGCTCAAAGAGGCAAAGGAAACCATGAAGAACCAAAAAATATGAAAACAATGTATGAACAAAACGACAATATTAATAAAGTGATAGAAATTATAAAAAAAGAACCAAACAAATTCTAGGGCTGAGAAGTACAGTAACTGAAAAGGAAAATTTACTACAGCGGTTCAACAACAAACTTGATCAGACAGGAAGAAGGATCCGGAAAATAAGAAAACTTAAATTACCCAGTATGAGGAGCAGAAAGAAAAGAAAAAAATGAACAGTGACTAAAGAACCTATGGAGAGTGTTCTTAGTTGCTGCAAGTTGTAAATTCTGATCCTTGGCTTGGTTATGTCTTTTGGCTGGACACCCAAGAAGAGGCAAACCACGTTTTTTCCGATATAAATGTGAATGCGAACAAAACCACAACCAAATGCCGAACAACCTTCAACCAAATGGACTGTAAGCTTCCAAAAAAGATATTCTACTCCAGAAGACAAACAGGAGACCACATCAAGAGGTAGGAGGGGAGATTACGCGATAGAAGCAGTCCCATACCTCCCGGGTGGGAAGCCCCACAGACCGGAAAGTAACTATATCACAGAGACTCACCTACAAGAGTGAGAGTTCTGAGCCCCATGTCAGGTCCCCACACCTGGAGATCTGGCACAGAAAGAAAGAGCCCCCTGAGCATCTGGCATTGAAGGCCAGTGGGGCTTGTGTGCAAGAGCTACACAGGACTGGGGGAAAGAGGTGACCCCATTCTTGAAAAGCACACACAGACTTTCATGTGCACTGGGTCCCACGGCAAAGCAAAGTCTCCACAGAAACCCAGGTCAAACTTGACTGCAATTCTTGGAGGATCTCCTGGGAAAACAGGGGTGACTGTGGCTTGTTGTGGGAGAAGGGCAGTGGAGATGAAGCTTTCGGGAACATTCATCAGCCTGCATTTCTCTGGAGGTGGCCATTTCTGGGAAAATCTGGTCCCTCCCATCGGCACTGAGAAGCCCCAGGCCAAACAATAATCCAGGTGGGACCACAGCCCCACCCATCAGTAAAGAGGCTGCCTAAAAGACCCCTCAGGCACACAGACAGCCTCTAACCACATCCAGAGACAAAGCCCCACCCATCAGAGGGAGAGGACTCAACCCCACCTAAGAGTGGGCAGGCATCAGTCCCTCCCATCGGGAAGCCTACAGCAAGCCCCCTCCATACCAACTTTAGCCACAAGGGAGGCAAACACCAGAACTAAGAGAGGCTACAACTCTATTGTTGGCAAAAAGGTCACCACACCAAAAACCTGTAAAAATGAAAAGACAGAAAACTATAACTCACATAAGGGAGAAAGAAAAAAACGCAGAAAAACAGCTCAGTGATGAGATTATCAGCCTCCAGAAAGAGATTTTAGACTGTTGATGCTGAAGATGATACAAGACATTGGAAATAAACCGGAGACAAAGATTGACAATTTACAGAAAACACTGAGCGAAAAATACAAGATGTAAAAATTAAATAAGAAGAGATTAAAATATAATAAATGAAATAAAAAATTCAGTAGAAGCAGCCAATAGTAGAATACGGGAGGCAGAAAAACGAATAAGTGAAGTGTAGGACAGATTAGTGGAAATCATTAATGTAGAAGAGAAAAGAGATAAAAGATTGAAACAAAGTGAGGAGAGTCTCAGAGAAATGTGGTATAATGTTAAATGCACCAACATCTGTATTATACAGGAGCCAGAGGGAGGAGAGAGAGAGAAGGGGACAGAAAAAACAGTTGAAGAGATAATAGCCGAAAACTTCCCTAATATGGGAGAGGAACCACTCACCCAAATCCAGGAAGCACAACGAGTACCATATAAAATAAACCCAAGAAGGAACACCCTGAGACACATATTAATCAAAATGACCAAAATTAAAGACAAAGCAGCTAGGGAAAAGAAACAAATGACATACAAGGGAACCCCAATAAGGTTATCAGCACATTTTTCAGCTAAACTCTGCAGGCCAGAAGGGGGTGGCATAATATACTTAATGTGATGAAAGGAAAAAACTTCCAACCAAGATTACTTTTACCCAGCAAGGCTCTCATTCAGATTTGAAGGAGAGATCAAAACCTTTACAGATAAGCAAAAGCTAAGAGATTTTTGCAACATTAAACCAGCTCTACAACAATTAGTAAAGGAACTTCTCTAGGCAGAAAAGAAAAGGTCACAACCACAAACAAAAACACCACAAATGACAAGGCTCACCAGTAAAGTCATATATACAGTAAAGATACTAAATCATCCATGCGCAATTATGCTACCAAAATCAGAAATCGTGAGAAAAGAGCACAAATGCAGGACATCAGAGATGAACTTGCAATTAAAAAAAACAAAACAATCTCATTTATATATAGACTCCTATATCAGAAGGTCAGGGTGATTGCAAACCGAAAATCTACAATTGATACACAAACAAACAAGAAAAATCAATTCAAATACAACATTAAAGATAGCCATCTTGTGAGAGGAGACAACAAGAGAATAAGGGAAGAAAAAAAGAGCAAAAAAAACCCCAAACACTTAATACAATGGCAATAAGAATATACATATCAAAAATTACCTTAAATATTAATGGACTGAATGCCCCAAAAAAGACATAGACTAGCTGAATGGATACAAAACCAAGACACATATATATGCTGTCTTCAAGAGACCCACTTCACTTCTAGAGACACATACAAATTGAAAGTGAGAGGATGGAAGAAAATATTCCATGCAAACGGGAATCAAAAGAAAGGCATATTAGCAATACTCATATCAGACAAAATAGACTTTAAAATGAAGAACATTTTAAGAGACAAGTAAAGGCACTACATAATGATCAAAGGACCAATCCAAGAAGAAGATGTAACAATTTAAAATATCTATGCACCCAACATAGGATCACCACAATATATAAGGCAACTGCTAACAACCTTAAAAGGAGAAATCAACAACAACACAATCATAGTGGGGGTCTTCAACACCCCACTTACAGCAATGGATAGACTATCCTGACAGAAAATCAGTAAGGAAACACAGGCCCTGAATGAAGCATTAGATAAGATGGACTTAATAGATATTTATAGGACATTCCATCCAAAAGCAACAGAATACACATTCTTCTCAAGTGAGCATGGAACATTCTCTAAGATTGATCACATCCTGGGCTACATATCAAGCCTCAGTAACTTTAAGAAGATTGAAATCATATCAAGCATATTCTCTGACCACAAAGCTATACAGCTGGAAATCAAAAACAAGAAAAAACAGAAAAAAATACAAAAACGTGGAGACTAAACAACATACTACTAAACAACCAATGGATCACTGAAGAAATCAAAGAGGAAATTAAAAAATACCTAGAAGCAAATGACAACAAAGATACTACACTCCAAAACCTCTGCGATGCAGCAAAAGCAGTTCTAAGAGGAAAGCTGACAGCAATAAAGCCTACATCAGGAAACAAGAAAAAGCTCAAATAAACAACCTAACTTTACATCTAAAGCAGCTAGAGAGGGAAGAACAGACAAGACCTAAAGTTAGTAGAAGAAAAGAAATCATCAAGATCAGAGCAGAAATCAATGAAATAGAAACAAAGAAAACCATAGAAAAGATCAATGAAACTGAAAGCTTGTTCTTTGAAAAGATCAACAAAATGGATAAGCCCTTAGCCAGACTTATCAAGAAAAAGAGAGAGAGGACAAATCAATAAAATTAGAAATGAAAAAGGAGAACTAACAACAGACATCACAGAAATACAAAGAATCAGAAGAGACTACTATATGCAACTATATGGCAATAAAATGGAAAACCTAGAAGAAATGGACAAATTCTTAGAAAAGTACAATCTCCCAAGACTAAACCAAGATGAAATAGAAAATATGAATAGACCAATCACAAGTTCTGAAATTGAAACTGTGATTAAAAAACTTCCAACAAACACAAGTCCAGGACCAGATGGTTTTACAGGTGAATTCTATCAAACATTTAAAGAGCTAACGCCTATCCTTCTGAAACTCTTCCAAAAAATTGCAGAGGAAGAGACACTCCCAAACTCATTCTATGAAGCAACCATCACCCTGATACCAAAACCAGACAAAGATGCCACAAAGAAAGAAAATTACAGGCCAATCTCACTGATGAACATAAATGCAAAAATTCTCAACAAAATACTAGCCAACCGAATCCAACAATACATTAAAAGGACTGTACATCATGATCAAGTGGGATTTATCCCAGGGATGCAAGGATTCCTCAATATCCACAAATCAATCAGTGTGATACGCCATGTTAACAAACTGAAGAATAAAAACCATATGATCCTCTCCATAGATGCAGAAAAAGCCTTTGACAAAATCCAACACCCAATTCTGATAAAAACCCTTCAGAAAGTCGGCATAGGGGGAACCTACCTCAACATAATCAAGGCCATCTATGACAAACCCAGAGCTCACATCATTCCCAATGGTGAAAAGCTGAAAGCATTCCCGCTGAGATCAGGAACAAGACAGGGATGTCTACTCTCGCCACTACTATTCAACATAGTTTTGGAAGTACCAGCCACAGCAATCAGAGAAGTAAAAGAAATAAAAGGAATCCAAATTGGAAAGGAAGAAGTCAAACTATCACTGTTTGCAGATGACATGATACCATACCTAGAGAATCCTAAAGACTCTACCAGAAAACAGAGCTCATCAATGAATCTGGCAAAGTTGCAGGATACAAAATTAATACACAGACTGCATTTCTATATACTAACAATAAAAGATCAGAAAGAGAACTTAGGGAAGCAATCCCATTTACCATCGCATTAAAAAGAATAAAATACTTAGGAATGAACCTGCCTAAAGAGACAAAAGACCTGTACTCTGAAAATTGTAAGGTGCTGATGAAAGAAATCAAGGATGACTTGAACAAGTGGAAAGACATACCATGCTCTTGGACTGGAAGAGTCAATATTATCAAAATGACTATACTACCCAAGGCAATCTACACATTCAATGCAATCCCTATCAAATTACCAAGGACCTTTTTTCACAGAACTAGAACAAAATAGTTTAAAGTATGTTTGGAAACACAAAAAACCCAGAATAGCCAAAGACATCCTGGAAATGAAAAATGGAGCTGGAGTAATCAGGCTCCCTGACTTCACACTATACTACAAAGCCACAGTCATCAAAACTGTATGGTACTGGCACAAAGACAGAAGTATAGATCAGTGGAACAGGATAGAAAGCCCAGAATTAAATCCACACATCTACAGTCAACTAATCTATGACAAAGAAGGCAAGAATATTTTGGACAAAAGACAGCCTCTTCAATAAGTGGTGCTAGGAAAACTGGACAGCTATATGTAAAAAAATGGAAGTAGAACACTTGCTAACACCATGCACAAAAATAAACGCAAAAGGGATTAAAGATCTAGATAGAAGAGCAGATACTACAAAACTCTTAGAGGAAAACATAGGCCAAACACTCTCTGACATAAATGACAGCAACATCTTCTCAGATCCATGTGTCAGAGTAAGGACAATAAAGAGAGAAATAAACAAATGGGACTTAATTAAACTTCCAAGTTTCTGCACAGCAAAGGAAACCCTAAACAAAATGAAAAGACAACCCACAGAATGGGAGATAATATTTGCAAATGAATCAACTGACAAGGGATTCATCTCCAAAATTTACAAACACCTCCTACAGCTCAATACCAAAGAAACAAACAACCCCATCAAAAAACGGGCAGAGGATCTAGGCAGACAATTCTCCAAAGAAGACACGCAGATGGAAAATAAACACATGAAAAGATGTTCAACATCACTCCTCATTAAAGAAATGCAAATCAAAACCACTATGAGGTACCACCTTACACCGGCCAGAATGGCCATCATCAAAAAGTCTACAAACAATAAGTGCTAGAAAGTCTCTGGAGAAAAAGGATCCCTATTACACTGTTGGTGGGAAAGCAAATTGGTGCAACCACTGTGGAAAACAGTATGGAGAGTCCTCAGAAAACTCAAAATAGAATTACAATTTGATCCAGCAATCCCACTCCTGGGCATCTATCCAGACGAAACCATGACTCAAAAAGACACCTGTACTCCAGTGTTCATTGCAGCACTCTATGCAATAGCCAGGTCATGGAAACAACCTAAATGCCCATCGACAGAGGAGTGGATAGGGAAGATATGGTACATACACAGAATGGAATATTACTCAGCCATTAAAAGGAACGAAATAACAACATTTATAGCAACATGGATGGACCTAGAAATTATCATGCGAAGTGAAACCAGTCAGACAATTAGACAGCAATATCCAGTGCTACCCCTTACATGTGGAAACTAAAAAGACACAATGAACCTCTTTGTAGAACAGACTGACTCACAGACTTTGGAAAACCTTGGTTTTTCAAATAAAACAATCTGGGGGGAGGGGGATGCACTGTGGGTTTGGGATACAAAACCTATAAAACTGACTTGTGATCATTTATGTATACCTATAATTGAAATAAAATCCGTTAAGTAAAAAAAAAAAGAAAGAAAGAAAGTAAAGCCAACAGACAGAAAAGCAGAGCTAAAATGAAGAGAAAGCCTAAACCCTGAGACAACACTGCTTGAGCTGAAGCATGTCTGAAGCCAGCATTCCAGTTAATCTTTCAGTTACATGAGCCAATAAATTCTCTTTTTTGTCAAGAAAAAAAAAAAGATTACCAATTGATTTCTTAGCAGAAACCATGGAGGTCAGAGGACAATGGGATAAATATTTAAAGTGTTGACAGTTTTTCTAATCATAGTTTAGTTTTCTGAGAAACCTCCATACTATTTTCCATAGTGACTGTATCAGTTTACACTCCCATGAACAGTGTATTGAGGGATCAGTTTTTCCATATCCTCACCAGCATTTGTTATTTGTGTTCTTTTTGATGAAAGCCTTTCTGCCAGGTGTGAAGTGATATTTCATTGTGGTTTTTGTTTTTTTGGGTTTTTTTGTCTTTTCTTTTTTGACTTATTTGGGCCTCACCCACAGCATATGGAGGTTCCCAGACTAGGGGTCTAACAGGAGCTGTAGCTGCCGGCCTTCGCCACAGCCACATAATGCAGGATCCAAGCTGCGTCTGCAACCTACACCACAGCTCGTGGCAATGCCGGATCCTTAACCCACTGAACAAGGCCAGGGATCGAACCCGCAACCTCATGGTTCCTAGTCGGATTCGTTAACCACTGCACCACGACAGGAACTACCTCATTGTGGTTTTGATTTGTATTTCCCTGACCATTGGCGAGGCTGAGTATCTTTTCATGTGCCTGTTGGCCATCTGCATTTCTGTTCTTTTTTTTTTTTTTTGGCTTTTGTCATTTTAGGGTCCAGTGAGAGTTACAGCTGCTGGCCTACACCACAGAAACACCAGATCCAAGCCGCATCTGTGACCTACACCACAGCTCATGGCAATGCCAGATCCTTAAACTCACTGAGTGAGGCTGGGGATCAAACCCTCAGCCTCATGGTTCCTAGTCAGATTCGTTTTCTCTTTGCCACAATGGGGACTCCTGCATTTGTTTTTTGAAGAAAAGTTATTCATTCAGTTCTTTTGCCCCAGTAATTCCACTCCTGAGTATATATCAAAAAAAAAAAACCTTCTATTTTAAAAAGATACATGCAAAAAAAGGATACTTGCACTCCAATGTTCACTGCAGCATTACTTCCAATTGCCAAGATACAGAAGCAACCTAAGTATCCATCAAAAGATGAATGGATAACGAAGATCTGCTATATGAATACAATGGAATACTACTCAGCCATAAAAAAGAATGAAATTGTTCCTTTTGCAGCAACATGGATGGACTTGAAGGGCATTATGATAAGTGAAATAAGGCAGAGAAAGACAAATACTGTATCATATCACTTATTCGTGGAATCTAATGGGGAGAATAGGAAAGGGCAGTGTAGGGGTAGGAGAGCAAGAGGTACAAATGGCTAGGTGTAAAATAAGATACAAAGATATATTGTGCAACATGGAGAATATAGCCATTATTTTATAATAACTATAAATGAAATATAACCTTTAAAATTTTTGAATCACTATATTTTACACCTGTAACTTATGTAATATTATACAGCAACTATACTTCAATAAAGAAATTTTAAACTAAAAAATAAATTGCTGAAAGAATAAAACAACACAACTCTATACTTAGCAAACTATCCTTCAAAAATGAGGGTAAAATTAAGACATTGCCAGATAAATAAAAGCTGAGGAGCAATGATTAAGGCAGCCCACCAGGTTGAAATAAAAGGATACGAGACAATATCACAAAACTGTTTGAAGAAATAAATATCTCCAATAAAACTAACTACATGGGGAAATATAAAAGCCAGTATTATTGTATTTTGGTTTTAAATCATGTAACATTTCTTACATGATTTAAAAAATAAGTGCTGCCCAGAAAAATTCACTGGTAAATTCTATGAAACCTTTAAAAAAGAAATTATACCAATTCTCTACAATCTTTTCCAGAAGACATAGTCAGAGGGAACACTTCATAACTCATTCTATGGAGCCATCATCACCATAATACTCAAGTCAAAAAAAACATTACAAGAAAACCACAGACCAATGTCTCTCAAAAATATAGTCAAGAATCCACAACAAAATATTTAGCAAGTCAGAGTTCCTTGTGGTGCAGCTGGTTAAGTGTTGTCACTGCAGCAGCTCAAGTCAATGCTGTGATATGGGTCCGATCCCTATCCCAGGAACTTTCACATGCCATGGGCACAGCCAAAAAAATAAAAATTCATTAGCAAATCAAATCCAGCAATGTACAAAAATAATTATACACGACTCTCAAGTGGGATTTATCCCAGGTGTGCAGGGCTCTTTCAACAGGCTGATTCTAACATTTGCAAAACAACTCATGTAGTCCATTATATCAACAGAGTAAAGAAGAAAAATCACATGAACAAATCAATGAACACAGAAAAGCATTCACAAAGTCTAACACCTACTCATGATAAAAAAAAAAAAAACTGTCAGCAAACTAGAAATACAAGGGGAACTTTCTCAACTCAATAAAAAATATCTACAGCTAACATAATACAGAAGGGTAAAAAACTGGAAGCTTTCCCACTAAGATCAGGTATGCAGCAAGAATGTGCCCTCTCACCACTCCTTTTCAAAAGTGTACTGGAAGTCTTAGCTAACTCAATAAAACAAGAAAAGAAAATATATAAAAAGCAAACAGACTGGGAAGGAAGATATCAAACTTTGTTTACAGATGACATGATTGTCTATGTAGAAAATCCTGAAGAACTAAAAAAGCACTTCTGCAACCAATAATTATAGCAAGACTGCAGGACACAAAGCAAGTTTACTACAGTCAATTGTTTTCCTATATACCAGAAATGAATTTGAAACTAACAATACAATATCATTTACATTAGTACACCACCACCCCCCAAAGGAAATACATAGGCATAAATCTAAAAAAAAAACAAATACAAGTTCTGTATGAGCAAAACTACAAAATTCTGATGAACAAAATAAAAAAAATAAGTGGAAAGATCTTCCATGTTCATGAATAGAGATTCAGTACCATCAAGAGGTATGGTACTGGTGAAATAAATCAATGGAACAGAACAGAGAACCCAGAAAGATGCTTTCAGAAATATAATCAACTGATCTTTGACAATTGAGCAAAAGTTACTCAATGGAAGACAGTCTTTTTAACAAATGGTGCTGGAACAACCAGACATCACATGCAACAACACTGATGTAGACCCAAACCTTATACCTCCCACAAAAATTAACTCAAAATGGATCCACAAACCTAAATGTAAAACACATAACTATAAAACTCCTAGAAATAACATAAGAAACAAATCTAGGTTATCTTAGGGATGGCAGTAACTTTTTAGATATACTACTTTCAAAGGCATGATCCATGAAAGAAATAATTAGTTAAGCCATACTTCACTGAAATTGAAAAGTTCTGCTCTTGGAGTCCTGTCGTGGTGCAGTGGTTGACGATTCTAACTACGAACCATGAGGTTGTGGATTCGATCCCTGGCCTTGCTCAGTGGGTTGATGATCCGGCACTGCCGTGAGCTGTGGTGTGGGTTGCAGACGCGGCTCGGATCCTGCATTGCTGTGGCTGCGGCATGGGCAGGTGGCTACAGCTCCGATTGGACACCTAGCCTGGGAACCTCCACATGCCGCGGGTGTGGCCCTAAAATGACAAAAAGGCAAAGAAAAAAAAAGTTCTGCTCTGTGAAAGATACTTTCTAGAGAGTAAGTAGACAACCACAGAATGGAAGAAAATATTTGGAAAATTTATGAAAAAATTTCAGTCTAAAATTAAAAAGACTGGAGGATATAAAATGGAGAATCCCACATGTGCTCTGAGGAAGACAAAACTTAAGGACTAAGAAAGTGACTTCCCCTCAGAGTTCCTGTCATGGCTCAGTGGTTAACGAATCCAACTAGGAACCATGAGGTTGCAGGTTCAATCCCTGGCCTTGCTCAGTGGGTTAAGGATCCAGCATTGCCACAGCTGTGGCCTGGGAACACACATATGCTGTGGGTGCAATTAAAAAGGGGGGGAGGGCAAAGCAGGAGTTCCCTGGTGGCCTAGTAGTTTAGGATTCGGTATTGTCAATGCTGTGGCTCAATTCCATTCCTGGCCCGGGAACTTCTGTGTGCCGCAGGCATGGCCCAAAAAAAAGGGGAGGCGGCAAAAGACCTGGATATCTCACTGAAGAAAACACAGACATAGCAAATAAACACATGAGAAGATGCTCCACATCATGTCATCAGGGAAATGCAAATTAAAATGAAATAACACTACACATCTAACAGAACAGCCAAAATTCAGAACACTGACAACACCAAAGGCTGACAGGGATGTGGAACAATAGGAACTCTTATTTACTGCTAGTGGGGATGCAAATAAGAACAGCCACTCTAAACAAATTCTTCCTTTTTTTTCTTTATGGCCGCACCTGTGATATGGAAGTTCCCAGGCTAGGGTTCAAATCAGAGCTGCAGCTGCAAGCCTACACCACCATGGCAACATCAGATCGGAGCCATATCTGTGAACTACGCCACAGCTTGTAGCAATGCCAAATCCTTAACCCACTGAGCAAAGCAGGGATCAAACCCATATCCTCAAGGACATCATGTTGTGTTCTTAACCTGCTGAGCCACAACAGGAATTCCCTAATTCTTACTAGTCAAGCCAGTGATCATGCTCTTCAGTATTTATCCAAAAGAGTTGAAAACTTATGCCCACACAAAAACCTGCACATGTTTTTTAGAAGCTTTATTCCTAACTGGCAAAACTTAAACATATCCAAGATATCCTTCAACAGGTAAAAAGAACTGTGGTATATCCAATGTAATATTAACACTAAAAAGACAGGAGCTATCAAGCCATGAAAAGACCTAGAAGAAAACTTGAATCACAGAGCCTAACATATAGCCTTATCAGACCATCCTCTTCCATTTATCTAAGTGGAAGAAGCTGATCTGAAAAAGCTACATACCATCTGATTCCAACTATATGACACTTTGGAAAGTGGTTGCCAGAGGTTACCAGTTATCAGGGTTAGGGAGAAAGGAATGATCAATAGGCAGAGCACAGAGGATAATTTTTAGGACATTCTGTATCATGCTGCAAATGGTGGATACGTATCATTACACATTTGCCCAAATCTATGGAATATATAACACCAAGAATGAACCCTAAAGTAAACCATGGACTTAATATGATGCATTAACATACATTCAATAATTGTGGCAAATGTTCCACTCTAGTTTAGAATACTGATAGTAGCGGTGGAGCTCTGCATGTGTGAAAACAGGGTATATATATATATGGGAACTCTCTGTTGTGTCCACTCAGTTTTGCTGTGAACCTAAAAGCTCTAAAAAATAAAGTTTATCCAAAAAAAGAAAGAAAGACAGAAATATTATCACCATGATCAAATGGGATATATCCCAGGAATGGCATATTACATTGATTGATTTAATATACAAAAAAAAAAAACAATGCAATACACCACATTAGCAGAACAAAGGACAAAAGCCACATGACTATCACAATTGAGACAGAAAAGGCATTTGGCAAAACCTAACACCTTTCATGATAAAACACTCAAAAAACTACAAATAGGAGGAAATTTCCCCAACATGAAGACCATGTATAAAAAACCGAGAGTTAATATAATAATCAATGGTAATGACAGAACAGTGTAAATCAACTATAACAAAAACCTAAAAAAAATAATCATCAATGGAAAGAAAATGTTTCCCCCATAAGATCAGGGACAAGAAAAAATGTCCACTTGCATCATTGCTATTCAACGCTGTGCTGAAAGTTCCAGCCAGGGCAATTAAGACAAGCAAAATCATAATAAAAGGTATCCAAATTGGACAGGAAGAAGTAAAACTATCTTTATTAGCATATAACATGCTTCTATATATAGAAATCCCAGAGACTCCACAACAAAGGTACTAAAGCTAATAAATTCACAAGTTGGAGGTTCTAAGATCAGCAAACAAAAAGCAGTTGCACAGTTTCTTTCTATACACTGATATGAACACTCTGTAAAGGAAATTAAGAAAGGAATTCTATTTACAATAACATCTAAAAGAATAAAACACTTAACATTAAATTTAACCAAGAGGTTAAAGATATGTGCAGCAAAAACTAAAACACTGTTGAAGAAATAAAAGACCAAAATAAAAAGACATCCTGTATTCATGGATCAGAAAACTTTACATTGTTAAGATGTCAATACTACATAAAGTCATCAACAGATTCAATGCAGTCATTATCAAAATTCCAACAGCCTCTTTTGCAGAAATGGAAAAGCCAATAGTCAAATTCATACGGAATTGCAAGGCACCCCAAAACACAAAAATAATGCGCAAAGAAACAATATGAGAAGACACACACTTCCCAATACCAAAACTAATTATAAACCTACAGTAATCAAAACAGTGTGATACTAGCATGTGGACAGACATGTAGACCAAAGAAATAGTACTGAAAATCTAGAAATAGACCCATACATTTACAGAACACTGATTTCTGGCAAAAAATGCCAATTCCATTCAATAGAGAGAGAACAATCTATTGAACAAATGGTGCTGGTACAACTCGACAACAACAAAAAAACAACCCAATGGAAAGATGGACAGAAGACCTAAAGACATTTTTCCAAAGAAGACATACAGATGAAACGATGCTCAACATCACTAATTATTAAAGAAATGCAAGTCAAAACTACAATAAGGTACCACCTCACATTATTCAGAATGGCCATCATTAACAAGTCTACAAATAACAAATGCTGGAGAGGATGTAGGGAAAAGGGAACCCTCCTACGCCAATGGTAGGAATGTAATTTGTACAACCTGTATGGAAAACTGTATGAAGGTTCCTCAGAAAACTAAATATAGAACTTTCATATGATACAGTAATCCCACTCCTGGCCACATATCTGGACAAAACTTTAATTTAAAACAATACATGCACCCCTATGTTCATTGCAGCACTATTCACAATAGCCAAGACATGTAAACAACCTAAATGTCCATTGACAGAGGAAAAGATTAAGAAGATGGGGTACATATACACAATGGAATATTACTCAGCCATAGAAAGAAAGAAATAATACATGGAGTTCCCTTCGTGGCTCAGTGGTTAACAAATCCGACGAATCCCTGGCCTTGCTCAGTGGGTTAAGGATCCGGCATTGCCGTGAGCTGTGGTATAGGTTGCAGACGCGGCTCGGATCCCGCATTGCTGTGGCTGTGGCGAAGCTGGCAGCTACAGCTCCTGTTAGACTCCTAGCCTGGGAACCTCCATATGCTGCGGGTGTGGCTCTACATAAAGGCAAAAAGCCAAAAAAAAAAAAAAAAAAACGAAAGAAAGAAATAATACAATTTGCAGCAACATGGATGCAGCTAGAGATTATCATACTAAGTGAAGTCAGAAAGTGAAGGACAAATACCATATGATATCATTTACATCTGGCATCTAAAATATGGCATGTCTGTGAGTCTGTTTCTATTTCTATTTTGTGGAAATAGAAACAGGCTCACATAGCAGAACAGATGTGTGGCTGCCAAGTGGTAGATGGAAGGGAGTGGAATGGACTGGGAGTTTGGGTTTAGGAGATCCAAACTATTATATTTAGAATGGATAAACAATAAAGTCCTATAGTATAGCACAGGGAACTATTTCCAATATTCTGGGATAGACCACGATAGAAAAGTATATAAAAAAGTATATATGCGTGTGTATATATACATATATATATACATATGTATAACAGCCATTTTTATGTACAGCAGAAACTGGCACAACATTGTAAATCAACTGTTCTTTAATAAAAATAAAATGAAACAAATGGTGCTGGGATAACTGATTTCCACATGCATAAGAGTAAAGTCAAACCCCTAATTCACATCATATGTAAAAATTAACCCAAAACTGATCAAACCTAAATGTGAAAGCTAAAAGCATAAAACTCCTAAAAGAAAACAGGGGCAAAGCTCCATGATATTGGATTTGGGAATAAGTTCTTAGATATGACTTCAAAAGCACAAGCAACCGAATAAATGAGACAGAGAATTAGACTTCATCAAATTTTATAACTTCTGTGTATTAAATGACATTATCTAGAAAGTGAAGACAACTGGAAGAAAATATTGGCAAATCACTTATCTGATAAGGGTTTAATATCCAGAACATACAGAGAACTCCTACAACTGAACAACAACAAAAAACTCCAAGTAATTAAAAGTGGGCAAAGGACTTGAATAGACATTTCTCCAAAGATATGCAAATTGCCAGTAAGCATTACGAAAAATGCTCAACATCCCTAATCATTGGGAAAATATAAATGAAAAGCACAATGGGACAATACCTTGCACCAATTAGAATTACCAAAACATACTAAAAAGTAACAAGTGTTAACAAGAGTATGAAGAAATTGGAACCCTTGTGCATTGCTAGTGAGAATGTAAAATGGTACAGCCCTTGTGAAACACAGAGTGATATTTCCTCAAAAAAATAAACCTAAAACTAAGATATGACTCAGGAATTCCACAACTAGGCATATACCTGAAAAAACTGAAAACAGGGATTCAAACAAATACCTGTACACCCAGCGTTCACTGTGACATTATCTGCACATAGCCAAAAGGTGGAAACCATCCCAGTATCCACCAGCACATGAATGACTAAACAAAATGTAGTATATACATGCAATATAATATTATTCAGACATGAAAGTTAAAACCAAGTGCTGATGCCTGCTATAATACGAATGAATCTTGAAGACATTATGCTAAGTAAAGTAAGCCAGACTGAAAAGAAAAAATATTGTATGATTCCACTTATATGACATATCTAGAACAGGTAAATTCACAAAGACAGAGAGTAGATTAAAATCACCAAGGGCTGGAGGTAGGAAGGAAAGGGAACCTCTATTTGGGATGATCTGAAAAATTTCTGGAAAAGTAAGTGGCAATGGCTATATACATTGTGAATGTAATTGATGCCACTGCATTGTTCACTTAAAAATGGTTAAATGATATTTTAAAAAAAAAAACGCCAATCAGAAATTGGGCAGGAGTTCCCATTGTGGCTCAGTGGTTAACAAACCCAACTAGTATCCAAGTGGATACCGGTTCAATACCTGGCCTTGTTCAGTGGGTTAAGAATCTGGCGTTGCTGTGAGCTGTGGCATAGGACATAGACGTGGCTCAGATCCCATGTTGCTGTGGCTGTGGTGTAGGTCAGCAGCTACAGTTCCAATTCGACCCCTAGCCTGGGAACCTCCATGTGCCACAGGAGTGGCCCAAAGAAAAGAAGAAAGAGAAAGGGAAGAAGACTAAACAGACAGGGAGTTCCCATCATGGCTCAGTGGTTAACGAATCTGACTAGGAACCATGAGGTTGCGGGTTCAATCCCTGGCCTTGCTCAGTGGGTTAAGGATCCGGCGTTGCCGTGAGCTCTGCTGTAGGTTGCAGACACAGCTTGGATCCCGTGTTGCTGTGGCTGTGGCGAAGGTCGGCAGCTACAGCTCCTATTAGACCCCTAGCCTGGGAACCTCCATATGCTGCGGGTGCGGCCCTAGATAAGGCAAAAAAAAAAAAAAAAGACTAAACAGACATTTCTCCAAAATGGCAAACAGGTACAGGAAGATGCTCAACATCACCAATTATTAGAGAAATGAAAATCAAAACTACAATGAGGTATCACCTCACACCAGTCAGAATGGCCATATCAAAGAGTCTACAAACAATAAATGCTGGAGAAGATGTGGAGAAAAGGGAACCCTTCAACATTTGCTGGTGGGAATGTAAGCTGGTACAACCACCATGGAAAACAGTATGGAGGTTCCTCAGAAAACTAAATATAGAGCTACCATATTACACAGCAATTCCATTTCTGGGCATAAATCCAGAAAAGACAAAAACTAATTTGAAAAGACAAATGCACCCCAGTGTTCACAGCGGCACTATTTAAAACAGCCAAGACAAAGAACCAATCTAAATGTCTGTCAACAGATGAATGGATAAAGAAGATGTGGTATATAATGGAATATTACTCAGCCATTAAAAAAGAATGAAATAGGAGTTCCCTTCATGGCTCAGTGGTTAACGAATCTGACTAAGAACCATGAGGTTGTGGGTTCGATCCCTGGCCTTGCTCAGTGGGTTAAGGATCCAGCGTTGCTGTGAGCTGTGGTGTAGGTTGCAGACGCAGCTCGGATCCCACGTGGCATAGGCCGGCAGCTGCAGCTCCTGTTAGACCCCTAGCCTGGGAACCTCCATATGCCGTGGGTGCGGCTCTACATAAAGGCAAAAAGACAAAAAAAAAAGAAAAAAAGAATGAAATAATGCCATCTGCAGGAACATGGATGGACCTAGAGATTATCATTCCAAGTAAAGTCAGACAGAGAAAGACAATATCATGCTGTCATTCACATGTGGAATCTAAAAATAATACAAATGAACTTATGAAACAGAAACAGACTCACACAGAAAACAAACTTATGGTTATCAAAGGGCAAAGAGGAGGAGAGGGATACATAAGGAGTATGGGTTTAACAGATACTTACAACTCTACATAAAACAAACAACAGGATTTATTGTATATAATAGGGAACTGAATTCAGTATCTTGTAATAAACAATAATGGAAAAGAACTGAAAAAGAAAACACACATACATGTTTATGCGTTTGATTAATCACTTTGCTCTGTACCCGAAACTAACTCAATATTATAAATCAACCATGGTTCAATAACAAAAAAAAGGTTAAAATAGAAAATTCTATGTTATATATATTTTTACCACAATAAAAAACATTTTTTAAAACCTTTTTCTAAATACAAGAAAGTGCCATGGCAGAAATATGAAGCTGTGTCAGAAAAGTGGGGTGGGTGTCTGTCCCACATAGGGATTCAAACGAAACGTAAGAAGGAAAATAGTAAGGAGGGCAGCAGCACCCAGAGTCTGCAACCCCACCTGGGGCACAACCGTGGAAGAGTCCCCGCCACCTTGCTGTGAAGGCAGGCCTCCAAAAAAGCAGACCTTGTAAGCAGAGGAGGAAAGTTATCTATAAAGCCTTAAGAATCAGAGAAGCATGAAAGAAGCATTTTGAGATGCTCATGTTAATTTTTAGAAATTAAGAGAGAAAGGAGCTTTTGCAACAACATATATTTGAGTTTCTCCTCTGACCATGGAAGGCATGTCTGAGGAAGATGAGCACCCAGATCCAGGCAGCCCTGGAGCCCAACTGCCCTCCCCACTCCTCCCTGAGGTCTGGGAGAGCCTCTCCCTCCTACCTGAAGCCACCTTAGGCTGGTTGCCAACAATTCCAACAGTCCTCCCATTCATTCTTGCAAAACCAACAATGATGTTCTTCGCATAATTGGGCATGATCTCAAAAAAGTCTCGCTCGTCAACAATCTGCAAGGATAAATTTACTCCTGAGCTCAAAATGATCAACAAGGTACAACTATATTGCAGACTGACAGACATTTACACTGCAGAACAACAAGCTGAAGAGCTCCCTCCCTCCCCACACAGCTTCCCCAAGGAGGCAGGAAGACAGGCTGAGGCTGTGCCTCCTCCCTACAGGAGGGGAAAATCCTTCTGCCTACTCCCCAGGGAAGGACAAACCAGAACAGCCTTTTTTAGAAAGTTCTATTTGAATGTGGCATACTTATCACACTTTTTTTATAATTCATAAAAATTTCCAGAATAGGAGTTCCCATTGTGGCTCAGGAGTAACAAACCCAACTAGCATCCATAAGGACATGGGCTCGAGCTCTGGCCTCGCTCAGTGGACTAAGGATCCAGCATTACCATGAGCTGTGGTGTAGGCTGCAGATGCCACTCGGATCCCATGTGGCTGTGACAAAGGCCAGGCCAGCAACTTATAGCTCTGATTCAACCACTAGCCTGGGAACTTCCACATGTCGCAGGAGTGGCCCTAAAGAGACGAAAAAAAAATTCTAGAGTAGTACAAAAAAATTTAAATATCCTTCACCCAGATTCCCCATTTATTGTCTTACCACATAGTTTTATCATTCCCTCTCCCTTCCTGCCTTCCCCACTTTTCTCTCAGCCTCTCAAGTATATGTATGTTCTCTAACTATACATGTCACACAATTTTTCCCTAAACTATTTGAGAATAAGTTGCAGACATGATGTCTCTTTACCTTTAAGTACTTAAGTGTCTACCTCTGAAGAACAGGGCATTCTCTTACATATTAACATCAGTAATACTGTCAAATCAGGAAATTAACATTAATATATTATTTTATATTACAAAAACATTATTCAAATTTTGCCAGTTATTCTAATAACATCCTTTACAGCAACAAAAATCTGGTTCTAAGACCTAACCCAAGATCACCTGGCACTTTCAGTGGTCATGTTTCTTCAGCCTCCCTTAATTTTTTCCCCTCAACCTTTGTCTTTTAAGTTCATGACATCTGTGAAGACTATAGATCAGTTATTTGGTTATTTGCCTATTTGGGTTTCAGGTTTCTTCATGTTTAATTTCAGGTTAAGCATTTTTGGCAGAAGATCACAGAAGTGACCCTGTCAAGTGAATCACATCAAACAGCACATGAAATCCATTTGTCCATTAATGGTGATAAACAGGCCAACCTTCTCGTCCATAAAGTCGTTATTTCTCTACTTCTAATTAACAAATATTTTGTGGGGAAATACTCTGAAATTACTTAAAAATCCGATTCTTCTCCAATCTTTCACCCAGAAGGTTAATAGTCTGTGATGATTCTTGTTTATTAACCCAATTATTGCCATGATAGTTGCCAAATGAATTCTCTAACTCCACTTTTTCTTCTCCATTTATTACCTGGCATTCTATCATCAGAAGTAGCTTTGCCTTCCCCGTTTACTTTTGGGAAATCCACAGGATAAAGTTACAGACTTCTCTTTTGTTATGTGGACCGTAACCTTTACCGATATTATGTTCATGCTGTCCCATTTCTGACCATGAGCGCTCATTCAAGGGGGATCCTATGCCCTTTGATGCTTCTCCATCATTCTTTGAGCATGACCTTACATTGTGGAATTACCTTACTTTCACGTTTCATCTTGTATTTTTTTCCTGCCCAAGCCTAGAATATGTCATTTCTCCAAGGGACCTGGGTCCAAGGGTTGTGGGGGGCAGGGGGGATAAATGATTGCTTCTAAGCTATCCCAGAGCACAGAGCTAGGAAACACACACTCTTATTTCCATAAGTAATATGAAAACCAGGGGTTCACACTGCTAACACAATTCTAGACCAATTTAACTACTAGTTTCATTCTAATATGCCCCCTTTCCAAATGATAACCCATTTCTCTTACAGTGGACATAACTCCCATTATCCGTTATTATTCAATCCTCAAATACAAATGAAATACTTTCAGAACTGCTAATCCATATGACTGCAAAAAAAAAGTTAACTAAAATTCAGTATTTCCTCATAACTATTTCTGTTAGACTGAAGGAAATAGTCAAAATACTGTATTCAAAAGTTAATTATTTGAGGAGTTCCTATCACGGCACAGCGGTTAACGAATCCAACTAGGAACCATGAGGTTACAAGTTCAATCCCTGGCCTTGCTCAGTGGGTCAATGATCCGGAGTTACCGTGAGCTATGGTATAGGTTGCAGACAGAGCTTGGATCTGGTGTTGCTGTGGCTGTGGTGTAGGCCGGCAGCTGTAGCTCTGATTCGATCCCCAGCCCGGGAACCTCCATATGCCACGGGTACAGCCCTAAAAAGCCAAAAAAAAAAAAAAAAAAAAAAGTTAATTATTTGAAACACAGTCAAGTTCATTTGTTTTTATCGTAAAGGTTTATTACCCCAGTCTTGATTTTATTTAATACATAAAAATTAATACAGTTGAGAAGTTCGCATCATGGCACAGTGGAAACGAATCCAACTAGGAACCATGAGGTTGTGTGTTCAATCCCTGGCCTCGCTCAGTGGGCTAAGGATCCAGTGCTGCTGTGAACTGCAGTGTAGGTTGCAGATGCGGCTCATATCTGATATTGCTATGGCTGTGGCGTAGGCCAGCAGCTGTGGCTCCAATTAGACCTATAGCCTGGGAACATCCATATGTCATGGGTGTGGCCCTAAAATGGAAAAAAAAATTAATATAGTTTAACAAACTGACATAACATCGTAAATCAAATTTTTAAAGAATTACATTTGCTCAAAAAAATATATACATATGTATATACATACATACAGTTTAAAAGTATCACTCCCCATTCCATCCACTCAATTATTGGTGTCATCGTTTTCTTATTTATCCTGTGTGTACTGTAGCAATAAGTAGACAGTCATAGCTTTTAAATTCCCCTTCCAGGAATGGCAAGATATATTTAAAGTGCTGAAAGGAAAAGGTCTGCAACCTAGAATACTCTACCCAGCAAGAATTTCATTTAAAACTGAAGGAGACATAAAGAATTTCCCCAACAAACAAAAGCTAAGAGTACAGCAATACGTAACCCTTTCTTAAAGAAATGCTAAAAAGCTTCCTATGAGAAAGAAAGAAGGAAGGAAGGAA
>PVHT021183691.1:4250477-4300941 GCA_004024745.2 Catagonus wagneri | reverse complement strand
TAGACTTTAAGGTGAAAGCCATCAAGAAAGACAAAGAAGGACATTACTTAAAGGTTCAAGGATCCATTCAAGAAAAGGATATTACAATTGTCAATATACATGCCCCTCACAGAGAAGCACCCAAGTACCTACAACAAGTACTATCAGACATAAAAGAAGAAATAGATGGCAATACAATAATTGTAGGAGACTTTAACACCCCACTCACATCAATGGACAGATCCTCTAGGTAGAAAATCAGTAAGGCAACAGAGATCCTAAATGACAACAGAAAAGTTAGACCTAACTGACATTTTCAGGACTTTACATCCAAAAAATCAGAATATACATTCTTCTCAAATGCATGTGGAACATTCTCGAGGACAGATCACATACTGGGGCACAGAGCTAACCTCAACAAAGTTAAGAGTATAGAAATTATTTCAAGTATCTTCTCTGACCACAAAGGCATGAAACTAGAAATCAACCAAAGGACAGGAAATGAGAAAAAATATGCTACATGGAGACTAAACAACATGCTACTAAAAAACGAATGGGTCAATGAGAAAATAAAGAAAGAAATAAAAAAATACCTTGAGACAAATGAGAATGAAGACACAACAACCCCAAATCTATGGGATGCGGCAAAAGCAGTGCTCAGAAGGAAGTTCATAGCATTATAGACCTTCCTCAAAAAAGAAGAAAAATCTCAAATCGACAATCTAACCCATCACCTAAATGAATTAGAAAAAGAAGAACAAATGAAACCTAAAGTCAGCAGAAGGAAGGAAATCATTAAGATCAGAGAGGAAATCAATAAAATGGAGATTCAAAATACAATAGAAAAAATCAATAAATCCAAGAGCTGGTTCTTTGAAAAGGTAAACAAGATTGACAAACCTCTGGTGAGACTCACCAAGAAGAGGAGAGAAAAAACCCAAATAAACAAAATAAGAAATGACAAAGGAGAAATCACAACGGATACTACAAAAATACAAAAAACCATGAGAAAATACTGTGAACAATTGTATGCCAACAAATTGGATAACCTAGAAGAAATGGACAAACTTGTAGAGACTTACACCCTCCCAAAACTGAATCAAGAAGAAATAAATCAACTGAACAGACCAATCACTAGAAATGAAATTGAGTATGTCAACAAAACACTTCCTACAAATAAAAGTCCAGGAACAGATGGCGTCACAGGTGAATTCTACCAAACATACAAAGAGGAACTCATACCCATCCTCCTTAAGCTTTTCCAAATGGTTGAGGAAGAAGGAACACTCCCAAAGACATCCTATGATGCCAACATCACCTTAATTCCAAAACCAGACAAAGACACCACAAAAAAAGAGAACTATAGGCCAATATCTTTGATGAATATAGATGCAAAAATTCTCAACAAAATTTTAGTCAACCGAATCCAAAAGCATTTCAAAAAGATCGTACACCATGACCAGGTGGGATTCATCCCAGGTGCACAAGGATGGTTCAACATAGCAAATCAATCGTCATACACCACATTAACAAAAGAAAAGTCAAAAACCACATGATCATCTCAACAGATGCAGAAAAAGCATTTCACAAAGTCCAACATCCATTCATGATCAAAACTCTTACCAAAGTGGGAATACAAGGAACATTCCTTAACATAATAAAGGTCATATATGAAAAACCCATCGCAAATATAATACTCATCAGAGAAAAGCTGAAAGCCTTCCCACTAAAATCTGGAACAAGGCAAGAATGCCCATTCTCTCCACTATCATTCAACATAGTATTGGAAGTCCTAGCTATAGCAATCAGACAAACAGAAGAAATAAAAGACATCCAAATAGGAAGAGAAGAGGTAAAACTGTCACTGTATGCAGATGACATGATACAACATATAGAAAACCCCAAAGACTCAACCCCAAAATTACTTGAACTGATCAACAGATTCAGCAAAGTAGCAGGATATAAGGTTAACCTTCAGAAATCAATCACGGAGTTCCCGTCATGGCTCAGTGGTTAATGAATCCAACTAGGAACCATGAGGTTGTGGGTTCGATCCCTGGCCTTGCTCAGTGGGTTAAAGATCTGTTGTTGCCGTGAGCTGTGGTGTAGGTTGCAGATGCGGCTTGGATTCCGCGTTGCTGTGGCTGTGGTGTAGGCCAGCAGCTACAGCTCCTGTTAGATCCCCCAGCCTTGGAACCTCCATAGGCTGCGGGTGCGGCTCTAGATAAAGGCAAAAAGACAAAAAAAAGAAAATCAATCACATTTCTGTACACTAACGATGAAATATTAGAAAAAGAATACCAAAATATTTTACCTTTTAAAATAGCACCCCAAAAATCCAAATACCTGGGAATAAACCTGACCAAGGAAGTGAAAGACTTACATGTTGGGAACTATAAAACATTAATCAAGGAGATCAAAGAAGATACAAAGAAATGGAAAGATATTCCATGCTCATGGACCAGAAAAATTAACATTGTAAAAATGGCGACACTACCCAAAGCAATCTACAGATTCAATGCGATCCCTATCAAATTACCCATGACATTCTACACAGAACTAGAACAAACAATCCAAAAATTTATATGGAACTACAAAAGACCCAGAATTGCCAAAGCAATCCTGAGGAACAAAAACCAAGGAGGAGGCATAACTCTCCCAGACTTCAGGCAATATTACAGGGCCACAGTAATCAAGACAGTGTGGTACTGGTACCAAAACATACATACGGACCAATGGAACAGAATAAAGACCCCAGAAATAAACCCAGACACCTACGGCCAATTAATCTTTGACAAAGGTGGCAAGAACATAAAATGGGAAAAAGACAGTCTTTTCAGTAAGCATTGCTGGGAAACTTGGACAGCGGCATGCAAATCAATGAAGCTAGAACACACTCTCACACCATGCACAAAAATAAACTCTAAATGGCTTAAGGACCTAAATATAAGACAAGACACCATTAAACTCCTGGAAGAAAACATTGGCAAGACACTCTCCAACATCAACCTTACAAATGTTTTTCAGGTCAATCTCCCAAAGCAACAGAAATCAGAGCAAAGATAAAGCAATGGGACCTAATCAAGCTGACAAGCTTTTGCACAGCAAAGGAAACCATAAAGAAAACGAAAAGACAACTTACAGAATGGAAGAAAATTGTTTCAAATGATGCAACTGACAAGGGCTTAATCTCTAAAATATACAAACAACTGATGTAGCTCAACCACAAAAAAGCCAACAACCCCATCGAAAAATGGGCAAGGACCTGAATAGACATTTCTCCAAAGAAGATATACAGATGGCCAACAAGCACATGAAAAAATGCTCAACATCACTGATGATTAGAGAAATGCAAATCAAAACTACCATGAGATACCACCTCATACCAGTCAGAATGGCCATCATTAATAAGTCCACAAACAACAAATGCTGGAGGGGGTGCGGAGAAAAGGGAACCCTCCTGCACTGTTGGTGGGAATGTAAGCTGGTACAACCACTATAGAAAACAGTATGGAGGTACCTTAGAAAACTATACATAGAACTACCATATGACCCAGCAATGCCACTCTTGGGCATATATCCACACAAAACTTTCCTTGAAAAAGACACTTGCACACACATGTTCACTGCAGCACTATTCACAACAGCCAAGACATGGAAACAACCCAAATGTCCATTGACAGATGACTGGATTAGGAAAACGTGGTATATATACACAACGGAATACTACTTAGCCATAAAAAAGGATAAAATAATGTCATTTGCAGCAACATGGATGGAATTAAAGACCCTCATACTGAGTGAAGCAAATCAGGAGAAAGATGCCATATGATATCTCTTATAACTAGAGTCTAATATACTGCACAAATGAACCTCTCAACAGAAAAGAAAATCACGAACTTGGGGAACAGACTTGTGGTTGCCAAGGGGGTGGGAGGGAATGGGGTTAACTAGTGCTTCGGTGATGGAAAAGCAAGGAAATCCAGCTGAATAGTACAGGGGACTATGTCTAATCACATGTGACAAATCCATATATGTACATGTAACTGGGTCACCACGCGGTGCAGTTGGAAAACTTGACAGAAATCTGTAAACCAGCTATAATGCAAAAATAAAAATAATTTAAAAATAAAAATAAATTCCCCTTCCACATTAGATGAAAAGAAACAAACCGTAGATACTCTCTTACACTTCAAGTTTATTCACTTAACAAATCATTCCATATTGGTTTCACAGAGTTCTCCCTCACTCTTTTACATTCTTGCATAGTACTCTATTGAATGGCTGTAACAAAGTTTATTCAACAATTTCCTATGCATTATTTGTATTATTTTGACACACTCAGGTCGTTCAGAATATTTTATAACCAGAAACAACACTGTAACAGTAGTATCCTACCCTCTACACATAAAATTTTGTCTGATGGGAAGTGTATCCTCAGGGTCAAGTCCTAGAAGTGGAACTGCTGGGGGTAAGTCTTAGTATAACCACAATGCCTACCAGTACTGTATGAGAGTGTCTGCTTCTTCACAGACCCATCATGGAAAGTATTTTCCAGTTTCTTATTTGGGGCCAATCTGACAGAGGAGAAATAATTTAGCGTAACTTTAATGCACATCTGCAGCATTCTGAATAAAGCTGAACATCTTCCCAATATGTGTAAAGTCCATTTTACCTTTTTTTGTGAGCTATCTATTCATTTTCTGCCTGCTTTTCTATCAATTTTAGCCCTTACCCCAATTTTTTTATTTTTATTTTTTTACTTTAGGGCCACACCTGAGGCATATCAGAAGTTCCCAGGCTAGAGGTCAAATCAGAGCTATAGCTGCTGGTCTATGCCACAGCCACAGCAACACCAGATCCGAGCCATGTCTGTGACCTACACCACAGCTCATGGCAACACAGGAGGATCCCTAATCCACTGAGCAAGCCCAATGATCGAACCTCCATCCTCATGGATGCCAGTCAGATTGTTGCTGCTGAGCCACGATGGGAACACCTCAGTTTGTTTGAAAACATTCTCTAAAAACTAGGGATATTGGTCCTTTATCTGTATTACATGTGACAAATATTTTCTCCCAGTTTGTTGGCTTTCTTTTAACTTTGCTTTCTGGGTGATGCAGAGTGGAATTTTTAGATTTTTATACAGTCAAACTCACCAATTATTTTAATTGAAACTGGACTGTGAATCACAGTTCAAAATCCCTTACCTTCTCCTAAAGTTAGAAAAATCCATCTATGCTTCCTTTTAAGCACTTAAATGGATTCAATTATTGAGGTCTCTGGCCTATTTTTAATTTATTTTTGTATATGGTATAAACTACAAATACAATTTTCTATTTTACTAACCAGCTATCCAGTTGTTTGGCATCATTTACTAAAAAGCTAATCTTGGGAGGATGGGAGTACTATGGCAGAATAGAAGGACTAGAGCTCACTTTCTCTCATAAAAACAACAAAACTACAATCAAATGCTGAAAAATCTTTAACCAAATGGACTGGAAACCGTCAAAAAGATATCCTACTCCAAAAGACAAAGAGGAGGCCACATCAAGAGGTAGGAGGGATAACCCATACATGCCAGGTGGGAAGCCCACAGACCGGAAAGTAACTGCATCACAGAGACTCACCTACAACAGTGAGAGTTCTGAGCCCCACGTCAGGTCCCCACACCTGGGGATCTGGCACAGGGAGAAAGAGCCCCCAGAGCATCTGGCATTGAAGGCCAGTGGGGCTTGCGCGCAGCAGCTCCACGGGACAGGGGAAAATGGAGACCCCATTCTTAAAAGGCACACACAGGCTTTCATATGCACTGGGTCCCAGGGCAAAGCAGAGGCTCTAAAGCAATCTGAGTCAGACCTGACTGCAGTTCTTGAAGGATCTCCTGGGAAAACAGGGGCAGACTGTGGCTTGTTGTGGGGGAAGGGCATTGGAGGCAAAGCTGTTGGGAATATTCATCAGTATGTGTTCCTCTGGAGTTGGCCATTTTGGGAGAATCTGGCCCCACCCATCAGCACTGAGAAGCCCCAGGCCAAACAATAATCCAGGTGGGATCACAGCCCCACCCATAAGTAAACAGGCTGCCGAAAGACCCCAGGCACACAGCCAGCTTCTAATCTCACCCAGAGACAAAGCCCCACCCATCAGAGGGATAGGAAACAGCACCACCTACCAGTGGGCAGGCACCAGTCCCTCCCATCAGGAAGCCTACAGCAAGTCCCCCCCCCATACCAACTTTAGCCACAGGGAAGGCAAACACCAGAAGTAAGAGAGGTTACAACTCTACTATCTATAAAAAGGACAACACACCAAAAACCTAAAAAAATGAAAAGACAGAAAACTATAACTCAGATAAGGAAGAAAGAAAAAACCCCAGAAAAACAGCTCAGTGATGAGATTATCAGCCTCCCAGAAAGAGACTTTAGACTGTTGATGCTGAAGATGATGCAAGACATTGAAAATAAACTGGAGGCAAAGACTGATAATTTACAGGAGACACTGAGCAAAGAAACACAAGATTTAAAACTTAAGCAAGCAGAGATGCAAAATACAATAACTGAAATAGAAAGTTCATTAGAAGCAACCAACAGCAGAATACAGGAGGCAGAAGAATGAATAAGCAAGGTGGAGGCCAGACTAGTGAAAATTACTGACGTGGAACAGAAAAGAGAAAAAAGATTGAAAAGAAATGAAGAAAGTCTCAGAGAACTCTAGGCAATGTTAAATGCACCAACATCCATATTATAGGGGTGCTAGAAGGAGAAGAGAGAGAGAAAGGGACAGAAGAAAATATTTGAAGAGATAACAGCTGAAAATTTCCCTAACCAGGGAAAGGAACCACTCACTCAAATCCAGGAAGCACAAGTACCATATAAAATAAAACCAAGGAGAACAACCCGAGACACATATTAATCAAACTGACCAAAATTAAAGACAAAGAGAAAATACTGAAAGCAGCTAGGGAAAAGAACAAATAACATACAAGGGAACCCAGATAAGGTTATCGGTAGATTTTTCAGCAGAAACTCAGCAGGCCAGAAGGGAGAGGCACAATATACTTAAAGTAATGAAAGAAAAAACCTTCAACCAAGATTACTTTACCCAGCAAGGCTCTCATTCAGATTTGAAGGAGAAATCAAGCTTTACAGATAAACAAAAGCTAAGAGAATTTAGCAACACTAAACCAGCTTTACAACAAATACTAAAGGAACTTCTCCAGGCAGAAAAGAACAGGCCACAACTAGAAATAATAAGCTACTCTTCAGAAGTTCCTGTCATGGTGCAGCAGAAACAAATCCGAGTAGGAGCCACGAAGGTTCGATACCTGGCTTTGCTCCATGGGTTAAGGATCTGGAGTTGCCATGAGCTGTGGTGTAGGCCGCAGATGCGGCTTGGATCCCGTGTTGCTGTGCCTGTGGTGTAGGCCAGCAGCTGTAGCTCTGATTTGACCCCTAGCCTGGGAACCTCCATATCCTATGGGTGCAGCCCCAAAATGCAAAAAAAAAAAACTACTAGAGGGATCAACATGGTGAAGGAGTAAGATGTGGTGCTGACCTTCTCCCACAAACATGTAAAAAAAAAAAAAAAATCTACATGTATAACAATTCTCACAGAACATCTACTGAACACTCACAGAAGACCTTCGATCTCCAAAAAGGGCAAGAAATCCTCCACATAACTGGGTCGAACAAAAGGAATTAAAGAGAGAGAGAGAAGGAATCAGGATGGGACTAGCACTCCTGAGAGGGAGTTTTTAAAGAGAAAAGGAACCCACACCCTGGGAATCCACCTAACCTACAGGGAGATCAGCCAAGGCAGCAGGACCTCAAAAGTTTCAGAGAAAAGTACAGCTGCTGGACTGAGGAGGGCAATGCAGAGTGAGAGCCACACAACCATCCTTACCACCACCCCAGACACCACAGCCTGAGACACTCGGGCAGGGACTGGGTGCTGACACTCAGGCTCAGCAGGTCAATTCCGGGGAGAGAACTAGGGTTGGCTGTGTGGAGATAGCCTGAAGGGCTAGGGAGCAGTGTGCCACAGCCGAGGGAGCAGAACACCACAGCTCAGGGAACCCAGAAGGAGGTCTAGGCCTGCAGGAGAAGCAAGGCACCATTGCAGGGGAGGGCAAGAGGAGGAGGAGGGGCAGACAATCACAGGAATATCTTTCCTTGCGTACATGTGGATTCTCAGATAGCAGGGCACCTCTCATGCAGGCTACAGGTGGTTGGGCACCTCCTGCCCAGGCTAAGGACAGCGGGGATGTTAGGCATAACACAGAGCCACGTGCATGGTCTACAGGTGGTGGGGGCAAACCACGGCAGTCATCTCAGACATAAGAGGTGGGCATGACCTACCACCATTAGGGGTCCATGAATAGGCACCACCTGCAGTTTCAGTCACCTCAGAGGTCAGCACAGAAGAGGGCAACAAGCACCACTGTTGTTGCTCTCATTCCCCTGGGAATGCACACGACCTGCTGATGCCACTGCCAAATACTTTGGGTGCCACCTCCACCTGACTGAAAATCAATGCCACTTGCCAGGGCCCTGCAACTAGGAGCAGCCTGCACCACCTCCCTGTGGCTCCTTGACTCTGTCAAGGGCCAAGTAACCAGGCACTGGCTACTAGCCCTGCCCATTGCCTACATCTCCTTGGAAGCACACGCTATCAAGCCTGCACACACTGAGGAAAAAGACACCAAAGTAGCCCTCAGACCAAAAAATAAATAGTAAGTCCTCACAAAATATCTGGGGCACTCTCACATATAAACAGCCCTCTAAGATTACAGCAGTTGTTTTCCCTAAACTCACATAATAAGAAAAAATAAAAGTAAAATGAAGAAGCTCAGGAACCATTAAAAGAACAGGATAATTCCCCTGAAGGAGCAAAAAATGAAACATACTTCTGCAGTCTAACAGACATGGAGTTCAAAAAGGAGAGCGTGAAAATACTGAAGGAATTAAGAGTGAATATGAAGGAATTAAGAGCAGATATGAACAGTTAATACACTGTAGAAAGGAACTAGAAGTTACAAGGAGGAACCAAAAAAAAAATTACAAAATTCATTTGCAGAGATGCAAGTTAAAGACACTGAAGAGTAAAATGAATAATGCTGAGGAAACAATTAGTGACTTGAAAGACAGAATAATGGAAATCACCTAATCAGGACAGCAGACAGAAAACCAAATGAAAAAACATCAAAGCAATATAAGAGATCTATGGGAGGAGTTCCCACTGTGGCTCAGTGGTTAATGAATCCAACTAGGAACGATGATGTTGCGGATTTGATCCCTGGCCTTGCTCAGTGGGTTAAGGATCCGGCATTGCCGTGAGCTGCAGTGTAGGTTTCAGACGTGGCTTGGATCCTGCCTTGCTGTGGCTGTGGCATAGGCTGGCAGCTGTAGCTCCGATTAGACCCCTAGCCTGGGTACCTCCATATGCTGCAAGTGCGGCCCTAGAAAAGGCAAAGACAAAAGAGAGAGAGAGAGAGATCTATGGGATAATATAAAGTGGTGCAATCTGTGCATAATAGGAATTCCAGAAGGAGAAGAAAAAGAAAAGGGGATTGAAAATATATTTGAAGAAATTATGGCTAAAAACTTTCCAAATCTAAAGGAAACAGCTATCAAGATTACAGGAAGCACAGAGGGCCTCAAACATGTTGAACCTAAAAAGACACACATCAAGACATATTACATTAAAATGGCAAAAATTAAAGAAAGGATTCTAAAGGCAGCAAGAGAAAAAAAAAAAGGACTTATTTATAAGAGAAACCCCATGAAGCTATCAAAACACTACAGGCCAGAAGAGAGTGGCAAGATATATTCAAAGTCCAAAAAGGGAAAAATTTGCAGCCTAGAATACTCTACCCAGTGACAATATCAAGTAAATTAGGAGAAATAAAGAATTTCTGCAACAAACAAAAACTAAAAGAGTATAGTAATACTAAACCCATTCTAAAAGAAATACTGGAAGGGCTCCTATAAATAAAAAAGAGGTGAGAAATAGGATGGAGGAAATCACAATTGGAAAGCAATCACTTGGGGGCTCTTCTCCCCCATTCCCATAAACCCTGAGAGCTATTTGCTTTCCTATAATAAAAACTTTGCTTGCTTGCTGCCTGTGTGTTTGCGGAGTTTACTCTTCAACTGCATGAACAAGAACCGGGATTCCAGTAACATCTTTCCAGCACCAACTTTTGGGGGCTCATCCAGGATCCAATCCAATACACCAGCGCTCACATGGTTAAGTGGCAGCAAGCTTGCACTTTCTACTTTATTCAGTTTCATTTGCCTCTGAAAGAAGGGTGAACGTGTGAATGAGTGCACGAGCCTGAGACGTGTCCTGGACATGAAGCGAGTATGGAGTCCCAAACCACAGTTCCGTTTAAGCTCCTGAGCAACCACATATAGCTAAAAGGCAGTCTCCTGAGTCCAATAGGGCCAGGAGTTCCGTCAGGGTTTTATACCATCCTGCCACATGCCAAGAGGTACCAAACAGGGTGTCCCAAGAGGGAGTCATGAGGCAAACTTTCCTTCCCGTTCTCCCCACCCTGAAATCTCCTCTATCTGTTCTGTAGCCTTTGTAAAGCGTTTTGGAAATCACAGGATTCTGAAGGTTAGCAATTGTTGAAAGGTATGTGAGGAAGAAAAATGTTATATTTTTGTAAACTCCTGAAGGGTGATAAAGGGTTTAAAGTAGCTGTCGCTGACCCCTTACAAGACTCTCACTCCACCTTCCCTGCTTCCCACAGTATGTTAGGAGCCACTGTTTTACAGTAAATGAGGTTAGTTGAGTGGCTGGAGGCCAAATTTTGATATAAATCTTTTAGTAGTGTCCCTGAGAGGACAAGATGCAAGGAGATCCCCTTGTACTGTAGGAAGAAAAAAAAGATGTTAAGGGCTATATAGACAAAAGTCCTCATAATCCAGTTCTGTAAGCTTAGGAATTTCCCCTTGAATTATAAGTCCATTCCATTGTATCGTACTTCTGGCCTTTTAACCCTCACTATTTTTAGCTAGTTCAGCACTCCTTGGAATTTTAGCCAATTGATACCACCTCTTATACGACTTCAGCCTTGTCCCCTGTGCTGGGCTCGGTCATCGTTATATTCTTCTTGTCAAGTGATGCCCGATCTCCTTAGGAGTCCTTTAAAGGGTTTGACTAATCTGATCCTTTTTCCTTTGCTATTACCTCAGATGGAGCTGTGGAGACAAAGGAAACAGACCTCTTCATGTTCAGACCACGCTGAGTTGTTACAATGGCTGTGAGGAAGAAGGAGTTCATAACTAGCATTAATCTGAATTAGGCCAAGTGTTCAAGCCTCAGAGCTCAGGCATGGTCAGTTTTGCTTTTTGCTATTTACTTTCACACTGATTAGAGAAACCGACAGCTGGTTCATTCAATTTACCCGTTAACTGTGGCTTAGGAACTTCTCTAGCATTAATAGAGGGCATGTCAAAGCGAGCATCTTAGGTTTCAAAAGCTCAGGACAGGGCCTGTATGCCTGGGTCTTCTTCACCTCTGTCCAGACACAGGCAATGGGCAGGGATGATGGGAGAAGAGGCTATGCTGATAAGGAGTGGTTAATTCCAGTCAGCCTAAGGTCGGATGGGACACTTGATCACTAATATCTAGCTGCTATGTTCAAGAGAGGGGACGTCCCCACATAACTGAGAAAGGACAATTGGTGCTGGACACTGGTCTTTTTTTCAGATGGGAGACACATCCTCGAGCCTGGTGCATGACTGAAGAGCAACTCCTCTGACATGTGCCTTGAAAAACTGGGAAAAGTTTGACCCTCAAACAGTGAGAAGGCAAAGTTTAGTTTTCTTTTGCATGAAAGCCTGGCCGCTTACATAACCTGTTGAAAAGCAGTCACTTAAATAAGGTAGTATACAGAACTAAAAGGAAAAAAAAATCTATTATAAAAGTGATGATAAACACAAGGAACAGCAAAAGTACAAACATGATGATGTTAAAAAAGGACTTCAAAATCATAAAATGTGGGGAAGGAAAGTAAAAAAATCTAGACTCTCTTTTTCACAATGTGTTTGAGCCTATATGACTATCAGGCTAATACAAGCAGACGTAGGAGGAGTTAAAATACTTGAAAAACAGAGCAGCCACAAATCAAACCAAACAATATATTCACAAAAACTAAAAAGAGGACACAAGCATAAAATCAAAGGAAATCATCCAACCAAAATAAAAAGGAACAAAGAATAAACACAGACTTGAGTGGAAAACAAGGTTTAAAATGGCAATAAATACGTATTTATCAATAATTACCTTAAACGTCAATGGACTGAATGTGCCAATCAAAAGACACAGAGTGGCAGACTGGATAAAAAAACAAGACCCTACAATATGCTGTCTACAAGAGAGTCGCCTGAGGGCAAAGGACACATATAAATTGAAAGTGAGGGGATGGAAAAAGATATTTCATGTGAATGGAAAAAGACAGGAAATCAGGAGTTGCAATATTCCTATCATACAAAATGGACTTTAAAATGAAGGCTATAAAGAAGACAAAAAGGACACTAATGATAAAAGGATCCATTCAAGAAGAGGATATTACAATCATCAACATATATATCTCTAATATAGGGGCACCCAGATACATATAACAAATACTGACATAAAAGGAGAAACTGATGGGAATACAATAATAGTAGGAGACTTTAACACCCCACTCACATCAATGGACAGATCCTCTAGACAGAAAATCAATAAGGCAACAGAGATTTTAAATGACACAATAGAAAACCTAGACTTAATTGACATTTTCAGGACATTACATACAAAAAAAAATCAGAATACACATTTTTTTAACTGCACATGGAACATTCTCAAGGATTGACCACATACTGGGGCACAAAATTAGCCTCAAGAAATTTAGGAGTATGGGAATTATTTCAAGTATATTCTCTGACCACAATGGCATGAAATTAGAAATCAACCAGAGGAAAAGAAATGAGAAAAAACTGATTAAATGGAGACTAAACAATGCTACTAAAAAACCCAATGGGTCAATGAGGAAATCAAAAGGGAAATTAAAAAAATACCTCGAGACAAATGATAATTAAGACATGCCATTGAAAATCTATGGGATGCCACAAAAGCAGTGCTTAGAGGGAACTTCATAGCAATACAGGCCTTCCTCAAAAAATAGGAAAAATCTCAAATTGATAACTTAACCTACCACCTACAAGAATTAGAAAAAGAACAAACAAAGCCTTAAGTCAAAAAAAAAAAAACAAAAAAACTAAAGTCAGCAGAAGGAAGGAAATCATAAAGATCAGAGAGGAAGTCAATAAAATAGAGATTCAAAAAACAATAGAGGAGTTTCCATAATGGTTCAGCAGTAACAAACCCGACTAGGATCAATGAGGATGTGGGTTCAATCCCTGGCCTCACTCAGTGTGTTACGGATCTGGTGTTGCCAGGAGCTGTGGTATAGCTCACAGACATGGCTCGAATCTAGCATTGCTGTGGCTGTGGGGTAGGCTGGCAGCTGCAGCTCTGATTCGACCCCTAGCCTGGGAGCTTCCATATGCCAAGGGATCAGCCCTAAAAAGCAAAAACAAGCAAACACCTAAAAAAAAAGGAGTAAAAAGTCAATAAAACCAAGAGCTGATTCTTTGAAAGGGTAAACAAAACTGACAAACCTCTGGCAAGACTCACTAAGAAAAGGAAACAACTCAAACAAAATAAGAACTGAAAAAGGAAAATTCCCAATGGATACTGCAGAAATACAAAAAATAAAAAAATGAGAGTACTATGAACGATTATATGTCAACAAATTTGACAACCCAGAAGAAATGAACAACTTTCTAGAGACATACAGTGTGCCAAATCTGAATCAAGGAGAAAGAGATCAATTGAACAGACCATCACTAGAAATGAAATTGAGTATGTAATAAAAACACTCCCTACAAACAAAAGCCCAGGACCAGATGGCTTCACAGGTGAATCCTACCAAATATACAAAGACGTTATACCCATCCTTCTTAAACCCTCCCAAAAGACTGAAGAAGGAACACTCCCCAAAGACTTTCTATGAAGCCACCATCACCCTAATACCAAAACCAAAGATACTACCAAAAAGGAAATTATAAGCCAATGTATCTGATGAATATAGATGCAAAAATTCTCAACAAAATTTTTGCCAACCGAATCTATCAACATATAAAAAAGATCATACACCACGACCAAGTGGGATTCATCCCAGGTTCACAAGGATGGGTCAACATATGCAAATCAATCAACATCATACATCACATTAAAACATGTCAAAAGCCACATAATCATCTCAATAGATGCAGAAAAAGCATTTGACAAAGTCTAATATCCATTCATGATAAAAACAAAAACTCTTACCAAAGTGGATACAGAGGGAACATACCTTAACATAATAAAAGCCATTTACGACAAACCCACAGCAAATATAATACTCAATGGAGAAAAGGTGAAAAGCCTTCCTCCTAAAATCTGGAACAAGACAAGGATACACTCTCAACACTTTAATTCAACATAGTGTTTTGTTTTTTTACTGTCTATTATGCTCAATTTATGTAGCATTGGGCTCTTTGAAGGTTTCATAGAATTCCCAAATGAAACTGTCTTGGGCCTGGTGCATTTTTCGTGAAATAACTCCTATGTAATTTGGTCCACTTAAGCTTTCTACTTCTAGTGGGGTTAATTTTTGGTAAAATATATTTTTCCAATAAAATGCCCAATTCATCTAACCTCACGATTTTAAAATTTCTTCTCTGTGGTTATTTCTCCTTTCACTTTATATTTGTGCCTTTTTTTTAAAGCTAGCTAGTATTTTATTTCATTAGTTACAGCTGTTTTTCTATTTCTTAAGTCATAAAATTTCTGCTTTTATCCTGACTAAATCCTTTCATGTCATTCTTTAGAATATTTTCTTCTTAGCTTTTGGAGTGGAGAATTTATTTTCCTTTTTTCATTTTTTCTAAACATTGAAGGCTATAAATTTTCCTCAACTCATAGATTTTGATAAGTTTTCATTATCTTCATCCTCTTAGAATTCTGTCATTTTGGTTTATATTCTCTCCATTTATCCAATAATTAACAGATTTATTTCCAAATGAGGCACTGTTTCTCCTGTAGCTCTAAATTTCTTGTCCTGATCACTGCTGTTTGTAACATTTTTGCTTTATGGAATATGAGGATGCTTTCTTTCTGACCAAATATGTGATCAACAACTTTTGTGAATGTTCCATGTGCACTTGAGAATAAGACTGATTCCCTATCGTAAGGTCTGAAATAGATCCTTAAAATCTGTCCATGATATTACTGAGGTCTTCTATATCTTATTTATTTTTGTCCATTTGACCTGATTTGTAGTAATTATTATGTGTTTAAATCTATTATTGTTTCTATCTATGTCTTCTTGGATATCCTATAGTTTCTCCTTTTTAGAGATGATTGTTGTATGATTTAGAGAATAGATCTTTTATATCATCATTGTGGACTATAGCTTTCAGTGTTTGAAAATGTTTTTCCTTGTCACAGTTAATAGACTCGAACTTTACATTATGCAATACTGGGTTCACACACACTGCTTTGTTTCTATTCTCCTGACATACCTTTGCCCATCCCTTATGCTTAACTTTCCTGAATCACTTGTTTATGACGTATATTGAACATTTTTTCCCTTAATAAATGAGGTAAATAAATGAGTTTAATAAGTGAGCCATTCATACTTATTGGTATTTCAGACTTTTTTATTTTTGTAATTATTCTGTGTTCCATGCTACATTTTTGTTTAAGAGATGTGCTTTATATTACCATTTACAAAGATTTATATTTTTGGTCTAATGTTTACCTTTGTCATTATACCTTTTTTTTTCTCCTTTGGCCACCCTGTGGCATAGAAGTTCCCTAACCAGAGATTAGATCTGAGCCACAGTTGTGACCTATGCCACAGCTGTAGCAACACCAGATCTTTTTAGCCACTGTGCTGGACTGGGAATCGAACCTGCATCCTGGAGCTGCAGAGACACCAAACATCCCACTGTGCAACAGCACGAATTCTTGTCATTATACCTTTTTAACGCCTTACTCTATTTTCCTCATTTAATGTTTTATTAACTAGGTTGCCTGTTTTTGATGATATCTGGGGTGTCACAACAATCACTGAACTTACTCTGTTATGCCCTTTCCCTCTTTCTTCTCCCAGTGGCATTTTTTTCTGCAACTAAAACACAGCTTTGATATTTATATTATGCTCCACCCTCATTCACAGGCTTTTTTCTTTTCTTTTCTTTTTAGGGCCACACCCGAGACATATGGAGGTTCCCAGGCTAGGGTTCCAAACAGAGCTACACTTGCCGGCCTACACTACAGCGACACCAGATCCAAGCCACATCTGCAACCTACACCACAGCTCATGGCAATGCCAGATCATTAATCCAGAGTGAGGCCAGGGATCGAACCTGCATTAAATGGAGCCTAGTTGGGTTCTTTACCACTGAGTCACAATGGGAACTCCAGAGATTGGATTAAGATGGCAAAATAGAAGGACTGGAGCTCAACTTCTCTCATAAAGGCAACAAAATTACAACCAAATGCCAAGCAACCTTCAACCAAATGGACTGGAAACTTTCAAGAAGATATTCTACTCCAGAAGACAAAGAGGAAACCACATCAAGAGGTAGGAGGGGCGATTATGCGATAGAAGCAACCCCATACCTCACAGGTGGGAAGCCCCACAGACTGTAAAGTAACTGTATCAGAGATTCACCTATAAGACTGAGAGTTCTGAGCCCCAGGTCAAACCTCCACACCTGGGTGGGTATCTGGCACAGGGAGAAGAGCCCCCAGAGCATCTGGCATTGAAGGCCAGTGGGCCTTGTGTGCAGGAGCTCCACGGGACTGGGGAAAACGGAGACCCTATTCTTGAAAGGTGCACACAGACATTCACGTGCACTGGGTCCCAGGTCAAAGCAAAGTCTCCATAGGAATCCTGGTCAAACCTGACTGCAATTCTTGGAGGATCTCCTGGGAAAACAAGGGTGACTGTGGCTTGTTGTGGGGGAAGAGCAGTGGAGGCAAAGCTCCTGGGAACATTCATCAGCCTGCATTTCTCTGGAGATGGTCATTTTTGGGAGAATCTGGCCCCACCCATCAGCACTGAGAAGCCCCAGGCCAAACAATAATCCAGGTGGGATCACAGCCCCACCCATCAGTAAACAGGCTGCCTAAAGACCCCCCGCAGGCACACAGCTGCCTCTAAACTCACCCAAAGTCCCACCCACTAGAGGGATAGGAATCAGCACCACCTACCAGTGGGCAGGCACCAGTCCCTCCCATCAGGAAGCCTACAGCCAAGTCCCCCCCATACCAACTTCAGCCACGGAGGAGGCAAACACCAGAAGTAAGAGAGGCTACAACTCTACTGTCCGCAAAAAGGACAACACACCAAAAACCTATAAAAATGAAAAGATAGAAAACTATTAACTCAGATAAGGGAGAAAGAAAAAACCCCAGAAAAACAGCTCAGTGATGAGATTATCAGCCTCCCGGAAAGAGACTTTAGACTGTTGATGCTGAAGATGATGCAAGACACTGGAAATAAACTGGAGGCAAAGACTGATAATTTACAGGAAACACTGAGCAAAGAAATACAAGATATAAAAATTAAGCAAGAAGAGATGCAAAATACAATAACTGAAACAATGGGAACTCCACCCAGCCTTGTTTTTAGGCTTATCAGATCACCACCAATCTTCTTGCTAAAATTTCTCCAGTCTTCTCTTGGTAAATGAAACTCATTCCTTAGTAGTTTCCTCAAGAAGTGCCTGGGAGGAGTTCCTTTGTGGTACCGTGGGTTAAGGATCCCGAGTTGTCATTGCAGTGGCACAGGAAGGTTCAATCTCTGGCTCAGGAAGTTCCATGTGCCGTGAGTGTGAGGGAAAAAGGGGGTGGGGGGGCTGGCACACAGAATTCCCTCAGTTTTACATACTTAAAACTGGCTGTTTTTAGCCTTAATACATCAGTTTGGCCAAATATAAAATCCTTAGTCCCATACTCTTTCCTGGAGTCTCCTGAAACTGCTTTTCCACTGTTGCCTTGCTTTGTGTGTTGCTTTTGAGAAGTCTGACGCTACTCTAATTCTCTCATCCTTATAAGGTATTTGATCTTTTCACTTCAGAGTCCTGAGAACTTTTAAAAATCTAATGGCTCTGGAGTTCCTGTTGTGGCTCAGAGGTTAAAGAACCCGGCTAGTATCCATTAGGACGTGGGTTAGATCCCTGCCCTTGCACAGTGGGTTAAGGATCCCGTGTTGTTGTGGCTCTGGCACAGGCCAGCATCTGTAACTCCAATTAGACCCCTAGCCTGGGAACTTCCAAGTGCCATGGGTGCAGCCTTAAAAAAAAAAGCTAATAGTTCCGCACAGCAGAAACTACAACATTGAAATCAACAATATTTCAATGAAACTTTAAAAAATGGAAAAAATAATCTAATAGTTCTATATGAATATTTACTCAAATTTGACCATTCCTGGTTAATTTTCCCATACACTCAGTGGGTTCTTTAATTATGTAGCTAGGTCTTGAATTACCTATGCTTTCTTGGATTACAGTTTTAAACATTAATTCTGTTCCTGTTTTTCCTTTATCAGATGCTCCGATTATACATATGTTTAGTCTTCTTTGCATACCTTCCACTTTAGTCACCTTTTTCTGATTTTTTTAACCTTTCTCTTTATTTTATTGGTTGTTTTTCCACCTTGTTTCAACATTCCTTATTACATTTTATTCAAATACATTCTCCCTAGAGCACCCTGTAATTCTTTCTTCATTTCTGATGTATTTTGTTCCTTCCTCCCATTTTAATCCAATCACCTCTAACTTCATTTCTTGCTATTCTATGTCCCCCCTGTTTCTGAATTTCTGATTTTCTAGCCCGATAGAATCATGGTGATTATGTGAGAGTACGGAACTCAACTGCGGTGGGATCATCTACTTCATGATTAACTTCTACAGTGAAGGGAGTTTTGTCAATCAAAGTTTATTTATCTATCTATTGTTTTTTAGGCCTGTATCCACAGCATATGGAGGTTCCAGGCCAGAGGTCCAATCAGAGCTACAGCTGCCAGCCACAACAGATCCTAGCTGCGTCTGCAACCTACACCACAGCTCATGGCAATGCCAGATCCTTAACCCACTGAGTGAGGCCAGGGATCAAACCCGCAACCTCATCGTTCCTAGTTAGATTCGTTTCCACTGTGCCACGATGGGAACTCTATCAATTGAAGTTTTTTACTCTCATTTTTTTGACTTATTTTAATAGCTTTATCTAGATAAACTATTTGTATCTCTCCGCATTTTGCAGAAAAGAGTCAGCAGTTTGGGATGTGAACAAGATTCCCAGTTCAAGAGTGCCCTCTTCTGTCAGTATAGCAAGTGCCTTTTAGTAAATGGGTACCTTGATTTTGAAAGTGTAGTAGGGAAGCGGGTAGGATGACCTCAATTTTTAATTTATATCTTGCAGACACATAAATTAACCTATTTCTTAATTTTTTTCCCTTCACAATTTCCAAATATGTCTCCCTCTTCTCTTCCTTTTAAGTCTTGTCTTCCCCAGAAGCCATGCCTTTCCAACACTGCCTTCCTGATTCTTGCAGATGTTGAAGTCCCTCTCCTAAAGTAACTCTTCTGATCTAACAGGACTTTTCCCCAGTATTTCCACTCTTATAGTAAACCTTGCCTTCCTTAATGATTCTGCCTAAATTTCTCTCTTTTTTTTTTAACAGTGTCTCAATGCTTCTTCCAGCTCTCCACAAAGACTTGTAGCTGGAACTCAAACAGCCCCATGAGAAAGCGGTGTTTTATTCTTCTATTTATTGCTATTTGAAGTTTGTAGTTTCTTATCTTCCAATTACACTAATTTTACTTTTTTCTTACTGACATATATTCAATTTTTCAAGAGTTTATAGAGTTTTGGATTTAGGAGATTTTGACTACCTAGAAATATCTCTCCCTTTTTCTTAAACAATTTTTAAGCATTCTTGCTCAATAACCAAATGCCATTACTGATTTCTGATCCAATGGATACAGTCACAAAAACATACTGATACATACATACATACTGATGCAAGCACTACTATAAGCAAATACTGTAAAAGATCTAGATGTCACATCAGCAATGATAAAGTTTAAATAACGTTCCATCCATATAATGGAGTCCTACATAGTCATTACAATCAATAAGGTAAATCTGTATGCCACTGAAGTAAGAGTTTTAAATAAAGAAACAACACACCACCACCACCACCCCACCCTGGCTGAGGAGGCAGCTACATGCCTGACAGTGGCTTTGCCCATCCCATACCACCCTTCTTGTAATCTTGTAGCAACTACATGCCTTATGTTCTTGCTAGCAGCTTTGCTAGCAATGCTCCAAGCATTGCTTATCAGTTTCATTTTTGCAGTCTTGTTTACTCAGCTTCTTAGAAGGGGGAGGGAAGGGCTGCTTGCGCAGCAAAAACAAGACCCCAAGTCTGTATTGTATACAAGCTACCCAGAACAAAGACCTGGTGCTCAGATTCTGGAGGCGACTCCTCTGAGCCTGCACCGGTGCTGAAGAAACTTTACTATTCTGCATCTCTGAGTGCTGTTTGTCTCTTTCCGATGCCGCGGTTTCTGCTACATTTTCTGGGGCATTGGCCAGGAGGCCAACAAGTGAGCTGGCCCCTTGTACCACTGCTGTCGGGGAACTGGGGAAGGCCGCGGTCGCTGGCCCAGTGACAGACAGATAGCGCGTGCCTGGCTGTTTTGCCAGATCATCTCTAACTCTCACCTGGGCCATGCCAGCCTCAGCTCATGCCGCTTCCCAAACAGACTCATAAGGAGAATGGAAACATGTTCCAGGACAGGACGTCAGATTGCTAAGTGCCCGGGGACATCTGCCCAAGTCAGGACCCGCCTTACAGCGGAAGGAGAGACTGATCACCTCTCAGTGACCAGAGGGTCACTTAGGAGAGAATTTATTCCCTCAGATAGGGTGGCCTGTCAATTCTGGTGTGCATGTGTGAGCAACTGGAGAGAATGAGAGCCTGTACTCCAACATCTTCGGACTACGGAGCCTGAGTGGGTCCTAACCTGCAGTTCTATGGTGACCTCATAAGACCGTAAGGCTATACCAGGCTCTGAGGGCTCTCTTCGCTCCCTGTGAGACTGGTCCGGGTTCAGAGTTCATACAAACTAATCACATGCTAAAAGCCATCTTAAACCTCGGTGGCGGGGGGCGGGGGGGGGGGGAAGGCAGTCAGGCAGACAAAAGTGAGTGCTCCCCTACTGTTTGTCTTGCAACATCATCACAGGGTGGGAATTCACACAATAGGTAAATCGCCTTCAAAACCCACTGTCTTAGAATATATGGTTAAGAATTTTAAGAAAGGATTCTCTGGAGATTATGGTGTAAAACCTAATTCTGGAAAACTGCACACTCTCTGTACCCTAGAGTGGCCCTCCTTCAGGTTCAGATGGCCCTCAAAAGGGACCTTAGATGTGCCCACGGTTCAAGCAGTATAAAATGTCATAACAGTCGACCCTGGACATTCAGACCAATTTCAATACATTGATCAATGGTTAGAAGTTACCCAGTTAAGGCCTCCTTGGGTTTGGCTCTGCATCACAGGCCAGGGACAGTATAAGGTCCTAGTAGCTCAGTTCAAAAAGAAAACCCTGCCTCAAGAAACGGAGCCCCCTCGGACACGATCAATGTACCTACTGTAAAGAGAAGGGACACTGGAAAAATGAATGCCCCAACCATCCTGAGAGAAAGACCAAAACAGCACCCAGCCTAGCTGATACCAACCTGAGTCATACACCGTGAATCAAAACGGCTTAGCTAGAGCAGAATCTGACTGGGGGGACCAGGCTCTCTCCAACTGGGCCCCGAGAGCCTATGGTCACAATTCAAGTAGGGGGCCATCCCACAGACTTTATGTTAAATACAGATGCTGAACATTCAGTGGTCACACAACCCACAGCCCCCATCTCGGGAAGAGAAACTACCATCATTGGGGCCACAGGCGCCTAAACCCGCAAGCCCTCCTGCAGTCCCTGACAGTGCCGGTTAGGAGGCTATGAGGTAGTACACAAATTTCTTTACCTGCCTGACTGCCCGGTTCCCTTGATGGGAAGAGACCCGCTGGCCAAGATGGGGGCTCAAATCTCCTTCTCTGCTGACAGATCAGCTCAACTCAAATTAACAGAACCGCCCTCTCCTTTAATCATGGCTCTCGCTGTAAGGAGGGAAGAAGAATGCCATCTGTACTCTTCTCCTCCAGAAGAGGGGACCATTCTGCCAGAACTAGAGACTGAGTACCCACTGGTTTCGGCTGAAAGAAACCCTCTGGGACTAGCAAGACACCATGCTCCCATCTTGATCTGAAACCTGGAGCTCAACCGGTAAAGCTGCGGCAGTACTCACTCCCCAGAGAAGCTCAACTGGGAATCCAGGCTCACCTGGACAGCCTACTTGAACACGGACTTTTGATAAAGTGTCAATCGCCCTGGAACACCCCCTTATTGCCTGTAAAGAAACCAGGGACACAGGACTACCAGCCAGTTCAGGACCTGAGGGCCATAAATGAGGCAACAATCATGTTGCATCCATCCATACCTAATCCATATACCCTGCTGGGGCTGATCCTTTCCACTGCTGAGTGGTTCACTTGCCTTGACTGAAAAGATGCCTCCGAGTGGCGCCTGCTAGTCAGCCCTTGTTTGCCTTTGAATGGGACAATCCACACACTGGGACAAAGGAGCAGCTCCTTTGGACAAGACTCCCACAAGGATTCAGGAACTCTCCTACTCTTTTCAGCAGCGCCCTGGCCACTGACCAGGCTGAATTTCCTGGACAAAAAAATAGACTGTCTTGCTGCAGTACGCTGATGACCTCTTACTGGCTAGCACCACGCAAGCTCAATGCTTAGAGGAAACAAAAGCTCTCCTCTCCCTACTAATGGAGGCCGGGTATCGGGTATCAAAGGAAAAGGCACAAATCTGTAAGAAACAAGTCAAGTATCTGGGCTTTAACATCACGCAGGGCCGACAACTGTTGGGGACTGAAAGAAAACACAGTTTGCGCCATCCTGGTCCCTACCACCCGCCAGAAGGTTCATGAGTTCCTAGGGGCAACGGGATTCTGTAGGATATGGATCCTTGGGTTTTCAGACTGGGCCAGACCTCTGTATGAGGCCCTAAAAGGAGGAGAAAAGGCTCCTCTTGAATGGGGACCAAGCCAGGAGGCAGCATTTCAGGCAATCAAGACCAAATTCACTGAGGCTCGGGCCTTTAGGACACTCTGATGTAACCAGAGAATTCAACCTCTCTGTTTATGAGAAAAATGGAATGGCTTGGAAGTCCTAACCCAAGAATTCGGAACTTGGCAGAGGCCGGTGGCATATCTGTCTAAGCAAATTGACTCGGTTGCAGCCGGATGGCCTCCCTGCCTCCGAGTACTGGCAGTTACCACCTTGTTAGTAAAGGAGGCTGACGAGTTGATTCTGGGAGAAAGAAACTCGATGTTAAAGTCCCGCATTCAGTTATTACACTGATGGGCAACAGGGGCCACCGTTGGCTCACGCATGCACGAATGACCCAGTGTCAAGGGTTACTATGTGAAAATTCACGGGTAAAGCTGAAAGTTGTACAAATTCTAAACCCAGCCATCTTTCTACCAGATGAAGCGGGGGCCCCCAAACCATAACTGCTTAGAGGTACTAGATGAAGTGCTTTCCAGCAGGCCTGACTTAACGGATAAACCACTTGAAAATCCAGACGTGGTTTTATATACTGATGACAGTCGCTTCATGGAAGATGGAAAAAAGGATGGTGTGGTATCTGACTCAGAAGAGGTAGAAGCAAAAGCACTTCCTCAAGGCTTGTCAGCTCAGAGAGCAGAATCATGGGCATTAATCAGAGCCCTAGACCTCAGCCAAGATCAGCAAGTTAACATCTATACTGACTCATGATATGCCTCTGCAACTCTACATGTCCACGGAGCCTTATATAAGGAGAGAAGACTCCTAACTGTTGAAGAAAAGGGATCAAAAACCAGGCTGAAATCTTAAAGCTCCTAGAAGCAGTATGGGAGCCTAAAGAAGTGGCAGTTATCCACTGCAAAGGCCACCAAAAGGGAGGTGACCCGGTGGCAAAAGGAAACCGCAGCGCTGATGCAACCACCAGACAAACCCAAAGTCCTGCTTGCCCCAGAAATGCTGACTATCCCCAAGTACTCTCCAGAAGAAGAAACATGGATAAAAGAGGAAGGAGGAACCAAAACTAAGACGGGATGGTGGGTCACACAGGACCGCTGGGTTTATGTTCCTGAACAGCTGGCCTACAAACTATTCCACCAGCAACACAAGCTAACCCACATGGGCAAAGCTGCCTTAGAGACCTTACAGAGTCGGTACTACCTCACTGCACGTCTTCCCGCACTCTGCTCCTCTGTCTCCCAATGGTGCATAACTTGTTTGCAAAATAATGCTCACCAGGGGCCTAGCAGACCAGCTGGGACACAACACTGCGGACTGTCCCCATTGAGGATGTGAAGTGGACTTCACTGAAGTCACCCCGAGCAGGGGATACAAATACCTGCTAGTTTTTGTCTGTACCTTTTCAAGGTAGATAGAAGCCTTCCCAACCCGAACTGAAAAAGCAAGAGAAGTAACCACGGCACTCCTGAGAGACATCATTTCCAGATATGGAATGCCTCTGATTATCGGGTTAGACAATGGACCGGCATTTGTGGCCAAGACAGTGCAGCAGGTGGCAGAAGCCCTACAGATCCGGTGGAAGCTGCATTCTGCCCATCGCCCTTAAAGTTCAGGGAAAGTAAAACATGTTAACAGGACCCTTAAGCAGACTCTAGAGAAGTTAGGTCAGGAGACGGGCTTCCCCTGGGTACATATGCTGTCAGTGGCCCTCCTAAAAGTGAGATGCTCTCCCAGAGCAGGGATAGAATTCTCGCCATTTGAAATCTTATGGAAGATCAATTTAAGAGGAAACACCAGAGAATTAGGAGACTTAGATTTACATAAACAACTGCAAGACTTAGATTTACATAAACAACTGAAAAGATGGTTGGGTTTAGAATTCGTACAACTTTCAGCTTTACCTGTGGATTTTCACATAGTAACCCTTGACACTGGGTCATTCTTGCATGCGTGAGCCAACGGTCGCCCCTGTTGCCCATCAGGATTATAACTGAATGCGGGACTTTACACAAATGGGTCACAGAATACCTGTACCTCTGGGCATAACAGTGCACCCCCACAAACCGGGGAACCAGGTGTGGATAAAGGACTGGAAGAAGGAGTCTTTAAAGCCAGTATAGAAAGGGTCCTATACTGTAATCTTAACCACTCCCACTGCCCTCAAAATAACAGGAATAGATGCCTGGACCCATTACTCCACAGTTAAACCAGCTGGCCCAACTGATGACTACGGGGAATGGAGAGCTGTCCTTGACCCAGAGAAACCTCTACGCCTGACAATACAGAGGAGACAATGGTCTCAAAGCCCTGTTCTGATCACACTGGAAGCTGGTCAGTCAACCCACGACTGTAGCTTGAGGAATCAGCTGGCCAGCAGTATTTGTTGTTTGCTGTCATCAACCTGGTCCCCCTTGAACCTGTCAGGATCCATTCTAACTGGTTCATATGCACCCTGAACATCAAGAGGGGGGGAATGAACTAAGCGTTTTAAATAAAGAAACAACCCCCCACACAGCAGCTCTGCCGGCCCCATACCACCCTTCTTGTAATCTTGTAGCAACTATGTGCCTTATGTCCTTGCTAGCAGCTCTGCTAGCCATGCTCCAAGCATTGCTTATCAGCTTCATTTTTGTAATCTTGTTTACTAAGTTTCTTAGGCAGGAACACTGTCTGCTTGGGAAAGGGGGAGGGCCTGGCTGCTTGTGAGGGAAAAACAAGACCCAGAAGTCAGTACTGTATAAAAGCTACCCAGAACAAAGACCTGGTGCTCAGACTCTGGAGGCAACTCCTCTGAGCCTGCACCGGTGCTGAATAAACATTGTTATTCCGCATATCCGAGTGCCATTTGGCTCTTTACGATGCCACGGTTTCTGCAACACCATGACCGGGAAAGAAATGAAAAAAGAGCAAGGTGTCAAAGTGTGCATAATACAATCTTTTTTGAGTTCAAAGTAAATATATTGACATATATTTAACATATAAGTAATTTTTTTTTCTGGAAAGATATGCAAGCAAAATAATAGTGGTTACCTCTAGGAAAGACGACTGATAAGGAGAAAGATTTGCATTTCATTTCATGTGTTTCTATACTTAAGCTTTTTCCTTTGTATATATCATTATTTGCTTTTATTTAAAAACCATTAAGATGGTGTAGCAGAGACTTTTAAGTATTCACCAAGTCAAAGAAAGCAAGATGCCAGAGAGGCAGGGATGGGGTGAGGAGCCCAGGTGAAAGTACCTCATTCTTTGCACCCGGGGACATGGAAAGGACAGTGGGGAGGGAGAAATGGTCACCTGCACGGAGCAAGGAACCCGATGCTCTCAGCTTTCTCCATGATAGAAATGCCAGTGTCATCTGATCAGAGTGAGGAGTGGAGAAGGAAGTTAGGATGTAGACCAGGAAAAGTGAAGAAAATAAGAACAAATGCTGAGGGGAGGTTCACATCACATATTCAAACCAAGGGCCAGAAAGGCATACGAGGGTGCAGCTTAGGCTGGAGTAGGGCTCTGGGGCTTTCCTCTTACAGACTCAGGTCCCAGGCAACATGGCTTTGGGGCGGATGGGATGGTGGGGGGGGGATGGATGGATGGATGGACAGATGGATGGATGGATGGATGGAGAGATGGCTATAGCCTTCAACAAGGGATGAGACTCCATGGGGGCAAAAGGAGAACTGGAGCACTGATGACAGCGACCCCGTTCTACCTTCTTCACATTATTGGACCTAAAACTACCCACATATGCTTTTTTTCTCCGAAGCTCTCACCTAAATGTGAGGTCGCAGAGGCAGGGCTTTGTCCACCACAGTGACACACAGCACCCACACTGAGAACAGTGCAGGGTGTTGACACCTGACACAATGGCAGAGTCCAAGCTGGGTCAGGAAACAGAGGCCAGGAAGGACTGAGGGCTCCAGAAGAACTGAAAGACTGAGGGCTGGGGAGGCCAGGAGCAGAGGGGTGAGAAAGGCACAAGCACAGCTGTGAGGGTGTGGAGAGTACTGAAGAAGGTCAACGAAGGGCATGCTACAGGCTACAGAATCCAGCAATGAGGAGGGGCTGAGTCTGGCCATGGCCACAGAACAGGGGGAGAAAACAGGTCACCAGGAGAGCCAGGGCTCTGGGAGAGTCTGTGCCCACAGGGCCAGAGCTCAGTGAAGCAAGGACACCTGAAAGCACAGTGTGCAGAGGAAAGTGTGAGGGAGACGAGAGCCATCAACAAATGTCCCTAGTTCACCCCAACACTATCCTCTTAATGACCCAGGAATCTGCTACACCAACAAAAAGGTACAAAGGACTCCTGTCCTCCTCAGACCTACACACATCCCTCAACCCTGTTACAGGATACCCTGCATACTCTCCTTTCTCTAGAGACAAAATGTACTCTGAGCATGAGGCTCCAAATAGAGGTACATAACAATCCTCCTGCCTTAACTCCAGGATCTGGAGACATGTCTCCTTCTCTAAGAGCCTCAAAGCACCATCCCAACCCCTGAGCTCTACTGGCCCAACTGGCTCTTCCCTCAAGTCCATCTGAGGAGGAGGGTGGCCACAACCACTAGCTCTTCCCATAATACACAACTCAGAGGCCCTTGGTTCTGTGTCCCCCCACCCCCCCGCTGTTGCCCAGTGTTCAGGTCTTCAAGCCCAGTCCTGCGTCACTGAGACAAAGCAGGATGACGTGGACATGGCTGAGCCAGCACGGTCAAGACAGACAAGTGAGGCACTTACAGAGTATATGATGTCCACCATGTCGTAGGCTCTAGTCGATTCCAAAGGGACAATTGTGTCAAGCTCAGGAACCAGACGGTCACTTTGGATAGAAAAAGAAACAGATATAATCAACATGGAAGAGCCTGTTGCCTTCTGTGGGTGGGGGATGGGACAGGAAATGGGGAAGGCACATCATGGGGGCTGGACTGATTCTATCCCTACTGGGCATGGAAAGCAGTCCCCAAAGATATGTTCCTTTGTTACCACCATATTAAGCTGAACCTAAGCTTGATATCAACCCAGATCTTTGCTTCTATTTAGGGGGCGGGGGTGGGGAATGAGCATATTCCTCTGAATGTGATTCCTTCATTTATCTTCTGTGAACACCTTCTACCTTCTAGGTACTGTGTGGGGCATTAAAGGACACTGTCCCATCAAGCCCGACTTCCCAAAGATTCCTCATCAGGATATGGGACACAGGCCCAACCCATGACAAAGTGCTTACTTTTCATTTGCTATTTATGCATACAGCTTCCCTGGTACTGAATGGAAAGGAGGCACAGCTGGACCAAAGCAAGCTACTCAACTTGGCCGGGCCCTTGGGCCATAACACCTTCAAATGATGTCCTAAACCTTCCAAGAACCCCAAATAGTAAGATGCTCGGAAAAGCAGGCTGTGCCTGTCACTTCCGGGCCTGGTGACCACCCTCTCTTTCATAACTATACATAGTGGGCCACAGCTGTGTCCCCTGAGTTGTGAGGCAGAGGCACACGGGGAGGGTTCCTGGGGATGACTCTACAGGGCATCCCTGGCCCAGACACAGCCCCTTAGGTAGGAGCCCAGGTCCACGCCATGGAGCAGTGTCTGAAAATGGCTTCTTCCCAAGGGGTGCAATTCCAAATTCTTCTGCAGAAGTAAGTTCAGGCCAAGTCAGTGCTTCAAAATCAGAGAGGAAACAAAGTGGAGAAGAAAGCAGCCAGAGGTCTGGAACAATGGCTTCCTCAGCTGGGCTTCTAGCTTACTCTGTGGTGCCTCCATCAGGCAGTGGCCCAAATAGCAAGAAGGAAAGAAGGTCATCGGGTAGGCAGCAACAGACCCTTCCCCAGGACTGCCCCAGCTCTGGCACAAGCAGGTGTGCATAAGCACATTTCCTAAAGGGCAAGCTGGATGCAGCATTTCACACTGATTTTATGTTAAGACAAAAAAAAAAAAAAAAGAAGTCTTAAGAATTCCCATTATGGCTCAGTGGGTTAAGAACCCAACACAGTATCTGTGAAAATGCAGGTTTGATCCCTGGCCTAGCTCAGTGGGTTAAGGATCCAGCATTGCTATGAGCTGTGGTGTAGGTTGCAGATGCTGCTCAGATCTGGCGTTGCTGTGTCACAGGCCGCAGCTGCAGCTCCAATTCAACCCCTAGCCTGGGAACTTCCACATGCCACAGATGCAGCCAAAAAAAAAAGAAGAAAAAACAGTAAAATAAAATCAAATATTTCTTGGCTCTATACCCAGACATGCCACCACCATGCCTACATCTGACTCCACTCCACCACCCATTCCAAGCTGCCTACCCGGGCAGACCCTAGAGGTCCTGCCAGAGCCGAGGGGCCAGACAAGAACAAGCCAACCTGCAAAAACGAGAGAAGGAGCTGGGCCTGCAACTCACCTGGGATCATGGCACTCGCGGATGGGAGCTGGGTCCTGATTGCTGAGAGGCAGGTAGTTGAAGAACTCCCGGAGATTACACAGCGCGTCAACATCATTGTCAAAAGCTCTGTGGGCCACGCCTGAGAAACAGGGAGGCTGTCAGGGGCCAGGGTGACCATTAGCCAGAGACACAGCTTCACGCCCCTGGGCCCCTTCTAGGGCACATCTGTAGCAGACTGTGTTGATGGCCCTGTGGTCCCCATCCCCCACCGAGGATAGGATGCCACACAAGGCACACCTTCAAGCTGGTCTCAACTACTGCAGCCTGTTCCCTCTCTGCTCTGTACCAAGGGCCCTCCAAGAGTCACTCTTTTCATTATTCAGGTCTTTGCTCTAATGTCACCTACTCAGAAGGCTTTCTCGGGGCCCTCTCCAAGACACAACCTTCCCCACACCCCTCACTCTTCATGCCTGGACCGTGTGGGAGTTCTCTTCACACTTTTCTCTGTGGCACCTATTGCCCTGTTTACTGCCTGACATCTCCCCAAGAACATCAGCTCCAGCACGGTACAGACCAGGCCCGCTGTACCACTGCAGCCTGGTTATATGTCCATTATCTCTCAACAAAGCTGGATGATAAAAAATAACAATGGCTGGCACAGCATGGTACTTAGCAATGGTGGGAGAAAGGAGGGAAAAGGGAATCCACATGACCCGAGTAAGGAATCAAGCCATCATTCCTCAAGAACACTCTTACATCACACAACAACCAAACGGGGCCACAGGTTCTCTCTCAGGTTCACCCCAGCAGACTCCCTGCTTCTTCTACCATTGCCCCCAGGGCCTCTTCCCCACACAGCAGCCAAAGTGAGCTTTCTGGAGTTCCCGTTGTGGCTCAATGGGTTAAGAACTGAGGATGTGGGTTAAATCCTTGGCCTTGCTCAGTGGGTTATGGACCCAGCATTGCTGCAAGCCATGGCACAGGTCACAGATGAGCTAGGATGCAGCATTGCTAGTGCTGTGGCAGTGGTGTAGGGCAGCAGATACGACTCCAATTCTACCCCTAGCCTGGGAACTTCCCATATGATGCAGGTGTGGCCCTAAAAAGCCAAAAAAGAAAAGAAAATGCCTTCAAACTGAGCTTAAGTCAGAATATGTCATGCCCTTATTCCAACCACACTCCTTGCTGTTCACCAAGCCTGCCAGCCCTTCTCCTTCCTCAGGAGCCTCTGCCTGTGATGCTTCTACCCTGGGCATCTATGCAGTTCACTCCCTCCCATCTGCTTACCTACTAGCCAACGAGGTATTTAAAACTGAAATAGTAGTTACCATGATGGCTCATCAATTAACAAACCTGACTAGTATCCATGAGGATGCAGGTTCGATCCCTGGCCTCTCTCAGCGGTTAAGAAGCCAGCGTTGCCGTGAGCTGTGGTATAGGTTGCAGACATGGCTCAGGTCTGGCATTGCTATGGCATAGGCCACCGGCTACATCTCCAATTTTACCCCTAGCCCAGAATCCAGGAACCTCCACATGCCATGGTTGTGGCCCTAAAAAGACAAAAAAAAAAAAAAAAAAAAAAACCTGAAATAATCCCCACCTCCAATCCCAAGCTATTTTGTCCACGGCACATACTACCTTAGTATTCTCTAGACTGTCCTTAGTTATAAGATTTACTGTCTATCTCCTGTTAGAATATACACCTAGATCTTCTTTTTCACAAGTGTTTCCTAGCATATAGGACAATACTTGACACATAGGTACTCAATGAATATAAGAATAAATAAAAATCATGTCCAACATGACAGAATTCTTTCATTCAGGAAACATTTACAAATTGGGATAGCCACTATGGAGCACAGCACGGCAGTTCCTCAAAAAGTCAGAGTACCACCTGACCCAGAAATTCCCACTCCTGGGTTTAAACCTAAGGAAAACAAAAACATACGCCTAGACAAAAACTCGTACATGCTTGTTTATAACAGCATATTCACGGCAGTCAAAAACTGGAAACAATCCAAATGTCTGCTAAATTAGCATTAGGTAAGTGCTCCATGGTAGCTCAGTGGGTTAAGGATCTGGCGTCACTGTGTGGCTCTGGTCACTGCTGTGATGTGGATTTGATCCCTGGCCCAAGAATATCTGCACGCTGCAGGTGTTGACAAAAAAAAAAAAAAATATATATATATATATATATATATATATATATATATATATATATATCACTAAATAAACAAAACAAGGCATATACATACATTGAAATATTATGCAGCAATAAAAAGGAATGATTTACTGATTCTTGCTGCAACACAAAAATATGCTACAACCTTTAAAATATATGCTAAGTGGAGTTTCTGTCATGGCTCAGCAATAACAAACATGACTAGTATCCATGAGGACACAAGGTCAATCCCTGGCCTCTCTCAGTGTGTTAAGGATCCGGTGTTGCCATGAGCTGTGATGTAGGTCACAGACAGGGCTCAGATAACCTCATTGCTGTGGCTGTGGCACAGACTGGCAGCTGTAGCTCCAATTCTACCCTTAGCCTGGGAACCTCCATATGCTGCAGGTGTGGCCCTAAAAAGACAAAAAAAAAATTTTTTTAACTGAAAAATAAAAATGACCGTGGTGATAATTAACACTGAATATATTAAAAATCACTGACTTGTATACTTTTAAGTAGGAATTTCATGTACATGTATGTGAATTATATCTCAATAGAGCTGTTATCAAAAATATATATATATGTGTGTATGTGTACAGAACATCTCTTGGGTCTTGCTTTGGGGGCACAGAGTTAAGTATGTCTGATTTGACCAAAGAGCCTCAGACTCAGAAAAAACACCAAATACTGCCTTTAAAATTATGCTGCAGAAGAAAATGTAACTTCACAGTCATTCATTACTTTAAGCTTTCAAGTAAAAAAAAAGCCACAAAAGAATATAATATTATACACCTATGTTTGAGTATATGTGTGTGTGTACGTGTGTATATAGATAGATAAGACAGATTAGATAGATAGATAGATAGATAGATAGATAGATAGATTCCTACCCATCTTCATGAAAAGACTACAGGTTATAACCAAAAAGTAAGCGGTGGAGTCCCGTGGTGGTTCAGCCTGTTAAGGATCCAGTGTTGTCACTGTTATGGCTAAGGGTACAGCTGTGGCACAGGTTCGATTCCTGGCCAAAAAGAAACAACTAAATAAAGAGTGGCAATTATCTGTGAGTGATGAAATCCCTAGTGATTTTGGGGGGTAGGGTCATGGTGTGCAGTGGCTTGATGTGAGATCTCAATTACCTGCTCAGGGACTGAACCCAGGTCACAGCAATGAAGGCGCTAAGTCCTAACCACCAGACCACCAGGGAACTCCCTTCTAGTTAGTTTTACTCCTGGATTTTCCAAACTGTCTACCACAAACATGTAATATTAATGAAATCAGAAAAAAAAATAGTATACTTCATCAAATCTGATTCCATCAAGACTCACCATTATTTTATATCCTAATTAAAAAAAACAATTTCTGCCAATTAAGCCCTGAGATGGGAGCATGATGACAGGCTGTGGGGCATTTACTGTGAGAAGCATGCTAGGCTGGACAGAGAGCTGAATGGAGCCACTGGGTGAGTGCGCCCAAGCTTATAACCAAGCAGGATGCTTTGGGGCCTCCCAGGGCAGGCCCTTCCTCCATGTCCTATGCTTTAGCTCCTCTTTTAGGTACAACTTGTATCTTGTTGGAGGTTTACAGGAACGTTGTGACCTGCCCTCTGTGTACAGCTGCAAGAACAAAGGATTTCTGCAAGAAGAAGTTTGCAACAACCAACCACGCCCCTCCCTCACTTTGCCTTTGGAAATGCTTTGCAATTTTGTTTTAGGGCAGTCAGGATATTGGGGGAGGGGGCACAAGCCATCCATTTCCTTGCATGGCCATGCAATAAACCTTTCTATTCTCCAAACTCCAATGGTTTGGTTTGTTTGGCCTCACGGTGTATCAGGCAGACCTGCACTAACAGGCTGACCCCAACCTGAGATGAAGGAGGAACAACTTGGGGGGTGCGGGGGAGTGATCAAGAGCTGTAACTTTTTAACTACGTTTCATCAAACATAAGACTTTACTGACCTTAAGACATACCTTCATCATATGTACACTAAGAAAGAAATGTTGCCAATTAAGTAAGGACCCAGTGCCTTAACCACAGTGCAATGCCTTGCACAGACTATCTCACCAGCCTCCTGGTGCTTTGAAATCTTTCGAAGCCATTTCTCCTGTCTTCAGTGAAACTGCTTGCTGTGTGGTAGGCAATTCTTTCACAACTTGGGGTCTTCTTCCAAGGAAATATGGAATTCCAATCATTATTCCAATGACAACTGTCTTTACTAGTGTCAGATTCCGGCTCTGCTCTCAATTCCAGGCCCCTCTATACAAACGGTACCTTTTTGTTTCAATGCCAATGCACAGAATAATCTTTACACATTTTGAAAGCAGCATTATGTAACATTTAAAGAAGTGAAAAGCAGTGACCCAGATTGTCAACATGTGGGCCCTGACCATCATTACAATTGTACCTGGCCAACGGTGACTGGTAAAATGCCACCTACTCTAAGACATACCCCAACTTTGGAGTAAAAAAAAGTCATAATAAAATGCAGTATATTCTGGAGTTCTGTGGCACAACAGGATCAGTAGCATCTCTGAAGCACTGGGACTCAGGTTCGACAGGCTCGATTCCCCACCCAGCACAGTGGATTAAAGGCCCAGAGATGTGGCGGCTGCAGCATAGGTTGCAACTGTAGCAAAGATCTGATCCCTGGGAATTTCGTATGCCATGGAGCAAACCAAAAAAAAAAAAAAAAAGCAATTTTTTTAAGTTCAACAATATTTATATGAATCATAATTCTTATAACCATCATTCTTGCTAGCTCAAAAATTTCAAAGACTGGAGTTCCTGCTGTGGCACAACAGGGTCAGCAGTGTCTCTGGAGCATTGGGATGCAGGTTTGATCCCTGGCCCGGCAAAGTGGGCTAAGGATTTGGCGTTGCTGCAGGTGCAGCATAGGTCGCAAATGCAGCTCAGATCTGATCCCTGGCCCAAGAATTCCACATGCTTCAGGGCGACTAAAAAAGAAAAGAAAAGGAAATTCAAAGACTACCAAAGTAGCCTGCTATTTAACAAATTTGAGATATAAATCCACCCTTATTACAATAATCTGTAGTCAATACACCGTATTTATAGTCTTCTCAAATTCTGTCAGTGACGTGGTATTTATAACAGAAGGTCACCGTTACCTCTGGCAACAACTCATTTCAGTGTCTGACAGTGGAGAGCGCCTCAAGGCCTCTAACCTGACATGGTGGTGTGGGTCCTGGCACCCCCAAGCTCCTCCTGGGTCACATCCTCGTTGGTGACAGACTTCACAACATCAGGACCGGTGATGAACAAATAGGAGGTGTCCTGAAACCAGAGAATCCCAGAAGGTGTTCAGTCTCAGAGCAGAGAAGACAGTGACATGGTGGCAGAACCAGGTTAGGGTGCAGCTCACAGATGCCTATCTAAATTACAGACCCATATTTTTCCCTGCCTTCCCTGGATCAGGTGACCAAAACATCTCCACTGCTGGTTCTCTCCCAGTGAAATGACCTGCTAACATTGTTTGGCCAACATGTCCAGGCCATTCCTCTGTAGAGCACCCTGAAAGGTGGCCCCTATTCAGTTTGCTGTGCACTAAGAATTTTTCTAAGTATTTCATGGGATTGTGTCATTATAGCCAAGGTACCATTATCACCCCATTTATGGATGAAGAAACTAAGGCACTGTGATGGTGTGCAGATTGTGTAAAATTAACCAATCACTTTAAGTGAAGAAGCCTTTTGGTTCCTAATCAGATTCGTCAACCACTGAACCACGACCGGAACTCCAAGTGAAGCCTTCTGGAGACAACAGTAACAATGTTCTGTGCTGCAGGGGGGTGACAGGATTTTAATTTTCAGTTTACAATTTAAAGATGATAGAAGTTTCTATCGTAGTTCAGCGGTTGGCAAACCCGACTATCATCCATGAGGATGTGCGTTTGATCCCTGGCCTCGATCACTGGGTTGAGGATCTAGTGCAGCCATGAGCTGTGCTGTAGGTCACAGACAAGGCTGGGATCTGGTGTTGCTGTGGCTGTGGCGTAGACCAGCAGCTACAGATCCCATTGGACCCCTAGCCTGGGAACCTCCATATGCCACAAGTACAGCCCTAAAAAGACAAAAAGACCCCCCCCAAAAAAAAAAATATATATATAAAGATAATAAAAGCATATTGTAAAAAATTTAAACAAGAACAGGAGATGGATACAGTGGAAAGTAAGTCTACATGCCAGCCCTATTTCCAGGCCTCCAATTCCCCTCCCCAAATGCAACCACTGTCAGCTCCTCTGACATCCCTGCATACATGAACATTTATATTTTTGCCCTCTTATTTTTCTCCAGCACAGTGTCCCACACACACTGTTCTGAAACTTCTTAAAAAGAATATTCCACATCAGTATACTAGGATATGTATCATAGTTTATTTAACCGTCATCTACTGATTGTCCTTTAGGTGGTTGCCAGTATTTTGCTATAACAAGCAATGCTACAATCAATATCTTACTATAGTCATCTTTGTCAGCTCACTGTTCATGTTCTTTACTTATTTTCCTACTAGATGATTATTCTAAGATAATAAGGAGAATCCTTAGACTATTACGTGTGTTGTAGTGTAACCAAGTAGGACCCTATGGCGCCTTCCCAGGGCAGGCCCTTCCCCCATATCCTCTGCACCTCTCTAAAGTATATAACATGTGTCTTGTTGGAGGTTTACAGGAACAGGGTGCCCTAATCTCCATGAACAGCTGCAAGAACAAAGGATTTCTGCAACAAGAAGTTTGCAACAATCAGCCACCCCCTCCCCCACCTTGCCTTGAAAAATGCTTTACAATTTTTGTTCCAGGAGTTCAGAGCCACCTGTCTCTTTGCATGGGCTCTCTCTGCTCCAACCTCCGACATTTCGGCTGTTTGCCTCACTGTGCATCAGGCACATGAACTTGCACTAACAGTAGCGGTCTTTATTTCATGGCTCCTTGGTTTGGAATCTTGCTAGAATAACCTAGCTGGAGAGATCTGTCTCCCCCACCCCACACAAATACTCATACAAATGTTCATAACAGCATTATTTGTAACAGTCAAAAACTAGAAACAGCCCAGTGTCCATCAACAAGTGAATCTCAAAATAACAACCCTAAGTGAAAGAAACTAGCCTGTTGCCAAAAAAAAAAAAAGTACATATCTTTTATATGTATTCTGTATAGTTCTGTTTATATAACAGTCTAGAAAATGCAAATTATATAGTTTATATAACAGTCTAGAAAATGCAAATTAACCTACTCTGATAAAAAGTAGATGAACTTACCTAAGGACAGAACTGGGGTATAGGGAAGAATGGATCACAAAAATACACAAAAGAAAATTTGGGGGGGTGACAGCTGTGTTCATGATCTTAATTGTGGTCATGCCTTTATGGTTGAATACATGCATCACACGGCACAAGGAGGTCTCTTTTAGCACTGTGGGTTAAAAATCCAGCATTGCCACTGCAGTGATTTGGGCTGCTGCTGTGGTTTAGGTTTGATCCCGGGCCCAGGAACTTCTGGGCGCTGCAGACTCGGCAAAAAAAAAAAAAAAAAAACTTAGTTTCCATAAAGAACTTATTCACAAAACAGGAACAGACTCAAAGATTTCATAACCAAACTTATGGCTATCAAAGGAGAAACACTGGGTGTAGGGATGGATTGGGAGGTTGGGGTTGGCAGATACACAGTGCTACATACAAAAATCAATCAGTGACAAGGACCTACTATATAGCTTAGGGAAATCTATTCAAAACTCTGATAGCTAGCCTATATGGGACGGGAATATGAAAGATAATAGATACCATGTTTATACATGGCTGATTCACTTTGCTGTACACCAGAAATTAAACATAATAAGTCACCTATAATTCAATAAAATTTACATTAAAAAATACTTTAATTACACAACTTAAATGCATGCAGTTCACCACACATCAATTATATCTCAAAGTTGAAAAAGAAGGGGGGATGCAAAGGGCTAAGAATATCCCATTCCACTTAAAGAAGAGTTAAGGAGAAACAACTTCCTGTACCAGTTACCAGCTTTTGACCTAAAGCCATTGTAATGGACAGTATGGTTCTGACTGGCACAGAGATAAGCAAACAGACCAAGAGAATTCAGTGAAACACTCTTGATATATGAATGCCTGAATCATGACGTAAATAACATTACAGAACAAGAAAGAATGTTCTTTTCAATAAAAAGCCCTAGGAGTTCCCATTGTAGCTCACTGCGTTAAGGAACCAACACTGTCTCCGTGAGGATGTAGGTTTGATCCCTGGCCTCACTCACTGGGTAACAGATCCAGTGTTGCCCCAAGCTATGGCACAGGTTGAAGATGTAGCTCAGATCCGGTGTTACCATGGCTGTGATGTAGGCTTCAGCTGCAGCTCCGATTTAACCCCTGGCCTAGGAATTTCCATATGCCATAGAAAAAGAAAAGAAAAGAAAAAAACAAGTTCTAGATTGCCTAGGCATCTACACTGGGGAAAAAAAAATCCAACTAGTCTCCATTTCATACTAACTGTAAAAATAATTCTAATTTTAGATGCAAACACAAAAGGCAAAATAATTAAGGTTTTCAAAAACAAAAACTATCAGAGTTCCCACTGTGGCTCAGTGGGTTAAGAACCTGACTAGTATCCATAAGGATGCAGGTTTGGTCCCTGGCCTTGCTCAGTGGGTTAAGGATCCAGTCTTGACTCGAGCTACAGTGTAGGTCACAGATGCACCTTGAATCTGGCATTGCCATAACTGTGGCCAGCAGCTGCAGCTCCAATTTAACCCCTAGCCTAGAAATTTTCATATGCCACAGGTACAGCTCTAAAAAGGAAAAAAAAAAACAAACTATCTTCATGACTGTGGGGTAGGAAAAAGTTCAAAAACTAAAACACGCTACCCATAATGTATACATTTGACATTGGTTCTGCTACCAAAAGGGCAAAGAAGCCAGCTTTATAGAGACTCCCACTAGTTAAATGAAAGACATTTTGAATATCAAAATACATAATAGTAATGGATTATAAACCACTGAGTAAAACAGGAAAATCCATTAGGTCAGTGAAATAAACAAATGCCCAAGAAGAGCAGAGCTCTTCCTTAGCATAGAATGCTAAATGGTATAAAGCAAGTGGTGGAGCTGGAAACTAATAATCTTATAAAGATTGGTTTTGACAAAAATCATCAATAGATAATAAGTCAAGGAGAAAAAGTGTAATGTGGAACAGCATACTTGCATGGCCTCAAAGTATTTCCCCAATCAGCATCAGTTACAAACGAAAAACAGAAACTACACATTGAAGAAATTGGACAACTGAGTAATGATCAAATTAGTATTAATAATGAAGGGCAGATGGCCATCACTGGCCTCCAGATGTGATCATCTGAGCGGGATACAACATCACCTATGCAGGAGACAGGCTGGGATACCTAATCTGAATCTGATCATGAGGAAATATCACATGGACCCAAATTAAGGAACAATCTATGAAATAATTCATTCTGTAGTCTTCAAAACGTCATGACAAAGAGTCTGAGGAATTGTCACAAAGTAAATGAAATTAATGCAATACAACTAAACGCAATATGTGATCCCTAAATGGATCCTGTACTAGAGAAAGAAAACACTATGCAGGACATTACTGGGACAACTGACCAAAAGAATCCGGATGGTAAACAAAAGCAGTATATCAGATAGACAGCACGCTAAGCATACGTGAAACAAGTCAAGTTTTAAAGATTAAAATCACACAACCGATCTTGTTTGCTCATAATGGAATGAAAGTAGAAACAGAAGTAAAACTGAAAGCTTACAAATATGTGGAAATTAAATATCATACTCTTAGACAATCAATGCACCAAAGATGAAAGCACCAAAGATGAAAGCACCAAAGATGAAATCAAGGGAAATTAGAAAATATCGAAATGAAAATACAACATACAAAAAACTTATGAGCAAAAACAGTGCTAAGAGCGGGGATTTAAAGCTATAAACACACCAAGTAAAGTCTCAATCCAACTTTATACCTTAAGCATCAAAAAAAAAAAAAAACAAACAAACACAAAAGGACAAAAACCTAAACCCAAAGCTAGCAGAAGGAAGGGGAAAAAATTAGAGCTGATATGCTAATATTCTCTTAAACCACCCACTGAGGCTTACAAAAACATCTAGTTATGATATTTTTCATTTCTAGAAGTTCTAGTTGGATCTTTTCCCAAACCTGCTTGATAACTTTTATGGGGTTTATTTTTGTTCCTTATTTATATTTAGAGAACTTGTAGTGGGCTGAATTGTGTTAACTTCAAAACTCATATATTAAAATCCTAAATGCTGGTAAAAAAAAAAAAAATTAGAGCGGAGTTAAATGAAAATTAGAGGGGGGGAAAAATCAGTAAAACCAGAAGCTGGTTATTCAAAAAGATCAACAAACCTGACAAATACTTAGCTAGATATACTAAGGGGAAAAAATACTCGAACTACTAAAATCAGAAATGAAAATGGAGGAGTTCCTGTTGTGACCCAGTGATAACGAACCCGACTAGGATCCCTGTCCCCACTCAGTGGATTAAGGATCTGGCAACTGTGGTGAGCTGTGGTGTAGCTTGCAGACATGGCTCGGATCCCACATTGCTTTGGCTGTGGTGTAGCCCAACAGCAGCAACTTTGATTAGACTCCCCTAGTCTGGGAACTTCCATATGCTGCAGGTGTAGCCCTAAAAACCAAAAAAAAAAAAAGGAAATGAAAATGGAGGCATCACTACCAAATCTACAGAAATAAAAAGATTATAAGAGTACTATGAACAATTCTATACCAACAAATTGGTTTTGTTTTTATTTTGGTTTTTTGTTTGTTTTTTTTTTAAGTGCCTCACCTGCAGTATATGGAAGTTTCCAAGTTAGGGGTCGAACTGGAGCTGCAGTTGCTTGCCTGCTGGATCCATGTCATATCTGCTACCCATACCACAGCTCATGACAACACCGGATCCTTAACCCACTAAGCAAGGCCAGGGGTCGAACCCACATCGTCATGGATACTAGTCAGGTTCATCAACACTGAGCCATAACAGGAACTTCAATACCCACAAACTGGATGACCTAGATGATGTGGAAAAATTCCTAGAAAATTACAACCTACTACCAAGACTGAGCCATGAAAAAACAGAAATCTGAATAGATCTGTAACTAGTGAAGACATCAAATCGGTAATCAAAAACCTCCCTTGGAGTTCCCATCGTGGCTCAGTGGTTAACGAATCCAACTAGCAACCATGAGGTTGCAGGTTTGATCCCTGGCCTTGCTCAGTGGGTTAAGGATCCAGCGTTGCCGTGAGCTGCGGTGCAGGTTGCAGACGCGGCTCGGATCCCGCGTTGCTGTGGCCGTGGTGTCGGCCAGCGGCTACAGCTCCTGTTAGACCCCTAGCCTGGGAACCTCCATATGCCGCGGGTGTGGCCCTAGATAAGGCAAAAAAAGACAAAAAAAAAAAAAAAACCTCCCAAAGAAAAGTCCAAGACCAAATGGCTTCATCAGTGAATTCTACCAAACATTTCAAGAAAGATTAAATATTCACACCAGTCAGAATGGCCATTATTAACAAGTCAACAAATAACAAATGCTAGAGAGGGTATAGAGAAAAAGGTACCCCCCCTTCACTTTTGGTGGGAATGTAACAACCACTATGGAAAACAGTATGGCAGTACCTCGGAAAACTAAATATAGAACCACCATAGGATCCAGCAATCCCACTCCTGAGCGTATTTCAGACAAAACCTTCATTGAAAAAGCTACACGCACCCCTATGTTCATCTCAGCCCTATTCACAATAGCCAAGACATGGAAACAACCTAAATGTCTATCAGCAGACGAATGGATTAAGAGGACATGTTACATATATACAATGGAATATTACTTAGCCATAAAGACAAACTAATGCCATTTGCAGCAATGTGGATGGAATTAGAAGGTCTCATACTAAATGAAGTAAGCCAGAAAGAAACAGACAAATACCATAAATTATCACTTATTCGGGGAATCTAAAATATGGAACAGATGATCCTATCTAAAAAAACAAAAAATTGATCATTGCCAAGGAGAGCAGACTTCGGGTTCAGGGCAGGGAGGGGGGAGGAGTGGGATAGATGGGAAGTTCAGGGTTTTTGGATACAAACTGTCATATTTGCGATGGATGGGCAGTGAGGCCCTACTATGCAGCACAAGGAACTGTGTGTGATTGGATCACTTTGCTGTACAAGAGAAACATTGTAAATCAACTATACTTTAACATAAAAGCAACAAAATTATAACCAACTGATGATAGTAAAGATGGTACCAGACACTGGAAATAAACTGGAGGGAAAGATTGATCAATTACAAGAAATACTGAGCTAATACAAGATTTAAGGATTAATCAAGCAGGGATGCAAAATACAATAACTGAAATAAATTCATTAGAAGCAAACAACAGCAGAATACAGGAGGCAGAAGAGCAAATAAGCAAGGTGGAGGACAGACTAGTAGAAATCACTGATATGGAACCGAAAAGAGAAAAAAAACTGAAAAGAAATGAGTCTAAGAGAGCTCTGAGACAATGTTAAACGTGCCATCACCCCCATTATAGGGGTGCCAGAAGGGGAAGAGAAAGGAACAGAAAAATATTCAAAGAAATAACAGCTGAACATTTCCCTAACATGGAAAGGAACCACTCACTCAAATCTAGGACACACGAGTACCATATAAAATTAACCAAAGGAGGAACACCCAGAGACACATATTAATCAAACTGACCAAAATTAAAGAGAATATGCTGAAAGCAGTTAAGGAAAAGAAACAAATAACATACAAGGGAATGCCAATAAGGTTATCAGCAGATTTTTCAGAATATAGAAAGAACTCCTAAAAATCAGTAAGAAAAAATAAGAACATCAGTTTTCAAAAAGGGACAAAATAGATGAAAAGGCATGCCACAAAAGAAAACACATGAAAAGGTGTTCAACTTCATTAGTCATGGAAATGCAAATTAAAACAATAAGAGATCACACCACATGCAAACTGCCATAATTAAATTATGTTAATAAAAGTGTTGGCAAGGATGCAGAACAAGTGAAATTCTCACCCACTGCCAGCAGAAGGGTAAACTGCTGCAACTAATTCAGTATACAGGCATTTCCCAGAAAAACTGAAAATACGTATATTGCATGACCTAATGCTGTCCCACCTTTAGAAACTGAAACATGTACACACCAAGATACATATATAAGAATGCTTATATCAGCATGATTTGTAATGGCAAATTGAAACATAAATAACTGTCGACAAAAAGGATGAGAATATTAAAGTAATTTACTACGCAGCTATTAAAATGAACATTTACAAAGAACATGGATAAACCTTAAAAACATGAGTCACAGTCATGCACGAAAGAATGCATATTATAATGATTTCGCTCTACATTAAAGGTCAAAGCAGGCAGCATTTAACTACACTCTTTAGTGAGGTATAATTAAAATGTAAAACTGTAGAAGTTTCCTAGTGGCTCAGGGGTGAAGGATTCAGCATTGTCACTGCTGTGGCTGGGTGCATCCCGGAACCCAGAACTTCCACATGCCACAGACACAGAAAAACAAATAATTTTTTAAAGTAATACAATTAAAAAAAAATTAAACTGTAAAGCAAAGCAAAAAAAAAAAAAAAACCAGTTACCATAAAAGTTGAGACAATAAATAATTCTAGGCAAGATGGGTGGAGACAATAGTGATTAGGAAGAGAAATAGGACAGGGCTCTTGCAGGGCCATTTCTTGACCTGGGTGTTATTGACATGGATTTATACTTTATAATAATCTCTAAACTTCATGGATTTTTATATACTTTGCCAAGAATTTATTCCATTAGAAAATTTTAAGTGTTTAAAATGTTTTAGGAGTTCCCTTCGTGGCTCAGTGCTTAACGAATCCAACTAAGAACCATGAGGTTGAGGGTTCGATCCCTGGCCTTGCTCAGTGGGTTAAGGATCCAGCGTTGCCGTGAGCTGTGGTGAAGGTTGTAGACGCGGCTCAGATCCCGCGTTGCTGTGGCTGTGGTGTAGGCCGGCAGCTACAGCTCCTGTTAGACCCCTAGCCTGGGAACCTCCATATGCCGCAGGTGTGGCTCTACATAAAAGGCAAAAAGACAAAAAATAAATAAATAAATAAATAAAATAAAATGTTTTAATTAACTGGGAGAGGAGGCAGAGACAGAAGCAGGAAGACCAGTTAGAAGGATTCAACAACAATCCACGTAGGGTGCTTGAATCAAAGTAATAGTATGTAAGTAATAAGAACTGTGCAGCAACTTGATTATATTTTAGATTATATCCTAAAGTAGAGCAAATATGATTTCTGACTGATTGAACTCCAAATGTGACCAAAAAATATGAGTCAAAATAATGTCAGTGTTAACTGGACAGCTACATGTAAAAAAATGAAACTAGAACACTTCTTAACACCACGCCCAAAAATAAACTCAAAATGGATTAAAGATCTAGATATAAGACCAGATACTACAAAACTCTTAGAGGAAAACATAGGCCAAACACTCTCTGACATAAATGATGGCAACATCTTCTCAGACCCATGTGTCAGAGTAAGGACAATAAAGAGAGAAATAAACAAATGGGACTTAATTAAACTTCAAAGTTTCTGCACAGCTAAGGAAACCCTAAGCAAAATGAAAAGACAACCCACAGAATGGCAGAAAATATTTGCAAATGAATCAACTGACAAGGGATTCATCTCCAAAATTTACAAACACCTCCTACAGCTCAATACCAAAGAAACAAACAACCCCATCAAAAAATGGGCAGAGGATCTAGGCAGACAATTCTCCAAAGAAGACACGCAGATGGAAAATAAACACATGAAAAGATGTTCAACATCGCTCCTCATTAAAGAAATGCAAATCAAAACCACTATGAGGTACCACCTTACACCGGCCAGAATGGCCATCATCAAAGTCTACAAACAGTAAGTGCTGGAGGGGCTCTGGAGAAAAAGGATCCCTATTACACTGTTGGTGGGAATGCAAATTGGTGCAACCACTGTGGAAAACAGTATGGAGAGTCCTCAGAAAACTCAAAATAGAATTACCATTTGATCCAGCAATCCCACTCCTGGGCATCTATCCAGACGAAACCATGACTCAAAAAGACACCTGTACTCCAGTGTTCATTGCAGCAATAGCCAGGTCATGGAAACAACCTAAATGCCCATCGACAGAGAAGTGGATAGGGAAGATATGGTACATACACACAGTGGAATATTACACAGCCAGTAAAAGGAATGAATTGCCAGAGTTCCCGTTGTGGCGCAGTGGTTAATGAATCCGACTAGGAACCATGAGGTTGCAGATTCGATCCCTGGCCTTGCTCAGTGGGTCAACGATCCGGCATTGCCATGAGCTGTGGTGTAGGTCACAGACGCGGCTCGGATCCTGCGTTGCAGGCCAGTGGCTACAGCTCTGATTAGACCCCTAGCCTGGGAACCTCCACATGCCGCAGGTACGGCCCTAAAATGACAAAAAGGAAAAAAAAAAGGAACGAATAACCAACATTTATAGCAAAATGGATGGACCTAGAAATTATCATGCGAAATGAAACCAGTCAGACAATTAGACAGCAACACCCAATGCTAACGCTTACATCTGGAAACTAAAAAGACAAAATGAACTTCTTTGCAGAACAGACAAAGACTCACAGACTTTGGAAAACCTTGGTTTTTCAAATAAGACAATCTGGGGGTTGGGGGGATGCACTGTGGGTTTGGGACGCAAAATCTAGCAAACTGACTTGTGATGATTTATGTACACCTATAATAGAAATAAAATCCATTAAGTTAAAAAGAAAATAATAATAATGTCAGTGTTTTTGACCTGAGCCACTAGAAGGCTGGTCTTGTCATTTATGGAGATGGGGAAGGATGGAGGAGAACACTTTAAGAACGGCTCATTAGAGATCAAAACCTATTAAGTTTGAGAAATCCAATGAAGTCCAAATGGAAACGTTGATAGGCAACTGAATGCTTAATCCTGGAATAAAGGAGAGTGTTTTATCCTAAAGAAATACGTTTGAGAGTTGTCAGCTGCTAAATGGATGAGTATTTAAAGTCGAGAGATAGGCTAAGATCACCAAGGGAATGAGAGAACTGTCAGAAGAGAGTATAGTGCCCTGAGGTTTCAAAGAGGAAAATGTGATGAGATAGGTAAAAGCTGCTAGAAGTCAAGTAAAGTAAGGCCCAAGAAATGTCACACTGTACTTAGTGATACAGAAATCAGCGTGTCTTTGATACAAGCAACTGACATTATCAGCAACCATAAAAAATATATACTTTTCATCATAAATTAAATGTCTAAGTACATTTAGATCTATTGCTCAATTCTATTCTGTTCCCCTGGTCTATGTATTTATAAATCAAAGAGTTTTAGTTATTTTAGCTTTATAATGTTTTCTCACCTGTCTGGACTAGCCCTTCATTGCACTTCCATCATGGAATGTCTACTCCTTTTTTTTTTTTTTTTTTGGCCATGCCTGTGGCATATGGAAGTTCCGGGGCCAGGGACTGAACCCACACCACAGCAGTAACCCAAGCCTCTGCAGTGACAATACCATATCCTTAACCCACTGCACCACAAGAGGGCTCCTTGGAATATCTATTCCTACACAGTGGTTCCACCCCCACCCCATATGAACTTTATAGTTACTTCGTTTAGCCCTTTAAAAAGAATCTGCTAGCATTTTCATTGTACTCTCAAATACATGGAATATTTAAGATGTAGAATGGTTAAGGCTTAATGATTCTGCAGAGGACAAGAAAGAAGGTGCTGCCAATATGTAGGTATTTAAAGTTCTGCAAGTGGAGAATGGGATTGCTGAGGATGTAAACACAGGGTTAAAAGAGAAGGCATACAAAAAGTCAACATAGAGAAATCAGCTGCATTTCTATACAAAATATACATGGTACACAAAATACTTGAAAAAGACAAAATCAACCCATTCACAATAGCATCAAACGTCACAGAATACTTAGGTATGGGAGTTCTCTAGTGGCTCAGCAGGTTAAGGATCTGGCAGACTAGGATCTCAGCAGGTTAAGGATCCCTGGGTTAGTGATTGAACCCTGCTGTGGTGAGGGTTCGATCCCTAACCCAGAAACTTCCATGTGCAGACAGGAAAGAAAAAAAAAAAACCCACATAGGTATAAATTTAACCAAGGAGGTGAAAGATCTATACACTGAAAACTATTGGACTTTGATAAAAGACACTGAAGAAAACAAAAATAAATGGAAAAAAATTCCATGATCATAGATTAAAATACTGTCAAGTTAAAAGGTCCATATGACCAAAAGCCATCTATAGATTTAATGGAACTCCTATCAAAATTCCAAATGCATTTTTCCATGAGGTAGAAAAAACATCTAAAATCTGTATAAAACCACAAGGACCCAAAATAATCAAAGCAATACTGAGAAAAGAACAAAACTGGAGGAACCACACTTTGTGATCTCAAACTACACTACAAAGCTACAATAATCAAAACAATACAACATGACATAAAAAGGGAAACACAGACCAGTGGAAGAGAATCAAGAGTCCATAAACAAATTCTCACATATGCAGTCAACTAATACCTGACAAGGGAACCAAGAATACTCAGTGGGGAAAAAATACTCTCTTTAATAAACGGTGGTGGGAAAACTGGATAACCACACGCAGAAGAATGTAAGTGGACCCGCACCATTCACAAAAATCAACTCATAAGGGATTAAAGACTCAAAGAAACCATAAAACTCCTAGAAAAAAAAAACAGGAAAACACTCCCCAGCACTGGTCTTGGCGACAATTTTAAGGATGACACCAAAAGCACAAGCAACAAAAATAAAAATTAGTAAGAGGGAAGACATCAAACTAAAAAGCTCTACAGAGCAAAAGAAACAACCAACAAAATGAAAAGGCAACCTATCGAATGGGAGAAAATACTGCCAAATCATATATGTGGTAAAGTGCTAACATCCAAAGTATACAGACAACTCACACAACTCAAGAGCAAAAAGCAATAATAATCTGACTAAAAAATGAGCAGAGGATCTGAAAAGACATCTTTCCAAAGAAATTATACAAACAGTTATTAATGAGTACATGAAAAGATATTCAACATCACTCATCATCAGGAAAATACAAATCCAACCCACAATGAGATTTTACCCTCACACCTGTTAGAAGAGCTATTATTCAAAAGACAATAAATAGCGGTGAGGATGTGGAGAAAATGGAACACTTATGCATTGTTGGTGGTAATGTAAATCGATACAACCTCTAAGGAAAACAACATGGAGGTTCCGAAAAAATAAATAAATATAGGAGCTCCTGCCAAAGTGCAACGGGATTGGCAGCACCTCATCCTGGGAGCACTCGGACTAGGTTTCTATCCCCAGGCTGGCACAGTGGGGTAGGGATCCAGTGTTCCCACAGCTGTGGCTTAGTTAGCTGCTATGGTTCAGATCTAAACCCCAGCCAGGAAGCTCCATATGCAGCAGAGGGAGCCAAAAAAAACTAAATACAGAACAACCATATGATCCAGCAATCCCAATGCTGGGTACATATTCAAAGGAAATAAAATCAGAACGTCAATGAGATAGGTGCACTGCCATATTCACTGCAGCGTTATTCACTATAGCCAAGATATCAAAACAATCTAAGTGTCCATCAAGGATTGGATAAATAAAACGTGACACACATACACATACACACAGGATGATCCACTGGATATCCACAGTGATAAAATGTGACACACACATACACACACAGAGTATTATTCAGCCATGATAAAGAAAGAAATCCTGCCATTTGTGACATGAACGGAACTTCAGAACATTTCACTTAGCATATGCGAACTCAAGTCAAACAGCAAAAGATAAAAACTGCATGATCTCACTTAAATGTATAATCTAAAAAAGCCAAGGAGTTCCCATAGTGGCTCAGGGGAAATAAATCTGACCAGTATCCATGAGGACGCAGTTTCAATCCCTGGCCTCGCTCAGTGGGTTAGGGATCCACTGTTGCCATGAGCTGTGGTGTAGGAAACAGACATGGCACAGATCTGGCATTGCTGTGGCTGTGGTGTAGGCCAGCGACTTACAGCTTCAATTCAGCCCCTAGCCTGGGAACCTCCATATGACATGGGTGCAGCCCTAAAAAGACAAAAATAAAATAATAAAAAAGCCAAACATGATAGAAGATAGTATGACAGAGACTGGATTAAGATAGCAGAATAGAAGGACTGGAGCTCAACTTCTCTCATAAAAACAACAAAATTACAACCAAATGCCAAGCAACCTTCAACCAAATGGACTGTAAACTTCCAAAAAAGATATTCTACTCCAGGAGACAAAGAGACCACATCAAGAGGTAGGAGAGGCGATTACGTGATAGAAGCAACACCATACCTCCCGGGTGGGAAGCCCCACAGACTGGAAAGTAACTGTATCACAGAGACTCACCTGAAGGACTGAGAGTTCTGAGTCCCACATCAAATCCCCAAGCCTGGGGATCTGACACAAGGAGAAAGCCCAGAGCATGTAGCATTGAAGGCCAGTGGGACTTGTGTGCAGGAGCCACACAGGACTGGGGTAAAAGGAGACCCCATTCTTGAAAAGCGAACACAGGCTTTTATGTGCCCTGGGTCCCAGGGCAAAGCAAAGTCTCCATAAGGAATCCTGGTTGAACCTCACTGCAATTCTTGGAGGATCTCCTGGGAAAACAGGGGTGACCATGGCTTGTTGTGGGGGAAGGGCATTGGAGGTGAAGCTCTCAGGAACACTGATAAGGCTGCATTTCTCTGGAGATGTCCATTTTGGGGAAAAGCTGGCCCCTCCCATCAGTGCTGAGAAGCCCCAGGCCAAACAATAATCCAGGTGGGATCACAGCCCCACCCATCAGTAAACAGGCTGCCTAAAGACCCCTCAGGCACACAGCCACCTCTAATCTCACCCAGAGACAAAGCCCCATCCACCAGAGGAGCAGGAATCAGCCCCATCTAGCAGTGGGCAGGCACCAGTCCCTCCCATGAGGAAGTCTACAGCAAGCTCCCCCATACCAACTTCAGCCACAGGGGAGGAAAACACCAGAAGTAAGAGTAGCTACAACTCTCGTCTGCAAAAAGGTCACCACACCAATAACCTATAAAAATGAAAAAGCAGACAACTATAACTCACATAAGGGAGAAACAAAAAAACCCTGAAAAACAGCTCAGTGATGAGATTATCAACCTCCCAGAGAAAGACTTTAAACTATTGATGCTGAAGATGATGCAAGACATTTGAAATAAACTGGAGGCAAAGATTGATAATTTATAGGAAACAATGAGCAAAGAAATACAAAATACAAATATTAAACAAGAAGGAGTTCCCATCACGGCACAGCGGTTAGCGAATCCAACTAGGAACCATAAGGTTGCAGGTTCGATGCCTGGCATCACTCAGTGGGTTAAAGATCCGGTGTTGCCGTGAGCTGTGGTGTAGGTTGCAGAGGTGGCTCAGATCCCATGTTGCTGTGGCTGTAGTATAGGCTGGCAGCAGTAGCTCCAATTAGATCCCTAGTCTGGGAACCTCCACATGCTGCGCATGCAGCCCTAAAATGACAAAAGGCAAAAAAAAAAAAAAATTAAGCAAAAAGAGA
>PVHT021183691.1:4201779-4249477 GCA_004024745.2 Catagonus wagneri | reverse complement strand
ATAAAAAATTCATTAGAAGCAGCCACCAGTAAAATACAGGAGGCAGAAGAATGAATCAGCGAGGTGGAGGACAGATTCGTGGAAATCACTAATGCAGAAGAGAAAAGAGATAAAAGATTGAAAGGAAATGAGCAGAGTCTCAGAGAACTCTGGGATAACGTTAAATGCACCAACATCCATATTATAGGGGTGCCAGAGGGAGAAGAGAGAGAGAAGGGGACAGAAAAAATATTCGAAGAGATAATAGCCAAAAACTTCCCTAATATAGGAAAGGAACCACTCACTCAAATCCAGGAAGCACAACGAGTACCATATAAAATAAACCCAAGAAGGAACACCCCAAGACACATATTAATCAAAAAGACCAAAATTAAAAACAAAATACTGAAAGCAGCTAGGGAAAAGAAACAAATGACATCCAAGGGAACCCCAATAAGGTTATCAGCAGATTTTTCATCTGAAACTCTGCAGGCCAGAAGGGAGTAGCATGATATACTTAATGTGATGAAAGGAAAAAACTTCGAACAAAGATTACTTTACCCAGCAAGGCTCTCGTTCAGATTTGAAGGAGTGATCAAAACCTTTACAGATAAGTAAAAGCTAAGAGATTTCTGCAACACTAAGCCAGCTTTACAACAAATACCAAAGGAACTTTGCCAGGCAGAGAAAAAAAGGCCATAACCAGAAACAAAAACACCAAAAATGACAAGGCTGATCAGTAAAGGCACATATACACAAAGATACTAAATCATCCATGCACAATTGTGCTACCAAAATCAGAAATCACAAGAAAAGAGCACAAATGCAGGACACTGGAGATGCACTTGCAATTAAGAAACCAACAACTCGAAACAATCTCATTTATATATAGACTCCTATATTAGAATGTCAGGGTGATTGCAAACCAAAAATCCACAATTGATACACAAACAAACAAGAAAAATCAACAGAATACACATTCTTCTCAAGTGCACACAGAACATTCTCGAAGATTAATCACATCCTGGGCTACAAATCAAGCCTTGGGAACTTTAAGAAAACTGAAATTATACCAAGCGTCTTCTCCGAACACAATGCTCTATGAGTGGAAATCAACAACAAGAAAAAACAGCAAAAAATACAAACATGTGGAGACTAAACAACATACTACTAAACAACCAATGGATCACTGAAGAAATCAAAGAGGAAATTAAAAAAATACCTAGAAGCAAATGACAACAAAGATACTATACTCCAAAACCTCTGGGATGCAGCAAAAGCAGTTCTAAGAGGAAAGTTTATAGCAATACAAGCCTACCTCAGGAAACAAGAAAATGCTCAAATAAACAACCTAAATTTACATCTAAAGCAGCTAGAGAGGGAAGAACAGACAAGACCTAAAGTTAGTAGAAGAAAAATCATAAAGATCAGAGCAGAAATCAATGAAATTGAAATGAAGAAAACCACAGAAAAGATCAATGAAACTAAAAGCTTGTTTTTTGAAAAGACCAACAAAATTGGTAAATCCCTAGTCAGATTTATCAAGAAAAAAAGAGGACACAAATCAATAAAATTAGAAATGAAAAAGGAGAAGTAACAACAGACATCACAGAAATACAAAGGATCATAAGAGAATACTATATGCAACTATATGGCAATAAAATGGAAAGCCTAGAAGAAATGGACAAATTCTTAGAAAAGTACAATCTTCCAAAACTAAACCAACATGAAATAGAAAATACGAATAGACCAATCACAAGTTCTGAAATTGAAACTGTGATTTAAAAACTTCCAACAAACAAAAGTCCAGGACCAGATGGCTTCACTGGTGAATTCTATCAAACATTTAGAGAAGAGCTAACACCTATACTTCTGAAATTATTTCAAAAAACTGCAGAGGAAGGGACATTCCCAAACTCTTTCTATGAGGCAACCATAACCCTAATGACAAAACCAGACAAAGATACCACAAAGAAAGATAATTACAGGCCAATCTCACTGATGAACATAGATGCAAAAATTCTCAACAAAATACTAGCCAACTGAATCCAACGATACATTAAAAGAATTGTACATTACGATCAAGTGGGATTTATCCCAGGGATGCAAGCATTCTTCAATATCCGCAAATCAATCAGTGTGATACACCATGTTAACAAATTGAAGAATAAAAACCATATGATCCTCTCCATAGATGCAGAAAAAGCCTTTGACAAAATACAACACCCATTTCTGATAAAAACCTTTCAGAAAGTGGGCATAGGGGGAACCTACCTCAACATAATCAAGGCCATCAATGACAAACCCAGAGCCAACATCATTCTCAACGGTGAAAAGCTGAAAAAATTACCACTGAGAGCAGGAACAAGACAGGAATGTCTACTCTCGCCACTACTATTCAACATAGTTTTGGAAGTCCTAGCCACAGCAAAGAAGAAAAAGAAATAAAAGGAATCCAAATTGGAAAGGAAGAAGTAAAACTATCACTGTTTGCAGATGACATGATACTATACCTAGAGAATCCTAAAGACTCTACCAGAAAACTGTTAGAGCTCATCCATGAATTTGGCAAAGTCACAAGACAGAAAATTAATACAGAAATCAACTGCACTTCTATATACTAACAATGAAAGATCAGAAAGAGAAATTAGGGAAGCAATCCCATTTACCATCGCATCAAAAAGAATCAAATACTTAGGAATAAATCTACCTAAAGAGACAAAAGACCTGTACTCTGAAAACTAAGACACTGATGAAAGAAATCAAGGATGACGTGAACAGATGGAAAGACATACCATGCTCTTGGATTGGAAGAGTCAATATTATCAAAATGACTATACTACCCAAGGCAATCTACACATTCAATGCAATCCCTATCAAATTACCAAGGACCTTTTTCACAGAACTAGAACAAAATAGTTTAAAGTTTGTTTAGAAGCACAAAAAACCCAGAATAGCCAAAGACATTCTGAAAAAGAAAAATGGAGCTGGAGGAATCAGGCTCCCTGACTTCACATTATACTACAAAGCTACAGTCATCAAAACCGTATGGCACTGGCACAAAGACAGAAATATAGATCAGTGGAACAGGATAGAAAGCTCAGAATTAAACCCATGCACTTACAGTCAATTAATCCATGACAAAGGAGGCAGGAACATACATTGGAGAAAAGACAGCCTCTTCAGTAAGTGGTGCTGGGAAAACTGGACAGTCACATGTAAAAAAATGAAACTAGAACACTTCCTAACACCATGCACAAAAATAAACTCAAAATGGATTAAAGACCTAGACATCAGACCAGATACTATAAAACTCTTAGAGGAAAACATAGGCCAAACACTCTCTGACATAAATGATAGCAATATCTTCTCAGATCCATCTGTCAGAGTAAGGACAATAAAAAGAAAAATAAATAAATGGGACTTAATTAAACTTCAAAGTTTCCGCACAGCAAAGGAAACCCTAAACAAAACGAAAAGACAGCCCACAGAATGGGAGAAAATATTTTCAAATGCATCGACTGACAAGGGATTCATCTCCAAAATTTACAAACACCTCCTACAGCTCAATATCAAAAAACAAACAACCCCATCAAAAAATGGGCAGAAGATCTAAACAGACAGTTCTCCAAAGACAACACAGATGGCCAAAAAACATATGAAAAGATGTTCAACATCACTCCTCATTAGAGAAATGCAAATCAAAACCACTGTGAGGTACCACCTTACACCGGCCAGAATGGCCATCATCATAAAGTCTACAACAATAAGTGCTGGAGAGGGTGTGGAGGAAAAGGATCCCTATTACACTGCTGGTGGGAATGCAAACTGGTGCAACCACTGTGGAAAACAGTATGGAGAGTCCTCAGAAAACTCAAAATAGAATTACCATTTGATCCAGCAATCCCACTCCTGGGCATCTATCTAGAAAAATCCATGATTCAAAAAGACACATGTACTCCAGTGTTCATTGCAGCACTCTATACAATAGCCAAGTCATGGAAACAACCTAAATGCCCATTGACAGAGGAGTGGATAGGGAAAACCTGGTACATATACACGATGGAATATTACTCCGCCATTAAAAGGAACAAAATAACACTTATAGCAACATGGATGGACCTAGAAATTATCATGCAAAGTGAAACTAGTCCGACAATGAGATACCAACATCAAATGCTACCATTTACATGTGGAAACTAAAATAAGGACACAATGAACTTCTCTGCAGAACAGATAATGACTCAGACTTTGGAAAACCTAAGTTTTCCAAATGAGACAAGTTGAGGGTGGGGGGATATAGTGAGAGTTTGGGATGGAAATACTATCAAACTGAGTTGTGATGATTTTTGTACACCTATAATTATAATAAAATTCATTAAGTAATGGGAAAAAAATAAATAGCAGATTAAGTAGTGAAAAAAAGAAAACAGTATGAGAAAAAGAATATGTGTAGGTATATACATGATTGGGTCACAGCAGAAATTGACACACTATAAATTAACTATAATAAAAATTTTAAATGTTTTTTAAAGCTAAACTCATAGAAAAAGAATGGTGGTTAGCAAACGTAGGGCGGTGGCGGGGTGAGAGGTGTGGATAGAGACATGTTGGTCAAAAGATACAAACTTCCTTTTTTAAGATGAGTAAGTTCTGGGGATCTAATGTACAACATGGTGATTATTGTTAACAATACTATACTATATACTTGAAAACTGCTAAGAGAGTAGATCTTAACTGTTCTTACCACAGAAAAGAAATGGTAATCACGTGAGGTGATGGAGGTCTTATTAGCCAGGCTATGCTATGAGGGTAATCATTTTGCAATAGGTAAGTACCAAATTGTGAGAATTAACCTGTCTTTTCTATCAAAGGAAGTCTTGGTTACTCTATTTTGTTCCTGCTTTGTCTGAGACACCCTCCTCCCAACCCCACCTTTCCCTCTTTTCCCAGGAAAGGTTTGTTTCAAATTAGACAACAGAGAAGAATGTGTGCCCTGACCTGACCAATGGGAAGGGGAACAGATGTACCACCTGCGTTAGGGATAAATGGGGGAGGGGGTCTTTCCTCTTCCTGAGGGCTTTCTGAGCACTCGCGCCCTTCTGTAGAAGTAAAAGAGCCTTTTCGAGATCCCCGTGTTCATGTGTCTCACTTTCCAACACTGGCAATCCAAGCCAAGGTCACTTTGCCCCAACAAAAATCAACATGTACACCTTAAACTTACACAAATATTCTACGTCAATCATAGCTGAACAAAACTTGGAGAAATGTTTTTAAAATAAGAGAAAGCAGTTCAGAATAAATTCCAGTATGTATGCACGAGAGGAAGGAAGGATGGCCTTAACCAGAAGAATTGATCCCAAAGCTCCATTCCTACCAGGTAGGAAGACCACAACTGGGATAGTACCTGGTAGGTATGACATATATAGGATTAGTGGGCCAAGTTCAAGGTATCTGCTTTGTTCAGGAAGTCAGAGATGTGGTCATCTTGATTTTTAAGGCCCACCCTAAAGTGAACACTGAACTTTTAGGTTGCTGTCAATCTGTCACTAAGGAAAAATATGGAGTCAAGGGGTAACCACTTCACCAAATTTTAATTCCTACTGTCAAACTATCCCTGAGAATCCTATTTACACCCCCTCTATTTACAGTGTTTACACACTGGATGACTATCTTTCCTTTTTGCTCCCTAATTTGTCTTGACATTTATGGCTATTGTCTTTTTTTTTTTTTTTTTTTTTTGCTTATTAGGGCCACACTTGCGGCATATGGAGGTTCCCAAGCTAGGTTCCCAGGCTATGGAGGCTCCCAGGTCGAATCGGAAGTACAGCTGCCAGCCTACACCACAGCCACGCAGGATCCAAGCAGCATCTGTGACCTATACCACAGATCACAGCAACAACAGATTCTTGACCCACTTAGCAAGGCCAGAGGTCAAACCCGAAACCTCATGGTTCCCAGTTGGATTCATTTCCACTGGACCACAATGGAAACCCCTCACTACTGTTAAAAATATTTTAAAAGGAAATTACTGGTGCTTGCTTTGGCAGCACATATACTAAAAAGAAATTACCGATTTTTTTTTCCCAGTATCAGGTGACAGGTAATTACCCATGTATAATTTCAAGCAGGTTTCATTTTAAAATCATTTTAAAATATCACTGCCGGAGTTCCCACTGTGGCACAGCAGGTTAAGAATATGCCTTGTCTCTGCAATGGTGCAGAGGGTGAAGGACCTGCAATAGCTCGGATTTGATCCCCAGCCTGGGAACTTCCACTTGCCATGGGTGCAGCCAAAAAAGAAAAAATCATTCCATCTAAATCATGTGAAGATATATACTTCTCACAATGAAATTGGAAATCAGATTTACCATTAATATCATAGACAAAATATAACAAAAAGGCAAACAGCTCAAGAAATAAAAAATAGGACAGGAGTTCCCATCGTGGCTTAGCAGTTATCTAACCTGACTAGCATCCATAAGAACATGGATTTGATCCCTGGCCTTGCTCAGTGGGTTAAGGATCCGGCATTGCTGTGAGCTGTGGGGTGGTCGCAGACACAGCTCGGATCCCCCACTGCAGTGGCTGTGGTGTAGGCCAGCGGCTACAGCTCCGACTGGATCCCTAGCCTGGGAACCTCCATATGCTACGGTGCAGCCCTAAAATTAAGACAAAAAGACTAAAAAAAAAGAAAAGAAAGAAAAGTAGGACACAAAAAACTTCCCAACAACACAGATAAAAGAAAAGCTTTCCAAGAGACACTTTTTGAATAGTGTTCAGTAAACAATCATCTGTCTGGGCAAAGGAGAGCATCCTTTGATTACCTGAAAATCATTTGCAATTCAGATTAACAAGTAAAATCACCCACCAATGAACTACACAGCACATTTTGCCACCGAACCCCTACAAGCTACAGATTTCATGCCAAAACCCTCTCTCCACCAAGACCTTATCATCGCTACAATGAAAGCCAGTAAGCATGCAGATAACAACTCAGATCTGGGTCAGGAATTACTGTTATCGCAGGTGAAGTACTGTTCAGCTCTCAAAGGGCAGGAGAACCAGGCCCTTCTTTCTTACCTTTACCATGAAAGTGAAGTCAGTCAGGGCCGGCGAGTAGACAGCCCCACCAGCACACGGGCCCATGATCAGAGAAATCTGAGGGATGACTCCAGATGCTGAGACATTCCTCTGCCAAAAGAGAAAGGCAAAGGCATCTGGTTACAGAGGTGTTCAATGCATTATTTGCACAAAGACAAAGGCAACAAGAAAAGTACATTTGGCTTTTATTCACAGAAATTCTATCCCGCAGACAAGAGGCCTCATCTGTACAGTTCCTCCCAGAATCATACATACAATTTCTCCCCCTAACTGGTAGATGGCTGGCATATTACTTTTTGGGGCAAATAACCTCTCCTCTTTGGCAAGGCAGCAGCTCCACCAGGACAGGAGCTCAGAATTCCAGCACTCTTCGCCCAGCTCCAAACACACCTCAGGCCAGGACCCCTGTCTACACAAAGCTGGCTAGAAGAATAAACGAAAACTTTAGGTGGAATATACAGGGCCAATACTTATCCTCAAGCCATGACCTCTACCTGGACCCCCTTCACACCCTCCACAGAGAACACACAACAGTTACAAGGAACAGCCAAGAGGCAGGTGCTGAGTCTTCAATGTCTGCCCACCCCTAGACAGGGGAGATGGGCAGCAGGGAGGTAGCAGAAGCCAGAAAGGATCCACAGGGACAAAGATGTGAAAGGCCAAGCCTCAGGCCACTGCCTGAAAAAAACAAGCTTTCCCTGGAGGGCCCAGGCAAGATAAGAGCTCAGTGATTCCTTGCCCGACCCGCACCTCCCAGCCTTCCCTGAGAGCTAACAGCCTAAAAGAAGTACATCCGTTTTTAGCCCTGCCTTGGTTCTGAGCCCAGTTTCTGTAATTCATAGTACATAGCTTGGGAAAGTACAAAAAAAGGGCATTTACAGAGAGGATTCTGGGAAGATGGCAGAGTGGGAAGCACCAGGACTCTGTCTCCCATCTAGACAAAAATTACACTGACATCTGTCTGATGTAATTTTTTGCTACTCTGGAGCCTATTGAAGGCTTGCAACTTGCAAGAGATGATTTAGAGGGCAAATTGTGGTTAATTTCAGTCCATTTCAGCTCCTAGCATGGTAGTGGCCAACCCCTTTGGGCTGCCAACCCTATGGGCTCCCTACCCCCAGTCATGAGGCACGCAGCTGATACCAAGAAAACAATGTGTGAACAAAATGAGAATGTCAGTAAAAAAATAGAAATTATAAAGAGAAACAAAGCAGACATTCTGGAGTTGAAAAGTATGATAACCGAAATGAAAAGCTGACAAGAGGGGTTCAAGAGCACACTTCCGCAAGCAAGAGAACTTCAGAGAATTTGAAGACAAGATAGCTCAAACTGTCCACTCTAAGGGAAAGAGAGGGGAGGGAGAAGGCGAGAGAGGAGATAGAGGGAGGAGACAGAGGGAGGGAGGGAGAACAAATGGAGGAGGCTAAGGAACCTGTAGGAAAGCATCCAATGTACCAACGAAACAGGAGGGAAGGGGGCAGGGCACAACCTGTAAAAAGTGACACAGCCTTTGAGGATATAACAAAAACTGGTTAGAACCAACTAGGTCCAAGATGACGGAAGGTTCGACTTCCCATGGACCCTGAGCCTCACTATATGCTCACTGTAATAAAGAGGCACCATGACAGCTCCAGGGCTGACTGTAAAAGGCCAAAATGTAGGTAGTGGCCCAATTCCTAGAAACTGCCCCTTGGAATAACCCTCCCACTCATTAGCCTGTGAAATTACCCAGCCTATAAAAACTACCCACCCCATATTCCGGGGTGTTCCCTCACCTTTTGAGGCAGACCGCATGCTGTTATTGGAATTCGTATCTTCCAGGCATCTCTCATCATCTGACATGGCCCACACTCTGTCTGCCTCTCTCAGTAAATCTACTTCTTGCCTATCACTTTACCTCTCACTGAATTCCTTTTGTGCTGAGACATAAAGAACTTAAACTTCAGTTAAGGTCTTGGGACCAGGTATGTGATTTTAATTAACAGACAATGGGTTCAAGTCCCAATCTGAGTTGTGCAATTTCACCAACATACACATTATAAGAATATCAGGAGAGAGAGAAAGTGTGCTTCTGATATAAGGATAAGCATATAGATCAATGGAAAAAGAAGTCTAGATATAAACCATTACATTTTGGAGTTCCTGTCGTGGCTCAGTAGTTAACGAACTGGACTAGCATCCATGAGGACACAGGTTCGATCCCTGGGCTTGCTCAGTGGGTTAATGATCCAGCATTGCCATGAGCTGTGGTGTAGGTCGCAGATACAGCTCGGGTCTGGTGTTGCTGGGGCTGTGGTGTAGGCTGGCGGCCATAGCTCCAATTCGACCCTAGACTGGGAACCTCCATATGCCGCGAGTGTGGCCCTAAAAAGACAAAAAAAAAAAAATTACATTTACACTCAATCGATTTTCTTTCCAACAAAGTACCCAGTAAATGGTGGTAGGACAAAAATACTGGACAAAATCTTCATGACTTTGTATTGGGCAGAGTTCTTGCACACTGAGAATAAAAACATGACCCACGAAAGGAAAAAACTGATGAAACGGTCTTGCAAAATTTAAGACTGCTGCACTCAAATGCCACCACTAAGAAATAAAAAGCCACAGGCAAGGAAAAAAAATATCTGCAAATCATATATCTGATAAAGAACTTGTATCCAGAACCTATAAAGAACCCTTTATAACTCAAAATCCAACTACAAAATGAGTAAAAACGCTGGACAAACATTTCAGCAAAGAAGATATCCAAATGAGTTTAATATGTACGTAAAGAGATAACTTAAATCCACAGGCAGATACCACTACTTATCACTGAAATGGCTATAAATGAAAAAGACTGACAATGCTTAGTGTCAACAAGGATGTGGAGAACTTGAAGCCCTCCATTACATCTTGTGGTAATATAAAAGTGTACGACCACTTTGGAAAAAAATTTTTGCAGTTTCTTAAAACAGTTATACATAGGAGTTCCCACTGTGGCTCAGTGGGTTAAGAACTCAACTAGTATCCATGAAGATGAAGCTTCAATCCCTAGCCTCACTCAGGAAGTTAAATAACCCAGCATCGCCATGACCTGCAGTGTAGGTCGAAGACGAGGCTCAGATCCCATGTGGCTGTGGCACAGGCTGGCACCTGCAGCTCCAATTCAGTCCCTACCCTGGGAACTTCCATATGCCCCAGGTAGAGCCCTAAAAAAAAAAATAAAGTTATATATAAACTTATAATGAAACAAAGCAGGACCCTGTGGGACCCTCCCAAGTAAAAAGCCTCATTTCTTTCTTTCTTTTTTAATTTCGAGTTTTATCCTATCAGCCATGCTCATGGCATGAAGAGTTTCCCAGGCAAGGGATCAAACCCTCACGACAACAGCAACCCAAGCCACAGCAGTGATAATGCCAGGAACTTCTGTCCCCCATTTCTTGTCTGTAAGAAAAAAAACTACAGCCTCCTAGACTTCCCCTGAGTTCCAAAGGGCAGATTCAAACAGTTACTAACTGAAGAGAAAGGAATGCAGAAAGAATCAATAGTGCAACATGCATCTCTGGGCCTGGTTCCTCCCCCCACCTCCATGTGCAGAGCAATCTGATACCTATCTTTGAGTTCTTCTGTAGGAACTAAGGCTCCACCAGGTGGAGGATGGTAACTCCAGGCTGAGCACAAGCATGTGGACCCCAGACCGGTTGGAACCAGAGGGCTGATGATTGAGATTCCTGGAACATCACCCTGTTACCTCACCACCAACCAATCAGAGGAAAATCACGCACCCTGCTATTCCCCTCACTTCCCCTTAAAAACTCTTCCCTGAAACCCATGGAGGAGTTCAAGTCTTTGCCTGGCCCTTACAATAAACCTTTCTCCCCTCAAAACTCCAACATTTCTGGTTTGGGTCCTCACTGTGCAGTAGACACAGGACCTTAGGTTCAACAATCTGACCCAACAATTCCACTTTCTTGGGGGGGGTGGGGGGGACACACCAGCACCATGCCAGCAACCAAACCCATGCCACAGCAGTGATCCAAGATACAACAGTGACAACATCAGGATCCTTAACCCCCTGAGCTACCAGGGAACTCCCAACTCCACTCTTAAGACACTATTCAAGGGTTATGAAAACATGCCCACGCAATGAGTTATATACAGTACTCATAGCAGTATTATTTATGATTGTCAAAAAATAGGAACAACCTAAATGACCATTAACTAGCAGATAAACAAAATATGGTATATTTATATAATAAGATATTATCTACCAATAAACCACTGATACCCAGTACAATTATGAATAAACATTATGCTAAGTGGAGAGTCAGATGCAAAAACTGTATAGACAGAAAGATGATCAGCGGCTACCTAGGGCTGGGTAGAACTGACTACAAATAGGTCGACGGGATCTTTTTGAAGGAAAAGATTCTAAATCGTAGACTGTGGTGATGGTCGCACAACCCTAAATTTATTAAAAATTGTTGAATTATATGCAAACAATGGATGGGTTTTATGGTTTGTAAATTACACCTCAATAAAGCTGTTTTAAAAAAATACCAAAGCCATGAAGGACAAAAGAAAAACTAAAAAAATGCTCCAGATTAAAACAGATTAAAGACATACAGCAACGGGGAAAAAAAAAAAGAATGAGAGGCGTTCCCATTGTGGTGCAATAGAAAAGTATCCGACTAGTATCCTTGAGGATGCAGGTTCAATCCCTGGCCTTGTTTAGTAGGTTGGGGATCCGGTGTTGCTGTGAGCTGTGGTTTAGGTCACAGGCATGGCTTGGATCCCGAGATTCAACCCCTAGCCTGGAAACCTCCATATGCTGCGGGTACAACCCTTTAAAAAAAAAAAAAAAGAGCAAGAGAGATGACAACTAAATCCAGTATTTAATTGTGGATTGGACTATGAGAGGATAACTATAAAGGCATTTATTAGGATCATTCGATGAAATAAAAATAAGGACCATGAATAATATTGATGAATCAAAATTAAGTTTCTTAATTACTGCACTCTGTTTATATAAGAATGTCCTTGTTAAAAAAACATACAATGTGAGTTCCCGTTGTGGCTCAGTGGTTAACAAAACCGGCTAGGAACCATGAGGTTGTGGGTTCAATCCCTGGCCTTGCTCAGTGGGTTAAAGATCTGGAGTTGCCGTGAACTGTGGTGTAGGTTGCAGACGTGGCTCAGATCCAGCATTGTTATGGCTGTGGCGTAGGCCAGCGGCTGGCTACAGCTCCTGTTAGACCACTAGCCTGGGAACCTCCATATGCCGCTGGTGCAGCCCTAGAAAAGGCAAAAAGACAAAAAACAAAAAACACATACAATGGAGGAGTTCCCATTGTGGGTCAGTGATAACAAACCCAACTAGTATCTATCCATGAGGATGCGGGTTTGATCCCCGGCCTCAGTGGGTTAAGGATCTGGTGTTGCTGTGAGCTGTGGTGTAGGTTGCAGATGCCGCTCAGATCCGACTTTGCTATGGCTGTGGTACAGGCCAGCACCTACAGTTCCAATTTGACCGCCAGCCTGGGAACATCCAGATGCCAAGGGTGCAGCCCCCAAAAAAGAAAAAAGAAAACATACAATGAAGGATTTAAGAGATAAAGGAGGCAACAGTCTCCAATTTATTCTCAAATGTTTCAGAAAAATATAACATGGAGTTCCCTGGTAGCCCAGTGGTTAAGAATCCAACATTGTCTCTGCTGCGGCACGGGTTCAGTCCCTAGCCCAAGAACTTCTACATGTCACTAGCATAACCAAAAAAGAAAAAAAAGTACATATGGAGAAAAAAATGACAGCACAAACAGCAAAATATGAACAACTAGTGAATGTAGTAGGTACAAAACATATGGGAGTCCCTTGACTCTGCAAGGGCTTATTCCTAGAGCTCCAGTTTAAAGGTTACAAAGTAGTTTTAAGATCCAGGAGAAACTGCTTCTCAAGCAACCTCAGGGGACCACTACTAGCAGAATTTAGGACCACTACTAGCAGAATTTAGTATACAAAGTAAACATACATTTTTCTAACTGGTCACATGGGGCAGAGGAATAACAACCCTCATAAGCAGGCAGGCCAGGGGCTGACAAGAACAGCTGGCCTGATTAGAAACAATGTCTGCCTGTCTCTGTCCTTTCTTACCTCCCCTCCCGGGACAGGCTGCTCTCTCCCTTTTCTCAAGTTTCCATCTGGCAGTATCTCTCCCTCATCCCAACCTCTCTTACTGTTCTCTTACAATATACGTCCTACTTCCAATAATGCATTTAAGTTATTTGTTTCTTTGCATTTCTTTCTCTTTAGTCTGTAAGAAAGCAGAAAGATATCTGAACTGGTGCTCACCAAATATTTCCGAATGTTGGGATTTGGGGTGATGGTGACATTTCTCTTTTCTTTGTACTACAGCTTGAACTCTGTATAATGATCTTGGAGTGTTTTAACAAAAAAAACGGGGGGGGGTTAAAAATTACTAATTCTAAGAAGCCTGTTCATTTTAACCTCTTATATTACTTTCTCCTTGCTTTTAGAAAAAGGATATATTTAAGTACCTTTCTGTTCTGAATGATCTTTCATTTGGTTTTCCCCAGAGTGGCCTCTATGAGTGAAAAAGAAAACCCTCCCCACCTTATCTCTCTTGCTTTTCATCCACCCTTCATGTCACCCCCAACGACATGGAAAGGAGCCACAGGACACAACGAGGAAAGATGGGGAAGCTCTGTCCAGGAAACAGCTTAGAGAAATAAGCCCCATACTCTCTTTTATTCTCCACTAACAGTTTCTCACCAGAAAGATGTCTGCGTAGCCAGCCAAAGACTCTACTCCCTCTTGGATCCGGGCTCCCCCAGAGTCATTCAGTCCAATCACCGGAGCCCCCACTGTCATGGCTTGGTCCATGATCTGGGACAGCAGAGAAATCTTTTGTGAGACAACTGATCCTGTTATGAAAAACCGCATTTGCAAAGCACCACGGTGGTTTTCTGGAAAATGGTCTGAGTACACTCTTCAAAACCGGAGTTGGTAACACTGGCTTCATTCCCCATGACGACTGGGTATCTTCACAGAAGTCAGAGAACCAGATATTTAAAGGGCTGATTAAAGCCCCCAAGCACTTTCCATTAGCAGGAGATAAGACTGTTCACGCCAACTATTTCCAGAGCCACGGGCCCAGGCTGTAAAAAATTTTTTCAGCAGCCAGTTTTGTTCCTAAGTTACTCTTTTGAAAGAACTGATAGCAGACAGAATGGCAAAGTAGTATTTTTGTGAAAGTAAACGTAGACCCATCTATTTTCCAGAGACAAGGCCTAGGCCTTTTTTGTTTATTTTATTTTTATTTTTTTATTTTTTGTCTTTTTGCCTTATCTAGGGCCGCACCTGTGGCATATGGAGGTTCCCAGGCTAGGGGTCTAACAGGAGCTGTAGTTGCCAGCCTTCGCCACAGCCACAGCAACGTGGGATCCGAGCCGCATCTGCAACCTACACCACAGCTCACAGCAACGCCGGATCCTTGACCCACTGAGCGAGGCCAGGGATTGAACCCGCAACCTCATGGTTCCTAGTTGGATTCGTGAACCACTGAGCCACGACAGGAACTCCCCTTTTTTGTTTGTTTTATGATCGCACCCAGGGCATGTGGAAGTCCCCAGGCCAGGGGTCAAATCTGAGTGACAGCTGTGGCAACACCAGATCCTTTAATCCACTGTGCCAGGTCAGAGATCAAACCCAAACCTCCACAGTGACCCAGGCTGCTACAGTAGAATTAACCCAGGGCGCCACAGGAACTCCCCCAGGCCTTTTACTTCTAATGAGACAGATTTTCCTCGGTATGCTAACAGTCCTTAAGAATTTACAAAGCACTTTCACTTCAATTATCTATTTTAACCATCACAACAGAGGCAATAAAAAGAAAAAAGTTAGGAAGTTTTAAAAGTTAAGTGGCCCAAGGCCTCAAGAGTAAGGCAGGACCAAACCTGGAAGCGAGGTGTTCCCTTAGAGAGGAAATACCTGCTCAGCTACCACCAGTCAACTCTACCTTTAATTCCAAAGCTCTCCAAATATGACCTACACTTTTATTCATCTCCAGAGCATCTCCTCTAGCAACATTTTTAAAATACCATCAGGTAATCCTCTCACTGCTCTTTTAGCACCTGGACTCTCCACCTAGACCATGGGTTCTTACCTGGGGTCTTCAGAACCCTAAGGGGGCCTGTGAAGAGATTTCAAGGAGTCCATGAACTTGGATGGGAAAAATTTACATCTTTATAAACCACAGCCTGTGACTTTGTCATTAACAGAAGCCACAGGTTTTCATGTCACATTGAAGTTGCTGCGATATCCTGAAATATCATTTTCACTTATGCCTACTTTGAAATTAAGGCAGTTTATCCACTGCTAGATCTTGTTTTTTACACATCAATAAGGAAGCATCATACTAAAAATGTAATTTTTTGGAGTTCCCGTCATGGCACAGCGGAAACGAATCTGACTAGGAACCACGAGGTTGCGGGTTCAATCCCTGGCCTCACTCTGTGGGTTAAGGATCTGGCATTGCCGTGAGCTGTGGTGTAGCTCGCAGACTCGGTTCAGATCCAGCGTTGCTGTGGCTGTGGCGTAGGCCGGCAGCTACAGCTCCGATTAGACCCCTAGCCTGGGAACGTCCAAATGTCACAGGTGTGGCCCTAAAAAATAAATAAAAATTAAAAAAAATAAAAATGTGATTTTTTTTAATATTTTTAATTCCTGGTAATCCTATATATTTTATTTTACGCGTGTACAAAAATGAGAGTCCAGGCTTCACCAGCCTGCCAAAGAGATCCATGCTACAAAAAAAAGTTCAGAACCTCTGCCCTGGACTGAGGGCACCTTCAGGGCAGCTCCACATCTTGCACACCTCTGCCCTACCCCTCATACCCAACCCAGTTATCTCGTACCCCAACTATATTCGATATGTACCATGTGACTGATGTAAGTACTGAGTTTTTTTCAATATTACTTACTTTGCAGATCTTCTGGGCATGGGCTCCGGACAGACTGCCTCCAAAAACAGTAAAATCCTAAAAAGAAAACAAATCAAGGATTACCTGTGTGGCTCAGAGGGTTAAGGATCTGGAGCTGTCACTGCTACAGATGGGGTTGCTGCTGTGGCTCAGGTTTGATCCCTGGCCCAGGAGCTTCCACATGCCACAGGTAAGGACAAAAAAAAGAAAGAAAGAAAGAAATCAAAAAATAATGTACAGTGACTCGTTAAGAGATGAAGAGCCAGGAAGAGAATGACATGGAAAATTCACATATAAAAGTTTTTAAAGGATTTTCAGAAGTTTAAAAAATTAGGATAAAAGTCTGACTTACACAAATTACACCACAGAATGAATAGTGAGTAAACTATCTTAAAAGGAGTTCATGTAATGAAAAGAGCAGAAGACCTAGTTTTTGTCCAGAAAAATGACTTGTAGCTCTGAGGAAAGGAAAACGTTTCACGCAGAATTAACCCAACAAGTCAGACTCTATGATGTCAAACAGGTGTTCCTGTGACTAGGAAATATTTGATATTTTGACAAAGGAGGTGAAAGAAGAGAATGAGTCCTCATTGCCTCCTCTTGCTTATGGATTTTCATCACCTTCTGATATAAAAAGCTTCTTGTAGGAATGATCTCTTTCCTAAAAGCCCCTCAAAAAGATAGTGGGAAGTTAAAAACAGATTCAGCCTAGAAGGATAAAAATGGAAGAGGAAACCACAGCAGAGGAGACTGAGCAAAGGAAGGAACTGAAAGCCCAAGAATATCTGATTTGGAGCAAATGGAAGCCTCTATACCTGCAGAGGGAGTGACCACAGGAGAGGACAACCCAGGAACCACAGAAAAGTGCAGTGGAAAGCAGACTGCTAGGAGGTCTGTACCAGCAGCAGTTAGACCGCACAGGGCCTCTTCACCTCGAGAAAGGAAGTGTACCCTCTAAAGACCCTTAACCAGCTGGGTTCTGGAGACCCAATCAGCAGCCACAAAAGGTGAAGCCGAAAACAGGTGACATTAGGAGCCTGTACACTGACCGAGAAGCCAGTGCTGGCCCCTTCTTTCCCCCTCCCTGACCCCAACACTATGCAGCCAATTATCTTGTAAGAGATAGAGACTTCTCTGGAAAAACGGAAGCTCCCCCCAGAAAAAAAAAGCCTATTGATATTACTATCTGGGGGATCACTGCAAAGAAACTGGTTCATCACACCTCTCCCCCAGTATCCCTCAAGGCCTATTTCACATGCCCCATTTTCCTGAAAGCTTTCCCTAATCCAGGTGTGATCTCCCTTTGTCCTGAGCCCACAGCCAGCGCCCACCTCTCTCACCCCATCTGTAACTACAGCCACTCCTGTTCTGCCCCATCCTATCAACTACATGATTAGCTTCTTCAGGGCCAGAAGGGCCTCAGTCATTTCCACCTCCCCCTCACTCCCACCCTAGCCCAGGGCACAAGAGGTGCTCCAAAGTATCAATTCAATGAGTTTTTCTGCTTAACAGTTATCAGAACACTGTGCCCAGAAAGCACAATAGCGTTCTTTGTTCCCACTATCTAATGGTTCCTTCTGTACAGATTTTTTTGCCTAGCTCTCCTAAATTACAACCAAACAGAGATGACCCCTTCTGGTTAGGCATTCAGTAGACCCACTTATAACACAGTTTTAAAACATTTCAAAAGTAATTCTATTAACAAAGGAGTCCTGCCTAAATAAATTTTAAAATAAATCAAGTATAATTTATAGCAAGCCCAGAAGGCATTCTCAGTTCCCAACCAAGCTCTATACCATTAAGATCTGTAAAAGAAACTAAATATTTAGATTTACATATTTCTATCTGTGGGGAAGGGGAATCAAACATCAATTAGTATACAACATGTCCTTTGTGTTCGTTTTCTACCGCTGCTGTAACAAATTACCACAAATTCAGTGGCTTGAGATAACACCCGTTCATTACCTTACAGTTCTGTGACTTTAGAGGTTCTGCATAGGTCTCACTGGGCTAAAATCACAGTGAGCAGGGCTATGCGCTCCTTTCTGGAGGCTCCAGATGGGAATCTGTTGTCTTACCTTTCCAGCTTTTAGAGACCATGGATCTGCTTTCCTTCCCTCACAACCCCGGTCCTCCACCCTCTAGCCAGGAGGCAGGCCAAGCCCTTCTCACACAGCATTACCCCAACCTCCCCGCCTGCCTTCCTTCCACTTTTACAGACGCTTGTGATTACAGTAGGTTCACCTGGCTCATGCGAGCTAATCTATTTTAAGGTCGACTGATTAGTAACATTAATTCCATCTGTAAGCTTCTCACTCCCCTTTGCCAGGTAAAATTACCCATTCGCAGGTTTCAGGGATTAGAGCTTAGACATCTTTGGGGGCCATTATTCTGCCTTCTACATTCTCCTATGGTCTCTGTCCGAAGAAGCTGTGTCTGTCTTGATACAGCCTAACAAAATTTGTTTGAACACTTTCATGAAAGTCCAAAACTCAAGGGCCTGTGGTTCTGAGAGTCAAATCTGTGCCCAAGCTGCAACCACTGCACTCGCAGGCCCACATGCTACCCAGGACACGGCTGCCCTCCAGGCACACCCCCAACCTGCCAGGAGGACTCACGCCCACGTAGACAAACTCCTGCTTCCTGGAACTTCTTACATGACTCCCGCCCTATGCTCCTCCCCCAGACAGACTAACAATACTTTCTCCCTGAGAAAAAACACACAGTATAATACTCTGGACATATGAACTGAAAAACAAAGTAATTCCTTCATCTGTCCCAACTACAGGCAAGTTTTCATTCCCCAGGACTCTTTCTTTTTTTTTTCTTCCTGGTTTTTGTTCCTGGCTCTGTGGTCAAAAAACTCAGGCAATTAGAGTATGAAATACCTGACTGAAGACATAAACCAATCTTCCATTGATTCGGCCCCGTCCAGTGACCACACTGTCTCCAGGAAACTACCAGAAAAATAGAAAAATAAATATTAATGATAGAAGAGCATATAAGAAAAGGAACGTATATACATTTATGACTGGGTTGCTCTGCTGTACAGCAGAAATGGGCACAACACTGTAAATCAACCATACTTTATTTTTAAAAAAAGGAAAAAAGAAAGGTTAAAAAAACCCAGGCATTCCCGTAATGGTTCAGGGGAAACAAATCTGACTAGTATCCATGAGGAGACTGGCCTTGCTCAGTGGATTAAAAATCCAGTGTTGGGAATTCCCGTCGTGGCTCAGTGGTTAACGAATCCGACTAGGAACCATGAGGTTGCAGGTTCAATCCCTGGCCTTGCTCAGTGGGTTAAGGATCTGGCTTTGCCGTGAGCTGTGGTGTAGGTTGCAGACATGGCTCGGATCCCGCGTTGCTGTGGCTGTGACATAGGCCAGCGGCTACAGCTCCAATTAGACCCCTAGCCTGGGAACCTCCATATGGTGCGGGTGTAGCCCTAGAAAAGGCAAAAAGACAGAAAAAAAAAGGAATCTGGTGTTGCCGTGAGCTGTGGTACAGGTTGTAGACGTGGCTCAGATTGACAGTTGCTTGGCTGTGGTGTAGGCCAGCAGCTGCAGCTCCAATTTGACCCCTTTCCTGGGAACTTCCATGTGCCGAGGGTGCAGCCCTAAAAAAATTTTTAAAAAGACAAAAAAAAAAAAAAAACCAAATACTTCTCTTAATGAATTTGGCAATTATGTCCCAATGAAAGACACCCTCTCCCCAAAAAATCCCCACCCCAATTCTTTAAAATTCAATATGAATAAAGAACATGAAGGAATCCCCCCCATCTCCTCATCTCTGCAACAGCAAGCACTGAGCTACTGCTTCACCAACAAAAGAGCACTGTCTTGGGCCTCAATTTCCTTCCTAAAAGCAGAATAATTAGAAGACTCCCCCCCAAGCTCTGACACTATCAAATGCTCACAGGAGGGAGAATAACGTATAAAGAAACATGGCAACTTCAATAAAGCCACACACCCCAGCCCCAAACCTTAAAAAGGCAAATTTATCATTTTGCTTGGAATTCTGAGTCATTGTGTGGCCCATAATGACTCAAATGGGGTCAGCTGGTTTGGTGCCAAGGTTACAAACCTTTGATCACAGACTGAAGAAAACTGACCAAAAGTGAGTCCAAAGAACTCTGTGCACCATGGAGAACACCCAACTGAAGGAGCAAAGTGTCAGCGACTGACCTCCAAAACTCCAAGGTGTAAAACTGATGTCAAAAGAACTGAGTCAGAGGCACCTGGAGCAGGATATGAGCAGACTACCCATACTCTTCATCTGCAGACAAAGGTGAGTGGGGAACCTGGAGGCCCCAATAGTGCTTCTCAATAGACACTTTTAGAATTCCAGGGCCCCACACTTGAAAAGTTTTCTATGTATCCTGAGTCCTGGAAGAACTTCATTGGTCTACTGGGTAGGCTAGCAGGGCCATAGCTGCTACGGGTAACTTGGAGGCTTGTACCACCACTGTGAACAGATACCCACCTTATTCTTGTCAGCAGCCATTCCAAAATCTGCACATCTGTGCTCCACAAACATGTCACTCTCAACAAAACTACCGGGGTCCAGCAAAAGCTTGATCCGTTCTCTGGCCGTTAGCTTCCCCTACAATGCAACAAAAATCACTTAGTGATGTCATCATAGATAAAGTCGGTGAGCAAGAAGTGTTCACAGGAGGGCCAGGAGGACTGATTTTGCCTCCACCCCCATGTGAAAGCCTATATCCCATCAACCTGCCCAAGAGACAGGAGTTATCAGCAGAATTCAGCCAGTAAGGAAACCAGGGTTGCTTCAGGAGCCACTAACATGGAAGGCAAATAAAAGAGTAGGAGGGAAAGGTGGAGAGAGGTGGGGATAAGGAGAGTGTAACCTTGGAACAAGGTAACTAGTTCCATAAACATTACTAGAGACCTAAGGAGTGGCAAAAAGAAGAATGAAGAAGCAGGAGGTGGAAAACTAAAGTAGGCTTTGTGAAGGGTCTGAGGCTACACCCTCAGGTTCACAGGCTTTTTTTTTTTTTTTTTTTTTTTTTGCCACAGCTGCGGCATATAGAAGTTCCCGGGCCAGGGATTGAACCACATCTCAGCAGCGACCCAAACTGCAGCAGAGACAACTCAGGATCCTTAACCCCCTGCGCCACAGAGGGGACTTTCATAGGCTTCTTCTAGGGAACCCCACAGAAGCTCACTTCACAAGGTCCAGCCCCAAGGACACTTCTAGGACTACTTCCTGATTCGTCTCCTACCTCCCCCATGGTCTCCTCCATGGGGGCCCTGCTTAGGGTCTCTGTACCTGACCGTGACTCTGTAATACACAGACAACACCACAGCAGGGAGTGGCTGAGGAGAAAAAGAGTGGGACAGACAGTGCTAAAGAACTTTACTTGAGAGGAGTTCCCTTGTGGTGCAGCGGGTTAAGAATCTGGCGTTGTCAATGCAGTGGCTCAGGTCGTTGCTGTGGCTTGGGTTCCATCCCTGCCCTGGGAACTTGCACATTCCACAGGCACAGCCAAAGGGAAGAAATAAAAAGTAAAATAAAATGCTTCTCGGACAACTTGACCAACCAAGAGCCTGCACTGCTTGGAATCCCAAGCTCTTAGATCAAGTCCATAAGCCAGCCCCATGGTAAAAAACAGCTCAAACTGGCTGTACTAACTATTCCCTTAAGAAGGTAACAAGTAGTTCCCGCTGTGGTACAGTGGGTTAAGAATTGGGCTGCTGCAAAGGCGTGGGTTTGATCCCTGACCCCGAACACTGGGTTAAAGTTTCTGGCACTGCCACAGCTGTGGCTCCAGTTCCAGCTGCCTCCTGGATTCGATCCCTGGCCCCAGAACTTCCATATGCCATGGGTGCAACGGTCAAAGTAGCTAAAGCCAGTGAGGTCATATTAAAACAAAAAGTCAATCCTCCACACAATTGTGTAAAATAAGTTTTCAGGAATGCAATTTGGCAATATATTGTCAAAATTGTTTGAAAAATATTCATCTCTTTTGACCCAGTAATTCCATTTCTGGGAATCTAGCCTATGGAAGTAGTCCAAAAATTGTGTAAAAGGGGGTGGAGTGTAAGATTTAAACAAAGTAAGCCTCCTAAGTCAGCTCTGGCAAAAGAAAAACAGCTTCTGGAGCCTGCATCTAAACCCAGAAGAAGCCGCCTGAAAATTGGTGGGGTGATGTTCCAAGGAGGAGTGAGCCATGGGACCCAACAGAAAGAGTGCAGGGAGCACTGACAGGCCTTTCCAGAGAAGGATCTAAAGTTCCCTCATGCCAGAGGCGGCCACCCCAAGGGAGGAAGGGGAAGCACTCCTGGCACCGCCCACGCTATCAACCAAACTTACATCTAACTCCCAAATGTCAAAAGGAACTGTTACTTTCAGGCTCTGGTCAAATGGGTATTTACATCTAAATCAACAGTTAATTTAGAGTTAATAATCTCCTCACTGAAGACCCCAGCTCCCCCCTGAGCTTCTGTGTTATGCCTCAGTGCCTTACACCTCAAAGAATTTCACTTTCCCACCTCCAGGTTGGTTATTTAACTCATCTAGCACATCGATCCATACTCATACGTGTCTCGGATGCATTGAGTAAGCCTCATTTCAAGTCCCAGGTCACCCATCCGGGCCTCAGTTTCTTCTGCTACTAAATGGTCTTGCTACTAAATGGTCTACGCAGCATATCTTGACTCAAGATATGGGGGGTTGGGAATTCCAGTTGTGGTGCAGTGGGAACTCCCATGGGGTTGTGGGTTCGCTCCCTGGCCTCGCTCAGTGAGTTGGGGAACCGGTGTTGCCATGAGCTAAGGTGTAGATCACAGAGGGCTCAGATCCAGAGTTGCTATGCCTTAGGTCCAAAGCTGTTATCTCTGATTCTAGCCCTAGCCTGGGAACTGCCGTATGCCTCGGAGGAGGCCCTAAAAAGCAAAAACAAAACAAAACTAAAAAACGGGCGGTAAGCCGCAGTGCCTCAGCTGCTCGCTGCAGCCAAACCCAGAGAGCAACCTAAGTACCCCCAGAAAAAAAAAAAAAAACCTGCTTCCGAAGCGAACCTTTCCTACCCAGCAGGCAGCTCGATGCACGCTGAGACACTAAAGGCATTCAGCTGGCATTCCGAAGACATAGTTTCCCCAAGCTCCCTGCACACACCACACACCCACCCCAAGTTAACGTGAGTTTGCCCATACAACTTTCCTGTCAGATGCCTCGATTTTCCTGCGTCCATAATGGAGCAAGAACCTATGAGAAGAACAAGGTGTGTGTTTGTTTTAAATTAAGTGCCTATCATTGCTTCACTATTTTATTCTAATAAGATTGCGAGGGGAGAATTACTACTGTTTTCTACTTTGTATAAATTTACTCCTAGGGAGTAACTTGTCCAAAAGTTCATAGCTGTTCACCGGTGAGCCGCTGGAGCCCAGACAGGCCCATTTAAATTCCAAAGGGAAAGCAGAGAGTGACAAAGAACAATAAGGCTTGTCCTGCTTTTACCTGCCACAGTTAATGTCCACAGGTTCGCAAGAACATCCTCGGCCCCGCCCCGCCCCGGCGCCACCTCGCGGATTGGCTGGGAGGCCCCGAGAGCCACCAGCCGCGCACACTGTGATTGGTCGCGAATGTCGGGGTGGGCTGGCTTGGGCCCCCTCAGGACTTACTCGCTTATGCTGCGCGTCAATGCGGCGCTGGCCTCCTCCCAGCAGTGCGGTTTGTCGCTTGTTTTCGATGCGCTCGTTAACTGAGACAGGCTGGGTGCACAGACTGCGCCCCGCGGCGCGGAGACTTCTCACTACAGCGCCAAGCCTGGCTCCGGCCGCCGTCACGCGCATTGCCGCCGCCATTTTTGCTGTACCGGCGCATGTGCGTCAAGTGTGGGCGCTGGGGCGTTTGCGCCTGCGCAGCATCGGTGGGAAGTAGGTAGCCTGTGGCCTGGGCTGTTGAGCGCAGTTAGGAGAAAGGCTGGAGGCGAGAGAGCTGGAAACCTGAGGCTGCGCTAGCGTGTGTCACGGGCAGAAGTGTGGGACTGGTCAACCAATACTCCGCAAGCCTAGTTTTGTTATCCCGCTTCCTCCAGAAAATGAATAGTTAACCGTTTATTGAATACCAAGTGTTGCTTTAAGCATTTACATGTATTAGATTATTGCCCTGATTTCACAAATGAGGCAAATGGAGCACAGAGAGGTAGAATGGTTTAATCCAGCCAAGCCTAAAGATGTGGTTGAACCAAGATTCAAACACAGATATATTAGGTACTACGTACTGAGTACATGGCTTAAGGATCACTGGAAAGTGCACGTCCCAGACCTACAAAATCAGAAATTCTAGAGGTGCGGCCAGCAATCTGTTTCATCAGATGGCCCCTAGGTGTTTTTAATGCTTGCTCCAGTTTGAGAACCACTGCTCTAGGGATTTAGAACTGAACTGCTGGGAGCTTGTCCATCTGTTTCACCAGCTAACAGGCATCGATGCAAAGAACAAGGTGTATATTTCACATTCATAGCCACAAAAAAAAAAAAAAAAAAAAACTGCTAAAGTTGATCATTAACCCCCTCCAAGCTCCAGCTCACAGCCAGGACCTTCATAAAGTCCAAACGCTGGCCTGAACTTTAACATTAATACCATTCAATTCAGAAAACGTTTTTGAGCAGCTACTATGTGCCAAAAACTAAACACAGTACTTATTACTTTCATGGCGTAGGGACTGTTCACCTAGACACAAGGGAAGCTTCGAGTCTAAGATTTGAAGTCATCTGACTGGACAAAGCCTGCCTGCACCTCACTAACTCCATATCTATGCTCTTGACCCTACTTTAAGGGCCTCCCCTTCCCCCAACCTAGAGAGACCGACAAAGGACCCGCATGGTAGCACAGGGGACAAGGCAAGTGTGTCAAGGAGAGTTATCTCTGAGAAGGTAACTGCATGCCAAGACTAATGGCAAGTTCAGATTCACACACATGACTGTGTCCCCAGCTTAGAGGAGAATGGTGGTAAATGAGCCTGGATGGCAGTAATGGAGTTAAGAGTGTGAAGAATTTTGCCATGTTCAGAAATTGGGACTTGATTTGGGCTGGAGCACTGGGATTCCTTTGTCTTAAGTTGCTTTGCAGATCCCTCTCCTCTGGCACATCTCACCCTTTTAACATTGTTTGGCTCTCTTCCCACCTGCTTTTCCAGGCCAGAGGGCAGGACCCATGGCAGCTTGCTCACCACTGTGGACCTTGCACCCAGAACAAGGCCCAACACATAGGAAATCCTCAGAATATATTTGTAGAATTGAGTTGAGCTTGCAAATAGGCAGTCGCACGTATCTTGGGAGGTTTTCTCCTGCACCTGTGCATCCTCCCAGGCTCTGCTCAGGTAGCATCTCCTCAAGGCAGTCTACCTTGATCCTCCCTCTACCTGGGTTAGGGAGAGTATTGCTCCCCCCCCCCCCCAGAAACAAGGACTTTTTTTCTTAATGGAGTTTGAATAACCATTGTTTAGCAGAAAGCCCAGCACAGGGGGGCTCCATAAACAGGATCCCTAAGTGTTCCCTCCAGGTAGTTCTCCTTCCCTCCCCTTTCTCCTCCCATTCTTCCTCCTTGCTGTCCTAGTGCCCCACCTATGGGTACTCAATACAGAGTTCTAAAGATCTGTAATTTTATTTCTCCTACTTCAGATGCAAGGCCTAGAGTAGGGTGGGTGGAAGGAGGAGGAGGAGGATTGAACTACCCAGCAGTTGCCCTTTTAGAATCCTTGCATGAGGGAGTTCCTGTTGTGGCTCAGTGGGTTACAAACCCAGCTGGCTGGTATCCATGAGGATGTGGGTTCGAGCCCTGTCTTCACTCACTGGGTTAAGAATCTGGCATTGCTGTGAGCCTGGTGTAGGTCACAGAAGTGGCTCAGATCCCGAGTTTCTGTGGCTATGGTGCAAGCTGGCAGCTGCAGCTCTGACTGGACCCCTAGCTTGGGAAACTCCATATGCTGCTGGTGCAGCCCTAAAAAAACAAAAAGAAAAGAAAAGAAAGGAATCCTTGCATGCTCTGGGCTATTTTCCTGTCCCTAGTCCACCTCACCAGGTTACTATGTCCGAGTTATTTCTCCATTTGAAGACACAGGTCACCCTGATTTGACTATTTTATCCTCTCAGTGACCACTGTCAACAAAAATGGGTGAAATGGAAGGAAGGAGTAAATTTGCATGAGGTCACAAATATTTGAGATGGAGTGTTAGTCTGGGTCCTCAGGGAAGTAGCTACCAAGAGGGGACTTAAACATGTAAGAAATCAGTAAGGGGACCACCTGCGAGAGAACATGGGACAGCACCAGGGAGAGGCTGGGAGAAACATCAGTCAGACTACAATGCAAGTCTGACCCCTAATCAAGGGGAGAGGGAAGAAAGAAAGGTGACTGGTAGCTTTTTAGACTAAGGGGCAGGTTTAAGGAAAGTTTAGCAAGGCTGTCCAGGAGTCCTGGAGCCAAATGTTCCTGCCCCTGATTCGCTGGGAGCAGCCTGTGAGAGGCGTAGCCACAGTGCAAATTCAGCAGTGCATTTCAGAACAGCTGGAGCTCTCAGTAAATCTTAGTACAGTCAAGGTGCTTTCTCACCTTAGGTTTGTGAGGCTAGGAGTAAAGTGTGTTAGAGGAAATTTTGGAGAGCAGCTGCCATCCACGTGAGAAAAGAGGATTTTTAAGATGTTTCTTGTGTGTTATGAATGCACTTCTCTGTTAGTAGTTTATTTTCAAAACTGAAGGAAAAAAAGCTATTTCAAATTCACTTTTTTCCCCTCGATGAGGTTGGGTCATAAGAACCCTGTTTTAAATTCCAGTTAAAACTATTGTTAAGGAGTTCCCATGGTGGCACAGCGGAAATGAATCTGACTAGGAACCATGAGGTTGTGGGTTTGATCCCTGGCCTCGCTCAGTGGGTTAAGGACCTAGCATTGCCATGAGCTGTGGTGTAGGTTGCAGACGCCGCTGGGATCCCGCGTTACTGTGGCTGTGGTGTAGGCCGGCTACAGCTCTGATTTGACCCTTAGCCTGGGAACCTCCATATGCCGTGAATGAGGCCCTAAAAATGACAAAAGACAAAAAAAAAAAGAAAAAAACCTGTTGTTAAGACATGAAACCAGTTTTCTTGTGGTACAGTAGGTTAAGTATCCAGCATTGTCTCTCCAGTGGCTTGAGGTGATGCTGTGGTGTGGGTTTTATCCCAGGCCCCACAATTTAACTTCAGCATGCCACAAGTGCGGGGGGTGTGGGGAAGAACAGGAATGTGAACCTGATTTTCCCCAAACAGCACACATTTTTCAAGCTGTCTTGGAAAAGCTTCATCTTTTCTGATTTCTTGTGCTCTGTGGGAAATAAGCAGAACTGGCCTATTCTTTTTTTCCAGAGGCAATTCCACATCATTCTTCCACCATTACTGAGTTGTTCTTCCTTTGAAGTTTCTTTGCCATCTGTTGGTACCAACTTTTGGCATTCCTTAACTTCCTCAACACACCCTCCTCTCCCTTCTGGGATGTCTGTGTCAGGCTTTCTCTTTCCCTTTTCCCTGCTGTATTAGTCAGGGTTAGGGTTCTCCAAAGAAACAAATATATATATAGTAATATATAACATGTATTTATTGTAAGAATTGGCTCCTGTGGTTATGGAGGCTGAGGAGTCCCACTATGTGCTCTCTGAAAGATGGACCAGAGCAACAGGCAAGTAAAAATATAAAAGACATCCAAATTGGAAAAGAAGTAAAACTCAATACTTGAAAGTAAAATACATATAGAAAACACTAAAGATACAACCAAAAAAACATAAGAACTAAAAAATGAATTCAGCAAACTTGCAAAATACAAAATCAATGTGCAAAAATCTGTTGCATCTTTAAACTAACAATAAACTACCAGAAGGAGGAATTAAGAAAACAACCCATTTATAATTGCATCGAAAAGAATAAAATACTGAGGAATAACTTTAACTAAGGAGGTGAAAAATATGTACACTGAAAATGATAAGATGTTGGAGTTCCCATCATGGCTCAGCAGAAATGAATCTATCATCCATGAGGACTCAGGTTCAATCCCTGGCCTCACTCAGTTGGTTAAGGATCCAGCATTGCTGTGAGCTGTGGTGTAGTTCACAGACGCAGCTCAGATCTGGTGTTGCTATGGCTGAGGTGTAGGCCAGTGGCTACAGCTTCAATTCTACCTCTAGCCTGGGGACCCCCATTTGCTGCAGATGCGGCCCTAAAAAGGCAAAAAAAAAAAAAAAAAAGATAAGATGTTAAGATGCTAATAAAAGAAATTGAAGAAGACACAAATGAAAAGTTATTTCACACTCATAGATTGGAAGAATTAATATTGTTAAGATATTCATACTACCCAAAGCAATCTACAGATTCAATGCAATCCCTATCAAAATTCCAGTGGCATTTTTTACAGAAATAGAACAAAAAATTCTTAAATTTCTTTGGAAACATAAAAGGCCCAAGATAGCCAAAGCAATCTTAAGAAAGAAGAACAAAGCTGGAGGCATCATGCTCCTGATTTCAGACTTTATTAAAAAACTATAATAGGAGTTCCCTTGTGGCACAGCAGGTTAAGGATCTGGTGTTGTCAATGCAGCAGCTCGGGAAACTGCAGTGGCAGAGGCTTGATTCCTGGCTGGGGAACTTCCACATGCAACTGGCACAGTGCCCTCCCCCCCAAAAAAAGTATAGTAATCAAAACAGTATAGCATTTGCACAAAAACAGACAAATAGATCAAGAGCCAGGAAATAAACCCACTCAGAGATGTTCAGTTAATTTACAATAAAGGAACTGAGAATATACCACAGGGAAAGAACAGTCTCTTTGATAAGCACTGTTGGGAAAACTGGGTAGTCACATGCAGAAGAAATACTAGACCACTGTCTTATACCATACACAAAAATTAACTCAAAATGGATTAAAGACTTCACTGTAAGAACTGAAGCCATAATACTCCTAAAAGAGAGCATAGGCAGTAACCTCCTTGACATTGGTCTTGACAATAATTTTTTTTTTTTTTTGCTTTATAGGGGTGCACCCACAGCATATGGAGTTTCCCAGGTGAGGGGTCAAATCGGAGCTGTTGCCACCAGCCTGCACCACAGCCACAGCAATGCAGGATCTGAGCCTTGTCTGCAACCTACACCACAGCTCACAGCAACGCCAGATCCTTAACCCACTGAGCCAGGCCAGGTAGTGAACCTGCGTCTTCGTGGATGCTAGCCAGGTTCGTTAACTGCTGAGCCATGATGGGAACTCTGGCAATGTATATATATATATTTTTTTTTTTATTTGACACAATGCCAAATGCAAAGGCAACAAAAGCAAAATTAAACAGGGACCACATCAACCTAAAGGACTGCTGCACAGCAAAAGAAAAAATCAACAAAATGAAAAAGCAACCAATTAAGTGAGAAAGGGTTTGCAAATCATGTATCTGACAAAGGATTAATATCCAAAGTATATAGAGAACTTGGAGTTCCCATTGTGATGCAGCAGAAACGAATCTGACTAGGAACCATGAGGTTGCGGGTTCGATCTCTGGCCTCACTCAGTGGGTTAAGGATCCGGCATTGCCCTGAGCTGTGGTATAGATTGCAGACACAGCTCAGATCTGGCGTTGCTGTGGCTGTGGCGAAGGCCTGAAGCTGTAGCTCCGATTAGACCCCTAGCCTGGGAACCTCCACATGCCGCAAGCGTGGTCCTAAAAAGACAAAAGACAAAAAAAAAAGTATATAGAGAACTCGTACAACTCAAAAGCAAAAAAATAATAATAATCTGATAAAGAATGGACAGAGGACCTGAATAAATAGACGTTTCTCCAAAGAAAACACACAAATGCCTACGGGGTGGGTACATGAAAAGATGCTCAACATCACGCATCACCAGGGAAACACAAATCAAAACCACAATGAGGCTTTAGCCTCACACTCGTTAGAATGGCTATTATCAAAAAGAAATTTCCCCTGTAGCACAGAGGGTTAAGGATTCAGCATTGCCACAGGTGTCATAACTGCCACAGGTTTGACCTCTGGCTCAGTAACTTCCACATGCTTCCATTTTTGGGGGGTGTGCCCCCCCCAAAAATGTACAAGAAATAGCAAGTGTTAGTGAGGATGTGGAGAAAAGTGAACACTTGTGCACCGTTGTTAAGAATGTAAATTGATACACCCATTATGGAAAATAGTATACAGTTTCCTTAAAAAAACTAAAAATAGAGCTATCATATGATCTAGCTATTCTACTTCTGAGTATTTATCCAAAGAAAACAAAAACACTAATTTGAAAAAGTATATATACCTCCATGTTCATTTCAGCATTATTTCCAATAACCAAGACATGGAAACAGCCTATGTATCCACCAATGGAATATTATTCAGCCATGAGAAAAAAATTAAATCTTGCCATTTATGACATCATGCGTAGACCTTAAGGGTATTGTGCTAAGAGAAATGTCAGTCAGAGAAAGACAAATACGGTTTGATCTCACTCATATGTGGAAACTTAAAAAAAAAAAAAAAAACTCAGATTGGTGGTTATCAGAGATGGAAGGGTGGGGAGGTGGGCAGTATTGGTGAAGGGGGTCAAAAGGTATCAATTTCCAATAATAAAATTAATGTAATAGGGATGTACAGCATGACAACTATAGCTAATAATACCGTATTTTATATTTGGAAGTTGCTAAGAGAACAGATCTTAAAAGTTATCATAAGAAAAAAATTGTAACTATATATGGTGATGTGTGTTAACTAGACTTGCTGTGGTGACAATTACACAATATATTCAAATATAGAACCTAATGTAATGTTGCATGTCAGTTACACCTCAATTAAAAAAGAAAGCACTCTATAATATTCATAGTTTATTGAATGTTTACATGTGTATCAATGACTATTAAAGATTATATGGTCTTATTTTTTAACAAAAAATGGAGAACTATGAAAGCCTGTTGTGACAATTCAGTCTTGAGTCCACAAGTCTAAGAAAAGTAGGCTGCGGAGTTAATGACGTTGCCTCCATCTGAGTCCAAAAACTCTAGAATCAGGACACAAATGTCACAAGGCAGGAGTGAATGGATGTCTCAGCTCAAGCCAAAACAGGAAATTTGGTCTTCCTCTGCCTTTTTGTTCTACTTAGAACTTTAATGGATTGGATGATACCCACCCACATTGGTGAAGATGACATTTTTTACCCTGTGTGCTGATTCAAATATAAATCTCTTCTAGAGACACCCTCATAGACACGCCCAGAAATAATGTTTACCAGCTATCTGGGCATCTCTTAGCCTAAACTTAGAGAAGTTGACACAAAAATTAACCATCATACCTGCCTCCCACCACCATTCTCAAGGAGTTCATTCCACCTTTATACTGATGTCCTCTGGTTCCCTGGCCTCATAATGCTTCAATTTCCTCAACAAGAAGGGTGTTCAGGAGTTCCCGTTGTGGCTTAGTGGGTTATGAAACAGACACTGTCTCTCTGATGATGCAGGTTTGGTCCTTGGCCTGGCTCAGTGGGGTAAGGACCCAGCGCTGCCCCAAGCTGTGGTGTAGGTTGCAGATCTGGCTCAAATCCAGTGTTGCTGTGGCTGTGGCCTAGGCCTGCAGCTGCAGCTCTGATTTGACTCCTAGCCTGGGAACTTCCATATCCTACAGGTGCGGCCATAAAAAGGAAAGGAAAAAAAAAAGGAAGGGCATTCAACTCTGCTCCACTTCAGCCACTCACATGCTGGGACTTGTAATCACCAAGAATTTCTTGATTTCCAGGACCTGGAAGTTGGAGGCTTTCTCTACCATCTCCTTTCCTCCCATCTTTCCTGTGCCTTTCTTCATACCGAATCTGATCCATGCCTTCAATATAACGTTTTAATTCTCCAAGTATAACCATGTAAGCTCTACATACTCTAGCACTCTGGCTTCTCTCAACCCCTCTCCATCAAGATCACCATGACAACCCCCAACTCTGGGTCACTGCTTCTTTTGGACCACTGTGATTCCACTCACAGACTGCCCACAGTTGCTGGAAGAAGCCACAAAATCATACCAAATACATTAGTTTCCTAGAGCTGCTGCAATCAGTGACCAAAAAATGAGTGCTTTAAAACAACAGACTAGAGTTCCCTTCGTGGCTCAGTGGTTAACGAATCCGAGTAGGAACCATAAGGTTGCGGGTTCGATCCCTGGCCTTGCTCAGTGGGTTAAGGATCTGGCATTGCCGTGAGCTGTGGTGTAGGTTGCAGACGCGGCTCGGATCCCGCGTTGCTGTGGCTGTGGCGAAGGACGGCGGCTACAGCTCCTGTTAGACCCCTAGCCTGGGAACCTCCATATGCTGCGGGTGCAGCCCTAGATAAGGCAAAAAGACCAAAAAAAAAAAAAAAAAAACAGACATTTATTTGCTCACAGTTCTGGAAGCCAAAAGTCCAAAATCAAGGTTTTGGCAGGGACGATCTCCCTTCAAAGGCTCTGAGGGAAAATTCTTTCTTGCCTCTCCCAGGTTCTGGTGGCTCCTCGTGGGCCTAGGGTTATGGCAGCATCACTCCAATCACATCTCCGTCTTCACATGGGCTTCCTCCCTGTGTCTTCTCTTTGTGATTCCCCCTCTCCCTTTCCTTGTTAGGACACCAGTCACTGGATTTAGGGCTCACCATAAATCCAGGATGACCTCATCTTGAGATCACTAGCATGATTACGTATGCAAGGGTCTATTTCCAAATAAGGTCACACATTCACAGGTGCCAGGGGTTGGGGCTTGAACATGTCTTTTGGCAGGGGTACATCATTTCCAACACTACACTAGGTCACTGCAGATTCTTGCTGTTCGTAGATATTACCTGAAACACTATCTCTGCGTGTCCAAACCTGACACATCTAAATTCAAACACCATTTCTTCCACAAAGCGTTGCCTCAATTTTGCATTTCCACAATTTCCCATTCTAAGCAAACTCTTCTTTCTGTAAACTTCCAACCACTTTTTGTTCCTCATTTATACCTTTTATCAATACCTGCCTTTCATTGGTGCTATCTGTGGAAGACAGCCTTACATTTCTCTGGTAACCTGAGTTGCAGAAATTGTCTCTTTACCAGACTTCTCTTTAGAAACTTAGTTTGGACTGGAATCATTTATGTTGCTCCTGGCACCACTGAAAATGCTACCCTGGGCTTTCTACCTTAAAAGTCTCTCTATGTCTTAATCAAAAGAAGTATATCATTCTTGGTGATTCCTCTTCCCTAATCAATTCTCTTTGCTTCTGCCTTCCTCCCAGTGCTCTGCTCAGCAACCTGTCCCTTTTCCTTTCTTTCCTGGTTCTCTGTTTGTTTGTTTGTTTGTTTTCTTTTCTTTTCGGCTGCCCCACAGCATATGGAGTTCCCAGACCAGGGATTGGGTTCCAGCCATAGTTGCAACATACATGGCAGTTGAGGCAATGCTGGATCCTTTAACCCACTGTGCTGAGCCAGGGATCAAACCTGCATCCATCAGCACTGCAAAGATGCCACCGATCCTGTTGCACTACAGTGGGAACTCCAACCTATCCCTTTTCTACTTCCACTTCTCGATCTCTCACTTTGTGCAGCCCTGTGAAGCACAAATCTGCCCCTCAGGCCACTCACTGGTTACTTACATTTTCTCTCTCCCACCAGTTCAGCCCTTTGCTTGGGGCTTTCTCCTACCCCTTCCACATGGCCCACCAGATAGCCTCAACTTTGTCCAAGAACACTTCCTTTTCTGTCTTGCTCTTCCTGATGGCCTGGTTCCCTTCCTTCTAATACCTAATATGATTTCCATCCCACAAAATTACTGCATTCTTCTTTTGTGTTCCCAAAATTTGTCCCTACTTCTGTGATAGTACCTTCTTGATAAGCTGCATTGAAATTATTTGCTCAGGGAGTTCCCATAGTGGTGCAGAGGAAACAAATCTGACTAGGAACCATGAGGTTGCGGGTTCAATCCCTGGCCTTGCTCATTGGGTTAAGGATCCAGCGTTGCCATGAGCTGTGATGTAGGCCGGCAGCTACAGCTCCGATGAGACCCCTAACCTGGGAACCTCCATGTGCTGTGGGTGCAGCCCTAAAAAAAAGCAAAAAAAAATTATTTGCTCAGATTTTACTAACTTCACCCTTCCCATCCATGCTACACTCCCCAGTTCTATCTGTATTTATACCTGGCAGTGGATTTGGGATGTGTGTGTGTTCAGAACTATGTTCAAAACTGGGTACACTCAACTGGAATGTTAGAAGATAGGGAAAAGGACATGAATTTGAAGAAAGAGTCCTTGAGCTCACAAGGACAGTTCCAGTATTGCCTTTTGAGTATACTGATTTTCATCCTTGAGGATGGCCTTTTCCATTTCAGCTGAAAGACTCAATGATTCTCTTCATTTTTGAATAATTGTTTGCATTTAAGTTAAAATGCAGCCATGATACAATAAATATTTTTTCATTTCCCCTCATCCTCCTTCTTTCTAGCCCTCTTCCAACTGCTTAGAAAATTTAAGATGAGAGTACTGGATTAAGAGATGTTTCTTTAAATTAATGGCTTCTCTTCTTCAGTTCTTTTTCCTTTATAACACCCACTATAATTCTAACAGGTTATATGATCTATACTCATTTCATAATGATTTCTACTATAATGGATGGTTTTAAGTATTTCCTATGAATTATGCTGTTCTAAAGCGATTAAAGTTAAAAATCTATAAACTGGAAAACTTAAGTAATGCTATAGGATTTCACTGGATTATAAAGTTGTTTAGAGTGGGGACTCTATAATTTTTATTTCCTTTTTGGCCACCCTGAGCATCAGTATGGAGTTCCTGGCCCAGGGATCATATCCAAGCCACAGTCTCAACCTAAGCCACAGCTGTGGCAATGCCAGATCCTTAACCCACTGTACTGGGTTGGGGATCGAACCTGTGTGTTCCCACTGCTCCCAAGACACTGCCAATCCAGTTGCACCACAGAGGGAACTCCTATAATTTTTATTTCTATGTTTCTAGTGCCATATTCAATCACTGAATGAACTTTGTCTCTCTCTATTCCAGTTTCCCTGGGAAAATGGAACTCTGACACTCAGTTTCATCATCAGAGGCAGCTTCCTTCTCATGGAGCACAGGAAACCTATATAAGCTTTCCCAAGGGTGTTGTTGACATTTGAGACATTCTTACTAGGGGATATCAAAAGTAATAAAGATAATTGCTTTCCATTAGGGGATGGTTCATCCAATCCATCTCCCCCCATACTTCAACCCTATGATTGATGCAACTGTGAGTGACCCTGAGTGAATGAGAGAAAGAAGGAAGGTTGGGGAGAAGCATCTTAGACTACAGTGCATGCTAAGGAAAGTCAGCAGAAGAGCTGAATGAAGTGGTGCCAGCGTGTACTACCTGTGTCAAGCAGGAAGAAGGAAGGAGACAAAGAAGGAAGGTAGGGAGGGAGAGTAAAAGAGAGAAAATAAGGAAAGATGAAAGAGAAGAGAAGGAAAAGGAAGAGAAAAGAAGGAAAGGGCAAGAAAGGAAAAGAAAAAGATACTGTTTGAAGGCTTAGAAAACAACTTCAACAAGAGAATTTTCTCATATGTAGGAAAGGATTAAGTAAATATTGATATATTCCATACTTCCAGAGTCAGATGATCATGGTCTATAAAATGCCCTAGAAAGAAGCACTGCAGTAATTAGGAGTTGGTGAAGGATTTCCGGTGCAAAGGGAAAACATGTTTGATGCCATCAAAATTGAGTTCTAGGAGTTCCCACTCTGGTGCAGTGGGTTAAAAATCTAACTTCTGCCAGTTGGGTCACTGCAGAGTCACAGGCTTGATCCCTAGCCCGGCACAGTGGGTTAAAGGATTTGGTGTTGCCACAGCTATGGTGTAGGTCAGAGCTGCAGCTTGGATTTGATCCCTGGACTGGGAACTTCCGTATGCCAGGGGTGCAGCCATTAAAAAAAAAAAAAAAATTGAATACTGGAGTTCCCATTGTGGCTCGGTGGGTTAAGGACCCAATGTATTCTCTGTGATGATGTGAGTTGGATCCCTGGCCTCTCTCAGTGGATTAAAGACCTGGCATTGCTGCATAGCCATGGCTATGGCGTAGGCTTGCAGCTGCAGCTCTGATTCAACCAATAGTCCAGGAACTTCCATAAGCCACAGGTGCAGCCATAAAAAGAAAAACAAAGATGGAATTCCAAGTAACACAATTGCTGAAAATAATTCAAGTAATATCTTTGAGCTGCATTTCCCATTTATTAACAGCAAAAAATAATAGTGATGCTATAGAAGAGATGGAATAATTAAATTAAGTATGACAGCATATTTAAAGTGCCTTTCTCAGTGCCGGGTGTGCACTAAGTTCTTCATAAATGGTGGTGCCCAGAACAAAAAGACAACTCACAAAATGGGAGAAAATATTTGCAAATGAAGTGACTGACAAGGGATTAATCTCCAAAATATACAAACAGCTCATGCAACTCTATATCAAAAAAAAGGAGAAGAAGAAGGGAAGTTCCCATGTGGTGCAGTGGAAACAAATCTGACTAGTATCTGTGAGGATGCAGGTTCAATTCCTGGCCTTGCTCAGTTGGTCAAGGATCCTGTGTTGCCCTGGCTGTGGTGTAGGTCAGCAGCTGTAGCTCCGATTAGACCCCTAGCCTGGGAATTTTTGTATATTGCAGGTGTGGCCCTAAAAACCAAAACCAAAACAAACAAAAAAAATGTGGTCAAAAGATCTAAACAGACATTTCTCCAAAGAATACAGATGGCCAAAAGGCATATGAAAAGATGCTCAACATCACTAATTATTAGAGAAATGCAAATCAAAACTACAATGAGGTATTATCTCACACCAGTTAGAATGGCCATCATCAAAAAGTCTGCTAAGAAAAAAAAGAGCCTGCAAACAATAGGAGTTCCAGCTGTAGTCCAATGGGTTAAGGATCCAGCATTACCACAGCTGTGTTATAGGCTACAGCTGTAGCTCTGATTCAGTCCCTGGCCCAGGAACTTCCATATTCCTTGAGTGTAGCAAGAAAAAAAAAATCCTACTGACAATAAATGTAGAGTAAAGTGAACCCTCCTACACTGTTGGTGGGAACATAAATTGGTAAAACCACGAAGGAAAGCAGTACAGAAGCTCCATAAAAAAAGTAAACTAGAACTACCATATGATCCAGCAATCCCACTCCTGGGCATCTATCCTGAGAAAAACGTAATTCAAAAAGATGTATATACCCCGATGTTCATTGCAGCACTGTTTACAATAGCCAAGACATGGAAACAGCCTAAATGTCCATTGACAGAGGAATGGATAAAGACGATGTACATATATATAATGGAATACTACTCAGCCATTAAAAAGAACAAAATAATGCCATTTGCAGCAACATAGATGGACCTAGATACTATCATACTAAGTGAACTTAGACAAATATATGACATCATTGATATACTGAATTTTTCATTTTTATTTATTTTATTTTTAATTTTTTTTTTTTTTTTGGTCTTTTCTAGGGCTGCACCCATAGCACATGAAGATTCCCTGGCTCGGGGTCTAATAGGAGCAGTAGCCACTGGCCGACACCACAGCCATAGCAACGCGGGGTCCGAGCTGCATCTGTGACCTACACCACAGCTCACAGCAACACTGGATCCTTAACCCACTGAGCAAGGCCAGGGATCAAACCCGCAACCTCATGGTTCCTAGCCAGATTCGTTAACCACTGAGCCACGAAGGGAACTCCGAATATAATTTTTTAAAATGATACAAAATAATTTTTTCACAAAATGGAAACAGACTTGAAGATTTTGAAATCAAATGTATGGTTACCAAAGGGGAAACGCTGAGGGAGGGATAAAATGGGAGATTGGGATTGACATATACACATTACTATATATAGAATGGATGGGTTAAAAAGGACTTACTGCATAGCACAGTAAGAAATTTATTTAATACTCTGCAGTGACCTATATGGGAAAAGAATCTGAAAAGGAATAGACATTCAATCCCTGGTCTCGCTTAGTGGGTTGGGGATCTGGCAGTTGCTGTGAGCTGTGGTGTAGGTTGTAGACGAGGCTCAGATCTGACATTACTGTGGCTGTGGCATAGGCTGGCAGCTGTAGCTCTGATTCAACCCTTAGCTGGAACCTCCATATGCTGAGAGTGCTGCCCTAAAAAGAAAAATAACTAACACTTTTGCCAGGCCTTGCTGCCCTGGCCTCAGGATTCTCAAGGCCATCCCATCACTGGGAATGTTTTCTATATTGTCATGTATCTTTGCATTACTCCCACATTCCGAGTCTTGAGTGGGAATGTGTCAGATTGTCAGAAATTAAGTAACATGCCCACATCCTGGCATGAGAAGGAGCTAAACCATTTGGCATCAAGAGTCCCATAATAGGAGACTCCCTCTAAATAAAAGGGAGGGAATTAAGATGGTGAGTACCCAAGAAAAAGACAAAAGATTTCTGTATTACTTAGAGTAATGCTAGCAACTTAACAAACCAACTTCAAATTTTCAGTGACCTAAAATAATAGAGGATTACTGTTTAATCATCCAACATTCCAGTGGAGTTTTCTTCCTGCACATGGTGGGCAGGTTTTTCTCAACATGGTGATTCAGGGGCCCAGGCTCCTTCCATCTTGTGGCCTCACCATCCCTAGAGTCCTCTATACGCAACTGGAGAGAAGAGAAGGAGGTAAGTGGAAGAGGAGCCCTGCTTCTTAAAGATCCCAGCCACCCCTGGATATAGGAGCAAGCTTGGCAATATGGTTCCTGGCTGGCCAGCCACTTTCTAGCAACAATTCCACACTACAGAAAGTGGGTTCACAAAATTTTGGTTGACAGGTATCTATGCCACATCCTCTACTGCGTCAATGTATGTGGTGAAATGTATGGGGGTTGGGATAGGGAACTGAAGATGAAAGCACCCTGAGAAGATGGGAAACTGTTTTGAGTAGGGGATTTGGAGAGTAAGGAAAGAGACAGTATGACAGTAAGTTGAAATAAGTGGGAAACATCAATCCTGGGGTGCAGGACAGTCTACACAGCTCAGCACCCCCAACGACCTCTTTCCTATGATTGTTGCACTGAATGCCTGCTATGTATAGGGTGCTTGCTGAAGTGCAGAGGTTGTCAAGGGTGCTAATTAGGAAGATGGGGGTGTAGAAAGATAAATTTTGTTTTCTAGGTAGCATTTGTAAAGTGTTGGGTGAGTACTGGGGGCGAGTACTTTAAAAGTTCAAAGTAGGAAGTTATCACAGATTGCTGAGGGCTTAGGGCAGGTCTTTAGTCCAGGTCCTCCAAGAAGCTGATTCCCAGACAGGATTGAATGCATAAGAAATGTATTAAAGTCAATGCCTGTGAGAGAAAATGGGGAGGGAGCCAGGGGAGTCTGGGAAAAACTTTAGACTGAAAATGTCAATTAAATCTGACCTGAGTGAAGGAGAGAGGGCAGAATGGGAGGTGGGCTGGGTGGAAGCATCTTAAACTGTAGAACAGGTTAAGGAAAGTGGAGCAAGACCATGAGACAGTCCTTGAGCAAAGTCACACACCCAGATAAGTCCCACATCTCTCAGCCCATCTTTCTTCCATTTACCTTCCACACTCAGTCATTGGCTGGCAGCAACCTGCAAGATTCTTGACCTCAGAACAAATTCCAGCGGTGGATTTCAGAGAGCTGTAGCTGGGTTCCTTGTCAATTACACTTCTTGTAGTTAGACATCTGAGAGGTACATTCTCACGGCTACCACCGTCCACCCTTTGCCCCACAGAGACCTTCCTCTTCTCACAGGTTTGGGAAGCAGTTCCTCCCTGTTCCTGTGAACCTTTCTTCCTGAGAGGAAACTCGAAGAGGGCATTTAGTGGCACAAACTATAGCCTCTTTAGCTGCAGTTGATAGAGCCAAAATTGGTAACCAATCCTCTCCCTCCTTCAACATCCATTCTCAAGGCCCCTCCCCTGCAGTGATCACCTCAGCAGATCTCGGTGACTTACCTGGTGATGTGACTCAAGCTTTCATTCTGGAAGGGTCCACACCATTGGTAGTGACACCTTTCTCAGGCTGAGTTGCCTCATGTGTCCATTCATAGCCACAGTAGAAAGTACCAGGAGGCACTCAAGTGGGTTGCCTGGCTTCCACATATGTTTCTCCTTGTACCTACTGCATAAAAGCAGCCCTTCTACTGATCAGGGTCAAGTACCTTTGCTGGATAATGATTCTTCTCACCTGCTGGTGCCTGGATGCACCGAACTCAGTGTCCTGGCAGCAGCTGCATCTTATAATTCAATGAGACCATCGCTATGTCCTCTGGCAAAAATGTGCCCCTTTGGGGAACTGGTTATCTCACCTATGGAGTCAGGAGTTGTAGCTCTAGGAAGCACAAAATTTCTCTATGAGGCATTGGGTGTGATAGTAAGTGGGGTTACTTCTGCTTCTATCTCTTGGTTCCCAGACCCACATGTTCTCTGTCATGAGGACAGAGCACCATAGAGAGGTCTCATTTAATACCCACATGGTCCCTTGAAAGAGGGACCCATCCACCCAAACCCTTTACTGGGCTTACTGCCTCTATCCAGTACTTCAGTTCCATTGCAAACCTGCCTTAGCTGAGTATTCTAATGTCTCTGGAGCTCTGCACTCTAACAATTAGGTCTTCTTTCTGCTACTCAGCTGTGTATTTATTCCCTTCCCCTGATGGAGATAGATAAAGGTCTCTTTGTAAGCTATCCCAAATGCCTATGGGCTCTTTCATTTAACCAAGACATGCTTGTTATTAATGCCTTTCAGTCTCTCATGATTTCTCTGCAGGAACCAATACGACTTGGTAATTACCACCCAATTTTACTATCTTTGCACGTATTGTTCCTTCCCATGATTTTAAGATCCCTGTGTCATCACAACTGCCACAGTATTCCCCTCTGCTAGGCCATGTCCCCAGGTCAGCACAGGTGGAACCTTTAGCAGTTGAGCTCCTCTCTCATGCCAGGAACTACCTATACCCCACGTACAAACCGGGTATCCTCTTTGGATGGGAGGTAGATGAAACAGTCCAAATTCCTATCTTATCATCTGTTTTCCTGGATCACTTCTGGTACCACTTACGTAAGTCCAGGTCCCTGAGAAATGATGCAAGGCAGGATTTTTTTAATTGAAGCATAGTTGATTTACAACCTTGTATTAATTTCTGTGCAGCAAAGCGATTCGGTTAGACATACATATACATTCCTTTTTATATTTTTCCCATTATGGTTTATCACATTATATTGAGCATAGTTCCCTGTGCTATACATCAGGGTCTTATTGTTTAACCATTCTATATATAATAGTTTGCATCTGGTAATCTAAAACCCTCAGTGTATCCCTCCCCGACCCTCCATTGACAACCACAAGTCTGTTTTCTATGTCCGTGAGTCCGTTCCTGTTTAACAGATAAGTTCATTTGTGTCATACTTTAGATTCCACAGGTAAGTGATGTCATACGGTATTTTCTTTTCTCTCTGACTTACTTCCCTTAGTATGATAGTCTCTAGTCACTTCCATGTTGCTACAAATGGCATTATTTCATGCTTTTTAAGGCTGAATAGTAGTCTACATCCTCTTTATCCATTCACCTGTTGATGGACATTTTGGTTGTTTCCACATCTTGACTATTGTGAATAGTGCTGCTCTGAACATAGGGGTGTACATATGGTTGGGTTTTGTTTTTTGTTTTTTGTGTTTGTTTTTGTTTTTGCTGTTTAGGGCTATATCTGCGGCATATGGAAGTTCCCAGGCTAGGAGTCAGTTCGGAGCTGTGGCTGTTGGCCTACACCACAGCCACAGCAATATGGCATCTGAACTGCATCTGCGACCTATACCACAGCTCACAGCAATGCTGGATCCTTAACCCACTGAGCAAGGGCAGGGATCGGACCTGTGTCCTCAAGGATATTAGTTGGATTCATTTCCACTGAGCCACAATGGGAACACCCTCACATATATTTTTGAATTATACTTTTGTCCAGATGTATGCCCAGGAGGGGGATTACTGGATCATATGGCAACTCTATTTTTAGTTTTTTGAGTTTGTAAGTGGCTGCACCAACTTACATTCCCACCGATAGTGTAGGAAGTTTCCCTTTTCTCCACACCCTCTCCAGCATTTTTTATTTGAAAACTTTTTAATGATGGTCATTCTGACTGATGTGAGGTGATACAATTGTAGTTTTGATTCGTTTTTCTCTAATAATCAGTGTTGTTGAGCATCTTTTCATGTGCCTATTGGCCATCTGTATGTCTTCCATGGAGGCTGTCTATTTTAGATCTTCTGCCCATTTTTAGTTAGGTTTTTTGTTGTTGTTGCTACTGAGTTGTATGAATTGTTTGTATATTTTGGAGATTAAGCCCTTGTCAGTTGCATCATTTGAAAATATTTTCTCCCATTCTGTAAGTTGTCTTTTTGTTTTAGTTATGGTCTGCTTTGCTGTATAATATCTTGTAAGTTTGATTAGGTCCAATTTTTTTTGGCTTTTGGAGACTGACCTAAGAAAACATTGGTATGATTTATGTCAGAGAATGTTTTGTCTATGTTCTTCTCTAGGAGTTTTACGGTATCATATCTTATGTTTAAGTCTTCAAGCCATTTTGAGTTTATTTTTGTGTATGGTATGAGGGTGCATTCAACTTCGTGGTTTACATGCAGCTGTCCAACTTTCCCAGTACCACTTTTTTCCACTGAAGAGACTTTTTCCATTGTATATTCTTGCCTCCTTTTTTTTTTTTTTGTCTTTTTGCCTTTTCTAGGGCCACACCTGTGGCATATGGAGGTTCCCAGGCTAGGGGTCTAACAGGAGCTGTAGCTGCCGGCCTTCGCCACAGCCACAGCAACGCAGGATCCGAGCCGCGTCTGCAACCTACACCACAGCTCACGGCAACACCGGATCCTTAACCCACTGAGCAAGGCCAGGGATCGAACCCGCAACCTCATGGTTCCTTGTCAGATTTGTTAACCCCTGAGCCACAACGGGAACTCCCCTTTGTTGAAGATTGACCATGTATGTGGGTTTGTTTCTTGGCTCTCCATTCTGTTCGATTTATCCATGTATCTATTTTTGTGCCAATACCACACCGCTTTGATTGCTGTAGTTTTGTAGTACTGTCTGAAGTCTGAGAGGGTTATGCCTCCTGTTTTGTATTTTCCCCCTCAGGACTGCTTTGACAATTCTAGGTATTTTATGGTTCCATATAAATTTTAGGATTATTTGTTCTAGTTCTGTGAAAAATGTCTTGGGTAATCTGGTAGGGATCACACTAAATCTGTAGATTGCTATGTGTGGTATGGCCATTTTAATGATATTAATTCTTCTAATCCAAGTGTGGGATATATTTTCATTTCTTTGAATCATCTTCACTTTCCTTTATTGTTTTATAGTTGTCAGCATATAGTCTTTCACCTACTTGGTCAAGTTTATTCTTAAGTTTTCTTTTTTTTTGGATGTAATTTTAAAAGACATTTTTTTTTTTACATTCCCTTTCTGATGATTCATTGTTAGTGTAAAGAAATGCAACTGATTTCTGTATGTTAATTTGATGCAAGACAAGATTAATCATACAAGAATGTGTTAGAGGAAATGACTATTAGAGAAAATAAGAGGCAAATAAGGGATACTGGGAGAGCCATCAGATTACAATGCGAGTCTGACTAAGTGAAAGAATAAAGGAAGGAAAATTGGATGGAAACATCTTATACCTCAATGCAGTTATAAGGAAAGTTGGACAAGGTTTTTTAATATTTCTCAAAGTCATCTGTCAGAGGAGTCTGTCATCTCCCAGGAATGGGCCTGCCTTAGTATCTGCCATACTCATTCATTTTCTGAGAGGCGCCTGTAGGAAGTAGAACCTTGGTGCAAACAGTGATGAATTTCAGAGGGCAATAACTGGTGCCCTCAGTCAATTATGCTCACTGCAATCAGAGATCTGAGAGGTACATTCTAATGGCCTCTGCAGCAATCTTCACAGAGGAAGTGAAATAAGGTCAGGGCCTAGAAAATAGGTAGTAATTAGATAAGTAGTGATGGATGGAAGATACATCCAATGATGATTGGTAGCAGAGTGTACTATGTGCTCTAGATAAAATCCATAGGGCATCTTATCTGTAGGGCACATTATCTAAAAGATTCATTTTAGTGATGTCATGGAGAAAATGGTGGAAAGGTAGGTAAAGATAAAATTGTTGTGGGCTTTGAATATCAGGATAAGAAATTCAGACTGTATCCTATAGGCATTAGGAAGTGATGGACATGTTAAATTTATATTTTACCCACCCTCTCAGGAGCTTTGATTCTAGTGATCATCCTTTTTTCCTTGCTCCTTCATGAAAATTTCTCTTGGTTTCTTTGACATCACATATTCCTAGTTTTCCTTCTAAATCATTGACCACTCATTGTCAGTCACCTTTGTGCAGTTACTCATGACTTGAAAGTGGGTACTTTGCCCAGAGGAGAATATAAGTGGGGAAGAGCAGTCTAAGGGTAGAATTAATTTATTATTTGTCTAGTTAGTTAGTTAATCCACCTAAGCAACAATTTTACCGTCAAACCTAAACTCTTCAGTGGCTTCTCAATGTTCCTGTGGTAAACATTCCTAAAAATGTCTATAAGTTTCTGCATGGCCTAGAGCCTACCAATCTCTATGGCTCTTCCAGTACCATCCCCACATGCTTTAGCCCAACTGGAAATTACCATGTGTCTTCTTCTGCAGGGTCTTTGCCTTCACTGAGTAGAAGGTTCACCTCTCTCCTTTTCAGTAGCTGATATCTACTCATCTTCAGATTTCAGTTTGACACTTTCTTAGAGAAGCCTTCCTTGACTCCTTTAACTAAATCAAATATTTCCGTTATATGTCTCTTACACCATTTTCCTTTTATTTGTAATTATCAAAGTTGTCATTTTAGACTTATTTGTGTGAGTGATTAATGTTATTTTGTTAATCTCTCCAACTATACTATAAAGCTACATGAGGATAAGAACTGTGTCCGTATTTTTATTTTTCTTGTCTAACTTAGGACAGTGACTGAAATATATTTAACAGAGTACCTTAAATAACAGATGTAGGAATGAATAAAGAGTAGTAGCTCTCGAGCAGAGGAGGGTGGTGATATCTGTGCAAATTAGAGTCTTAACTTAAATCAGTACTGGGTAATATCAAGAATAGGTGTGGGAGACTTACATTAGAGAGTCTGGCTAGAAGTCAACTGTAAGTTTGAGGTAAAGAAGGTACACTAGGGCAAAGGCTAAGATGCTAGATAAAAGCACCCTTAGATACAATGGCTTAAGTAAAATAGCAGGTTACTTATCTCCCAAGAATGTCTTCAAAGTTTACCTGCAATAATATGCACTGAAGTGTTACTGAAATAGTGAAAAATTAATAACCTCGATGTGCAACAATAGCAGGATACTTAAGTAGATTGTTGTATTAGTATTCAATGGAATAAAAGTCACGTTGCAGAACAATGGCTCTCATACTTTGTACATTAGAATTATCTGGAGGGCTTGTTAAAACACAGTCTACAAATAAAATATACTTTAATTAAAAAAAAAGACTAGAAAAACAAATAAACAACAGAAAGTACAGCCTGCTGGGCTTATCCCCAGAGCTTCTGAGTCAGTAAGTCTGGGGTAGTGTGCAAGAATTTGCATCTGTAAATACTTGGGTGATGCTGATGCTGCCAGGGACCACAACTTGAGAACGACTGTTGTAGAAGAAAATATAACAAAATGAGACGATGCTTACAGCATATTGTCAAGTGAGAAAAGCAGGTTCAGAAAACAGTCTCCAAAATAGAATTTATTCATGATCTCATTGTGATAGAAAATATATATGTATTTGCAATGACTTAGAGATCTGTAAAAGCATGTTAGTTGCTCACAGGTGAATTTACATGCAGTTTTTTTTTTGTTTGCATCTATAAATTGCTCACAGATGCATAACATCTGTAATAAGGTAGATTGGTTTTGTTATTTTTATTTTTTTGAGATAAAATACATATAACATTTATCATCTTAACTATTTTTAAGTGTGTACAGCTCAGTGGTATTAAATATATTCACATTGTTATGCAACCATCACCACCATCCATCTTCATATCTCTTTTCATCTTGTAAAACTGAAACTCTCTACCCATTAAGTAATAATAACTCTCCATTATTTCCTCCCTCAGGCCCTGGAAACCAGCGTTATACTTTTGGTCTTTTTGCATTTGACTATTCTAGGTACCTCATAAAAGTGGAATCATAATAAGCTGGTTTGTTATCACTTTTAAGAAAAAGGGTTATTTATAAGACTTGTTGGGGGAAGTGGTCAAAGTGGTAAGTCCAAGGTTGTGAGATTTAGAGAAAGAGAACGATGTCAATGTGAAACATGGATGTTGGGGGACTGACGATGTGTTCAGTTTTGGATGTATACATTTTAAAGTGACTGTAGAACATCTAGGTGAAGATGAAAGTGGGAAGGAGTTCTTGTCGTGGTGCAGCAAAATGAATCCAACTAGGAACCATGAGGTTGTGGGTTCGATCCCTGGCCTCGCACAGTTGGTTAGGGATCTGGCATTGCCGTGAACTGTGGTGTAGATCGCAGGTGTGGCTCAGATCTGGCATGGCTGTGGCTGTGGCATAGGCCGGCAGCTGTAGCTCTGATTCAACCCCTAGCCTAGAAACCTCCATATGCTGCGTGTGCCCCCTTGAAAAAAAAAAGCAGATGAATTCGGGAAGCTAGAGATATGAGTCTGAAGCTCAGAAGAAATGTCGAAGTAGAGACACTGATGTAATAGTTGTTCAAGAAGAAGGGATCTCTTAATCCATTAGACTGGATGCGTTGCCAGAGCAGGGGTATGAATTAAAAAGAGCCAATAACCAAGGCCTGAATTCATCTATTCAAACACTCAATGCATTCATTCAAAAATAAATGAACTAATACTTAAGGTCCTCAAAAAACTTACAGTCTAACAAGTGAGAGATATAAATAGCTGATTTCAATTTAGGGGTATCTTTAATATCAAATTGCAATGGAAGGAAATAATCCACAAATGCGAAAGAGAATACCCAGACATAGGAAAACTCAGACAGTACAAAATTGTAGAACGATGGAGAAAGAAGGTTTTCAGAAGAAATATGTCATGAATGATAAAATTATTTTCCAGAGCAGTCAAGGAAAATAAGTGTTAAGATTTAGTAAAGTAATCCTCTGATAATAGTCCTTTAAAGATCAATTAATGCTATTAACTATGGAGTATATGGAAAGTGTTTGAGGTATTAGATTGAAACGTGAAATTTAGGCACTATTCCTGACCTACAGAAGTGATCATTTCATATGGTTCAGCTAGATAGATCTCTTCTTTTAGAAAAATAAAGTTACTTGAATAGTGTCTTAATATTGGCTTTAGAAAATAGTTACATTCTTGTATAAGGAGACTATTCCTAAAATTGTTTGTAAATTGTTTTATTCACATCTGTTCCCTGAAAATTAATGCTCGGTTGTCTTCATTAAATGCCATTCACAGATCTTAAAAATATGATATGATCAGGTTCCTGCTAGAGTCAGTGTGTTTGAGCTACATTTCTAGTTTTTAAAAAGCTACAATTAATGAAAACAATAAATAAGGTGCCATTCTTCAGAGCCCTTACTCCTA
>PVHT021183691.1:4163636-4200779 GCA_004024745.2 Catagonus wagneri | reverse complement strand
GAAAATCTTTTACAGGAGGAAAACAAATAGACATATAAAGTAAAACTTATCCATTGATTACCACACATTTCCAAAAAGAAATAGTGGATTTCTCCAAAGTTACTATGTTTCTATGAAAACGTAAAGTTGAATCTTTGAAGATAAATTATTCCTATCATTAAATAAGCCTGTGTAAACATTATGTGATACTCTTTTTAATTTAAAAAAAAAAAGATTTAGTAAAGTAGGTTGATATTGTTAAATAGTACCTTTCGTTTGTTCCAAAACTGAGTATAGGGTCCAGAGCTGAGGATGATGAAGCAAAGATCTCAAATGTTGCAGCCACCTTCCTCAGGACTAAGGTAACAAAACCAGCCCTGCTACTATCAGATACTACCCCAACCCTCTCTCTCTTCCCAGTTCATAGGAAAAGAGGGAAAAAGTAGAGAGTCAGAGTCCAGGATTGAGGTTGTGAATTTACGGCAAGAGGTGTTCATTCCCCTCTGAGGAAAGCCATGCTTTTCCTCTATTCCCACCACCAAGTGAGGTTGGAGATGGAGTATGAGGGAAAGAGAGGCTGATTTCCCAATTGAAAATATTCTTCATGGAAGCAAAGAGAAGGAACTGAAGAGAGATGGGGGTTGGGGGTAGTCTATGGAGTAGTCTGAATTGTCACCATTTTTCATAGCAAGAATGACTATTTTCTGTTGGATGGGCCCTGAGAAAAGTAGCCAGAATTGAACTGTTTTGTCAGTGCCCCAATAAGTGAGCTATTACTTGACAAGAAGGTCCTAGCAGCAGGAGGCTTTGGAATAAAGTCCTGGAGCGTAAAAAGAATAGGCTCTGGAAGTGGTCAAACCAGAAGTATTCTCTCATGTGAGAGCACATGTGAGTGGACACCCAGAACTAGTCCTGAAAAACACAAACACATACCCAAGAGAGACCTTGCACTTGGATGCCTGCCAGTCAGAACTTCAGTTGCCAGTTAAGGTTAGCCAGAGAAGCAGTGGCAACCATCAGGGCAAGAACTACAGTCCTTCTCAGTTGAACAGATACCTGTCCAGATCCCTCCAACCACTTGCAGAGCCCAGGGCAAGAGTTCAAACGGCTGCTTACATATCACATGGCTAAATATTTCCAAGTTATAAATCAAACAAATAAACTTCTACATAAAATGTATTTCATCTTCCTACTTTGACAAACGTATTTTCTAAACAACACGGAAGATCAGATTGGAATTTAGAAATTTTTGAGGAGTTCCCTTGTGGTGTATTGGGTTAAGGATCTGGAGTTGTCACTGCCGGTTTGAACCCTGGCTTGGGAATTTTTATATGCCATGGGTGCAGCCAAAAAAAATCATAATAATTTAGAATTTTTGAAGTTCTTGGAGTTTCATACCAGAATGTGGCTGCACAAGTAGAGTTGGTCTCCAAACTATGGCTCCTGGCCCACCTCCCTTCTCTTCTTACCTTGACTCTTTCTCATTCTTCAAGGATCCTAATATGCTCACCTCAACACAAACCTCCAGTCTATATTACCAACTGCTATCTCTTGGCCATTTCTTAGAATCCTTGGTTCTGTGGGCCCCTCTACCTGACAGGAGGAGAGGCTTCTCCAGAGTTGCTCCTTCTAGTCCAGGTCTGCTACTGCCCTTGTTCCTTTTCCTCTCCTATCCAGAGGAGGTAGCTCTTGAAGAGTGAATGAAGGTAAAGGAAGAGATGAGATTTGAAAACATTTTGAAATTACAGCTTGTGGTATAAACTGCTAGTTGTCATCTAAAAGCTATTCTTCTTCCTTAATAGTAGAACTTCCATTTTACTTGGCATGTCCATGCACCTACTAAAAGATGGTATTTCCAGACACCCTTCCAACGGGGCATGGTAAAGGGACTAAGTGATGACTAAAGAAATGTAAGAGAAGTGTTATGTGGGCTGCCTCAAAGTGGAGACTGCTTTAAAGTCTCTGACTCAATTGGGAGGTAGACCCTTTTTCTTTCCTTTCCTCCTTCCTGTTGTCTGAAATGCTGAAGCTTCAGTAGCCATCTTGGACTACAAGATAATCTTGAAGGTAGATGTACTTGGTTGGAATATCAAGGCAGAGCCTGAGTCCCTGATGAAGTGAAACTGCCGTGCCAACTGTGCATGGCCTGCCTCTGGACTTGACTTTAACATGAAAGAAATAAATTTCTATATTGCTTAAGCATTGTTATTTTAGGTTTTCTGTGATTTCAGCCAAATGTACTCCTGGTTCAAAGTTCTAAACTAGACTGGACTTTATTAATCAGAAGTTATGGAATTTACTTAAAATGTAATACAAGGACAAGAAAGGCAATTTAATATAGCATTGTTGAAGGCAGTGATTGATCAATAATAAATCAAACAACAGGGGTCCTCCATGGTTTTGAAGAATATAGTTTCAGTAGAATGATGGAGGCAGAAATCTGACTTCAAGAGATGAAGAAGTTCATGGTTAATGAAGAAATTAAATGAGGCTGAATTCTACTGAAAGTTTGACAGATTAAAGGAAGAAAAAGAAGATGTGGTCTAAAAGAGGATTTTAGAAGCATATGGCCTAGCACAACAGAACTGAGAAATATAGCAATGAGGGATGGAAGGCTGAATAAGTAAGACTTGGAAAAACCATGGAGCAAGGTCCTAGAGGAAGCCAGAACAGAAGGAAAGAATGAAAGATGGGGAATTAAGAAATATTTTGATGTAGAGAAGAGGGAGGTCTTGATTTTTCCTTAAAGTACAGCAAAAATCTTCTGCTAGGAATTGGAAGGCAATTATTTAAATGTTGGTGATCCTCAGGGTTTCATTCTTAGCTTTTTTTCTTCTTACTTCCCCTGGGTAATCTCTATTTCTCCCATGATAGCTCTTGCCAAATGACTCCCAAGTCTATATCTACAACCTAGATCTCTCCCTCCTCTACCCAGAGCACCAGACTCATTTATCCTCCTCTACCCAGATGTCTACTGGACATCTCATTTGGATGTTCTACAACCACTTTAAAATTTATGTCTCCAAAATCTGCATTCATCATTTCCATCCAAATCTATTTTTCCTGCAGAGTTCCCTATTCTGAATTTATAGAACAGTGTTGAGAGAAGAGATTATGAAACTAGACAGCTTGCATTCAATTGTCACCTAATATTAGCTGTGTGACCTTGAACAAATTGCTAGACCTCTGTACCTCAGCTTCCTTATATGTAAAATGGGGATGATAACTACAGTACACAGAGTTCTGAGTGGCTTAGTGGGTTAAGGATCCAGCACTGCAGTTGCTGTGGTATGGGTTCGATCCCTGGCCCAGGAACTTCTGCAGGTGTGGCAAAAAAATATTACCTATCTCATAGGGTTTTAAGCAGATTAATAAATTAATACACTTAAACTTAGATCAGGAGTTCCCATCATGGCGCACTGGTTAACGAATCCGATTAGGAACCATGAGGTTGCAGGTTCGATCCCTGCCCTTGCTCAGTGGGTTAACGATTCGGCGTTGCCATGAGCTGTGTTGTAGGTTGCAGATGCGGTTCGGATCTTGCATTGCTGTGGCTGCAGCGTAGGCCAGTGGCTACAGCTCCAAATAGACCCCTAGCCTGGGAACCTCCACATGCCGCGAGTGCGGCCCTAAAATGACAAAAGGCAAAATAAATAAATAAAATAAAATAAACTTAGATCAGTGCCCAGTATGTAGTAGCACCATGTAGTATTTGTTATTATTTTTGCCAAAATAAGTGAACTTGGATATCTCTTACAACTGTCCCTCATTCTCACATTCCACCGTTCACAGACACTGAATTTGAATTTCATGTGTCATAAAACATTATTTTTTGTTTGTTTTTTTGGCCATGCTCACAGCATGCAGAAGTTCCTGGGGTCAGGGACTGAACCTGTGCCACAGCAGTGATCAGAGCCACAGCAGTAACAATGCCAGATCTTTAACCCACTGACTCTCCAGGGCACTTCATCCAATAAATTTTTTTTCTTTTTTGGGCCACTCCCACAGTATATGGAGTTTCCCAGGCTAGGGGTCGAATTGGAGCTACATTACTGACCTACACCACAGCCATAGCAACGCCGGATACTTAACCTACTGAGCGAGGCCAGGGATCGAACCCGCAACCTCATGTTTCCTAGTCAGATTCGTTTCCGCTGTGCCACGATGGAAACTCCTCTCAGCTTCTAATCTTGCCTCCCTCATTGAAAACTATTTTCTGTGATGTCCCTTTACTCTGAGGATGAGTCTTATAATATCCATAAAGTTCTTCATATCCCATCACTTTTCCTCTTGAACTTTATGCTTTAGCCCTATGCAACGATATGAAGTTTCCCAAATATCTAAGCATCTTCCTCTCGGCCTTACTATATAGGCTCTTCCTCCTGTCTAGAGACTCTTCTTGCCCTTCCCCTATTTCTCCTCCTTATCCTTCAGGTCAATTTTTATAGCCCTTCCTTTATATTTTTCTGAGTTGGACATCTAGTTAGGTGTCTCTTCTCATGTTTTTACAGAACCATATTGAAGTATTGTCTCCTTGCATTGTAAATGTATATTCATTTCTGTCTTAGCTGGTAGACTGGAACTCCTTGAGACTGACTTTTTCATCTGTGTACCTATAGTACATGTGTTAGAAACACATTTGATGATATATGGCTCCCTGTGGTAACCCTTCAAGGAAAGTATTTTCATCCCCATTTTACAGATGAGAAACTAAGGCTCAAAGAGCTTGAATATTCTTCCCAAATTTATAGAGTAAGTATGGGAATAAAGATTTGTTCATATCAATTCTATCAATCCATGCTATCTCCCAAAGCTCCAGAGTAATAAGGATGGTTTGACTCACAAAGTCTAGTTTGTTCAACTTCAGGTTAGACATCTTCATTCTTAGCCTGGAGTCTGTCTTTGAACTGCAAATACCATGCTTTTCTGGCTTTCCTGAGAAATAACTGATATATATCGCTCTATAAATTTCAAGCATACAGCACGATCATTTGATTTACATGTATCGTGGGTGTTCCTTGATTTGGCATTTTCACTTTTGTGGCCTGGATTTGGTTCCTGGTCTGGGAACTGTGATACCACATTAAGTCAATGGATGTTGTGGCCAGAAAAAGGAAAGAAACCACACCCCTCAAACCACCCCTAAATATAGTATGAAATGGGTTCAGCTATCATTCACCTTCTCATATAGATAAAATAAGAAGAAAATAAAGAAGAAAAAAGGAAAATATTTTCTCCTTGTCATGAGAAATCTTAAGATTTACCCTTTCAACAATTTTTTTATTTATTATACATTACCATTAGCTATAGCCATCATATTGTATACTATATCCCTAGTACTTATTTATCTTATAACTGAAAGTTTCTACATTTTGATCATCTTTTTCCAGTACCCTGCAATGCTCTCCAACTCTAGTAACCATGAGTCTGGTCTCTTTTTCTATGAGTCTGTTTTTGTTTGTTTGTTTAGATTCCACATATTTGTGAGATCATACAGTATTTGTCTTTCTCTGACTTATTTCACTTAGCATAATGCCTTCATGGTCTTTAAAATGGTAGAGTTTCCTTGTTGTTGCTTTTTTTTTTCTTTTTAGGGCCACACCCTCAGCATACGTAAGTTCCCATTTACCCACGGTTGGACACTTTTATTGTTTCCATATCTTGACTACTGTAAATAATGCTGCATTGAACATGGAGGTGCAGTTATCTTTTTGAGTTAGTGTTTTCATTGCCTTTGGATGTATTCCCAGAAATGGGATTGCTGGATCATATGGTAGTTCTATTTTTAATTTTTTGAGGATCCTCCATACTGTTTTCCACAGTGCTGTACAAATTTAGAATCCCACCAACAGTGCACCAAGGTACCCTTTATTCCATATCTGCAGGAAAGTTTAGTTTTTGTGTATTTTTTTGGTTGCTGTTGCTTTAAAAAGGGAGAAATTTAATCATTTTAAATGCAGAAGGCTTTAAGAAGTTTTAAAACATGTGCATCCACACTAACATTTTTTTAATCTCTCCTGTTTTTGATTATGGCCATTCTAATAGATGTGAGGTGGTATTTAGTTGTGGTGTCAAAAATATACCTCTTGGTCTTCCCCACCCCCCCTTTTCCATCACGCTCATGGCATGTGGATGTTCCCCAGCCAGGGACAGAATCTGAGCTGCATCTGTGACCTGAACCGTAGGTGCATCTTTAACACACTTTGTCACAGCAGGAACTCCAGTTGTTTTGTTTTGTTGTTGGCTGCACCCATGCATGTGGAAGTTCCCAGGCCAGGGATGGAACCTGAACCACAGCAGTACCCAGAGCCACAGCAGCAATAACGCCAGATCTTAACCTGCTGAGCCATGAGAGACCCCTCAGCATCATTTATTGAAGAGACTTGTCTTTTCTCCACTGAGTATTCTTGGCTCCCTTGTCAAGTATTAGTTGATTGTCTCTATTTCTTGGATCTTGATTCTGTTTCATTGGTCTATTTGTCTGTTTTTTTTTTTGTTTGTTTGTTTGTTTGCTTGGTTTTGTTTTTTGTCCACCCTGGAGCATATGGAGGAGTTCCAGGGTCAGGGATCAGATCTGAGTCATAGTTGTAACCTATGCCACAGCTGTGGCAATGCCAGAGCCTTAACCCACTATGTTGGGCCAGGGATAGAACCTGTATCCCAGTGCTCCCAAGATGCCACTGATCCCACTGTACCACAGCAGGACTCCCTGACTTTTATTTTTCGGCCATACCTGTGGCATATGGAAGTTCCCAGCCCAGGCACTGAATTTGAAGCCTCAGCCGTGATGGGAACATTGGATCCCTTAACCCACTGCACCAGGCTGGGGATCGGAACTGTAACTCCACAGCAACCCTAGCTGCTGCAATTGGATTCCCTACACGCTGTGCCATAGCAGGAACTCCTTGTCTGTTTTTATGCCAGTACCATACTGTCTTGATGACTAGCTTTACATTATAGCTTGAAATCAGGACATATGATGCCTCCACCTTTGTTCTTCTTTCCTGAGATTTCTTTGGCTCCTTGGGGTCTTTCATGGTTCAAAAACCATTTTTTATTTTTTATTTTTATTTTTTTGTCTTTTTGCCTTTTCTAGGGCCGCACCCGCAGCATATGGAGGTTCCCAGGCTAGGGGTCTAATCAGAGCTGTAGCCGCTGGCCCGCACCACAGCCACAGCAATGCCAGATCCAAGCCGCGTCTGCGACCTACACCATAGCTCACATCAACGCCGGATCCTTAACCCACTGAGTGAGGCCAGGGATCGAACCCGCAACCTTATGGTTCCTAGTCGGATTCGTTAACCACGACAGGAACTCCCAAAAACCATTTTTTAAACCTTTTGTCCAGGAGTGTGTACTTAGATCCTATTTTATCCAAGGAATATGCCCCTTTGGAAACTATCTCTGCAATCCCTTCTCCTGTACTTAATAGCAATTCCAAACTCTCATCACTCTCTTGATGAACTTTTCTCACTACCTTCCCTAATAGTAAACTTCTGAATAGTCAGATTTAGGACTAAGTCTCTTTTAGTCCTACCATCTTGTTTCAAACTGCTTGACCAGAGGACTGTCTCAGTCATGCAGTGTTGAACTCTGCATAGTAAGTTGACGGCCCTGGGACTAGCAACCTTCAGGTAGTACCATAGGCCATATGGAACAGGTAGGAGTTGTAAAGAGACATCAATTGTCCTAAGACAGATGGGGATCTTAGATAACAGCAAAATAGACAGCCCCCAGGGACAAACGGGCTGTGTTCCAAAAATTCAATTTTAAATTGATTGGAATGCAGAACACATTTTCTCTTAGAAACAATGCTATGAATAATTGTAGTTATTTTTCCCAGGAAAGTCACAAGCTTGTTTAACCTATAGTGTAACGGAAATATCTGCTAAGATATTTTAGATTTGCATCAAGTGCATTCCTAAATCCTTACCACTTGGAATTATAAATTAGCTGTGTACATAGCTGCTGCCCCAACTAGACTGTGAACTCTTTGAGGGCTGGAAACTGTTGAATTATTCATTTTTGTATTCTGAATGCCTGGCATATAACTGGCAATAAATGTTGGTTACATAAATGAATGGGCAAATTTAATAGGCATTTGAATAGTGTTGAAAGTGTCTTAAGGAATAAAAACAGTAACATTTAGTGGGTACCTTAATATGTGTCTGGCACTGTGCTAGGCAGATGACCAATAAAGCAGCTGCTCTGTTTAGGCTAGAGTTTGGGATGAAGACGCTGAAGGCAATTTTAATATTTGACATATAAAATAAATAGGTACCAGATTTGCTAAATAAATGTTTCTCTTCGAAATGAATGGGTATATATATATTGATTTGAAAAAAAGTCATTGGAAAAATATCAACAGGAATTGATATGCAACAGGATATGACTCTCTTCAGGAGGAGAGAAGATCACAGTTAAAGAGCAGGAGATAGAAGATGGTTTAGTAACAATCAGAGAGGAGTAGTCAGGAAAGAACAGGACTGGTTTGGATTAGGCCTTGTTTTAATTTCATCTGGTTTACGGTTCCCTGTAAAGAGGCATTTGCTCCAGCCAGTCTTTGAAGATTTGTTGTGAGTTTAGATTAAGCTATTATCATTCTCCATAGAATGAGGTTAATTGGACAGATTTCTTCCCAGAATGACAGTAGATTAAGCACTTGTTAAAATTTGGTAGGAGTTATGTCTTAGTGAGATTGGGCTGCTATAGCACAATACCACAAAGTGAGACTGATCAGCTTAAAGAACAAATATTTATTTGTTCAGTTCTAAATGGTGAATGTGTGAGATCAGAGACCAGCATGGTCACCTGGTGAGGACCCTCTTCTGGGTTGAAGATGGCAGACTTCTTGTTGTTGCCTCACATCACAAATGGCAGAGAGAGTGAGAGAGAACTCTTCTGGGTCATTTTTTTTTTCTCTTTTCTTTTTTAGGGCTGCACCTGCAGCATATGGAACTTCCCAGGCTAGGGGTTGAATTGGAGCTGCAGCTGTGGGCCTACTCCACCGCCACAGCAATGCCAGATCTGTGTCTGTGACCTGTGTCTGTGATCTGGCAAAGCCAGATCCTTAGCTCCCTGAACAAGGCCAGGGATTGAAACTTCATCCTCATAGATACTAGTTAGGTTCATAACCTGCTAAGCTACAATGGGAACTCCTGGGGTCCTTTCTATAGGGGCAGCCTGGGAATGTGGGAGAGAGGACATTATCTCTAGATAGATTTTGGTGGAGGAAGAAGGAGGGGGCAGAGGAAGGAGGGTGAAAGAGGAAGAGGTAGGAATGCAAACAACTATTTCACAATTTTATAAAGGGCCTAACCCCTCAGAACATCACTCTGACTTACTGCCAGTCTGATCCTTGCTCTTTGAAAGTATAACTACTTCTGCATTTATTTTATTGTCCCCAATGTGCTAGAGTACAATCAATAAATACTTGTTGATTAATTATTCTGGGTGTTTCAAATCAATCCACACTTCTGATTTTATTAAGGATCTTAGAATTGACATTGATCAAGCTGAAGTAAGAACTGTCTTCAAATTTATAAGACATTTTACATTTTTCCCCAAGGATAAGCAAACATTTGTGCCTATTATTCACTTCACATTGTTCTGGGGGGTTTACTTACATTATTGCATTTCTAGTAATTCATCATTATTTTAGCAATTACTGAGTACCTGTTACATGTCAGACCCTATGTGAGGCAATGACAATAAAAGGCAAATAGGGAGAAACTCCGACCTTTGAACAGTTACAGTGTAATAAGCGGAAGACGGCTCTCAAACTGCAGAGTGGAATAAGTGCAGTAAAAGAGGTAAGCACTTGGAAATCTTGGAGGACCAAAAAGGGGAGCTTTAATGCAAAATGTGTAGGAAATACAGATAATAAGAAGGAAATAAGTATTTGCTATCTGAAATGAAAAGGTAACTGGGTGCCAGGAGGGACCTAAGGAGCTATGACTAAATGTGATGTGGTGTCCTGGATGGGAATTCTGGATCAGGAAAAGGACATTAGGGAAAAACTGAAGAAATATGAATAAAATATGGATCTTAGTTAATAATAATGTATTATTGGTTCACTAATTGTGACAAATGCACCATACTAATGTAAGGTGTTAATAGGGGAAATTGGGAGTGGACTAGATGAGAACTGTCTATACTATCAGTGCAATAATTCTGTAAGTTCGAAATTGTTCTAAAATAAAAAGTTTACTAAAAGTTTTTAAACTGACGTCTTGTATTTCTGTTAAATCTGGTAACCCTAACACTTTTGCTTCCAAACGATAATTAAATCTAAAGTTTAAAAAAATTACCTTAAGTTGATAGTTTAGAGGATTTATTATTCACGATTTCTCCTAAATATTTGACCCAAGCACTTTATTTTGTGTAAACAGTTCATTTGTTTTCTTTTTAGACAAATCTCAAGCAAGCAAATAGTTATTAGACAGGGAATACATTTGTGTGGAGATGCTTTGTTTCTAAGTGTCAGAGACTATAGTCAGATGCAACCCAATTTCAGAAGCTAAAAAACAACTGGTTTAAGTCTCTCACACATATACACACAAACCATCAACAGAATTAATCTTAATTTGATGTGCACATCCCAAGAGATTAAAAAAAATCCGTTTATAAGAAAATCAGCAAGGTTAAGGCCCTGCAAATAATCGCTTGCCTAGGGTAACTGCTAATTTATACTGTCCGAATGGACACAGTGCTGATTATTTTACTCTCCGTGTTGGTCTCTGGGGAAGGACAACCTGTGTGTTGTAGAAGAACTTAAAAGTCTGGAATAAAAATAGAACTGTATAACAGTTTTATTTGAAGGTGTGCTTTGAAAAGATCGTTTACTTAAAAGAAAGCAAGATGAAGCTTTAAAAAAAGTGCATTTTAGAGTGTGTCATTTTTTAGATACAAGACGACCAAATAAATTTCACCCAGCTTTAATTTCTATTTTACGAAATTAGGAAAATAGATTTATTTTTGCTTAATACTGACATCCTGATAATATGCTAAGACTTGTAAAGAAAATAAACCTGTCCTCAAATGGTAATGGAAATTATCTGTCGCAAGTTATACGGGCTTACACCTTATCTGCATTTCTAGGTGACAAGCCTCAAAATTAACATATTTGTGCTACAAAAGATTTGCGTACGTCATAAACCTCGCTTTGCACACAGGCATGGAGCATTTACTACGTCCAAGAAGTTATATGTTGAAGAGCTCTGGTGGATCCAGAGATAATGGTTCCTACGCTGTGTTTCTATTTTTAAAGAAGGGTTTGTTCTTTTGGAGGGGAGGGGAATCAGACGTTAAGTTAGGCTTTTGTTTATTTATATCTCAGGGGCCTTGATCTCCTGCAAAAACATAAGCCAAAACTTGTTTAAAAGAAAACAGATAATACTTTAAAGGATTTGGATTCTAAAGCAGGACCATGGTTCTTCAAGAGATCTGTTCACATAGAGGGCCTAGCTCTGTTAAAGGAGTTAAAGCAGAAGCTCGTTTTCTTTTTAAACTGGACTCGGTTCTGGCAGAGGGCTCGGTGCGGTCCCGGTCGGCGCCCCTAGAAGGCCCGGCTGCCCGCGTCTGCCTGGCTGCAAGGCTCAGAGGCCGCGGGAAGAGCCCGCTCTGATGGGCAGGCGAGGGAGGTGGGTCCGCGCCCCGTCACTTCAGACCGCCTGTCTGGGCCTTAGAGACCTCAGACTGCCGTCGACCCGGGCCGCGGCCCCAACCCGGCCAACACCGCCCAAGCGCCCTCTGGGCGCGCAGCCACGTCGACTGCCGCCTCCCTTTTGGGCCGGGCGAGCGCTCGCAAGCAGCAGCGCCCTTTCGGCAGCCTGGAAACGCGGTTCCAGGAGAAAGGCCGAGAGGGCGGGGTTTGGGGCGGTGCGGGGCTTTCTCCTCACAGCGCGGTCAGCCGGGGCGAAGAGAGGCCGCGCTGGGTCAGGGCGGAGCGCCACATGGCGTGATCCAGCCGGGCCTCTGCGTTGGCGGACACCGAGGAAGCAGTGTAGTGCGGAAAGCCTGCAGCCCACAGTGGGGAAGGATGGGTCAACTAACGAACGTTTCGCCACAGCCCACATGCTTAAGAGGGAATTTGAGAGCGCATGGGGGAGGGGCGGAGAGAGCAGGCAGCTCGCGGAGAGCATGCTCCGTACTGAGAGCCGCAAGTGGAGAGCCAGACATGCGCAGTGAGCTCAGGGTGGGTTGGCGGCGGGGAGGGGCTGGATTGAGCGGACTGATGTGTTTATCCGGTTTTCTGGGTGGGCGGTCAAAGCGCACGCGTAAGGGCGAAAGGCGGCGGAGCTGGGTATTGGAGTGCGCATGCGCCCAGCGAGCCGGTAGCTCTGGGAGGGTGTGGAGGGGGCTCTTAGAGGAGAAGCAGGGGAAAAGGGAAGCGAAGGGAAAGGAAAGGGCGGGGGGAGGGGTGAGAGTGTGGTCTGCGCATGCGTGCGGGCGCTAGCGACGACGGCGGCGGGGGAGTCTCGGGGATGACAGTGGCTTTGCCCGTTGGGGTAACGGTCGTCGTCGCCGGCAGGGCCTGAGGCGCCGCACAGCCCGCGGGATCCATTAAGGCCGCAGCAGCCCGGGCCCTACCGAGCTAGACTGGCGCGTGGAGTCGGGGTGAGGGCGGCGAGGCACGGGGGGAGGGGCCTGCGGCGGGGCCTTGCTGTGTGCGCTGGGCGGCGGCGGGGCCTGGCGCTGTGAGTGCTCGCCTCAGCCGCGACCGGGCGGGCGCCGTGGGCGGCGGCAGCCGTGGTGCTTGGCGGAGGAGGCGTCCGTGTGTGCGGCCGGGAGAAGATGGCCGGGCAGTGAGGGGGCGGCGCTTGCGCCTGGTGACCTCGGAGCGAGCGACTGAGGAGCGAGGGGCGCCGCGGCGGCCCGGCTGGGCCTGCTCCCCGCCCCCTCCCGCCGCGGGCGGCCCGCGCACTTCCTCCCGGCCCTCCCTTGTCGGGCGGGGGCCTCTCTTGCCCGCTTCGCCACCTCAGGGAACAGCCGGGCTGTAACCGCCGAGGCGGAGAGCCAGGCGCATCCGGGCCCCGCGTCCGATATGGAGAGAGCGGCGGTGGCCTCAGCCAGCCGCAGCAGCAACGTGGGCCGCCACGGCGGCCCGGTGCACTAGATCGAGGAAGCCGTCGCCCGCGCCGTCCTTGCCGTCGCCGCTGCCTCCGCGCTGGCCGTTGTGATGGAGTAAAGGGCCCTGCAGCCCGTGAGAAGCGTGCCCGCCCCTCGGACCGGGCCGGGGCCTGCTCCCGCGCCCGCCCAGCTCGACCGGAAGGAGGTGCCTCCGCGTTCCGAGATGCCGCTCGAGCTCAGGCCGCCCGCCGAGCCGCGGGGCTAGATTGAGCGCGGAGTCCCGGCCCAAGCGCCGAAGCCGCCGCGTTGTGCGTACCGCGGCTGCCCGGGACAAACTCGAACGTTCGTTTCTCGCCCCCCCCCTTTTTTTTCTTTTCCTTTTTCGATCTGCAAGTCTCAGGGACGGAGGAGGGGCGCCAAGGCCCCCATGTGTGGGAGGATTGCTTCAGCTCCACAAACTTGTACGGATTTTGGTTACTACTTTGGCCAGTGGTTCTGCTCTGATTTCCTCCAAATTGTAGCAAATTCGCCATTGTTCCCTGGCTGCTTACAAAGTTGGATCCGGAATTTCTTTTCAACCGGGAGCCAGCGGTGTCGAAGTGTCTGCAATGAACCCCGTGAATGCTACTGCTCTCTACATTTCCGCGAGCCGCCTAGTGCTCAACTACGACCCCGGAGACCCCAAGGCGTTTACAGAGATTAACAGGCTCTTGCCTTACTTCCGACAGTCCCTCTCGTGCTGTGTTTGCGGTGAGACGTTTTTTTATTGTTCCCTTTTCCATGTTCGTTTTAGAAAAACCCTCTGGGCAACGGTAACAGGAACGGTTTGACGGGTGGTTTGTATTAAGTTTTTGTTATTTGTGCGGTAGTGTACGGTCATTAGTTCTGAAACACGCCAAAGGACTTTTGCCCGGAATTTCAGAAAGACAGAATCCTCTGTACAGCGGCCTCAATGTTCAAAACTGCTTAATTCGCCTTGGGTCAATTCTTTACTATTTCTGGTGGTGGTTTTTTAAAATGAGGTGAAATGTGCATGCATGCTGCCGCCTTTTTAATAATGCTTTGGATACAGGAGCTGACTTAATACCTACCGTGGTTTAACTTGGTTAAAGCTGGTTTAAACATGTAGATGTGGCGTGTTTGCATTTCCCCAAACGCGAAATGTGTGGGTGATGGTATAGGCTGATGTATCCACAGCCGGTGAACTCGATGCGGAACTTTTTCCCCCTGGTTCTTCAAATGCTTTGACAGTTAGATGGTAAATAGTGATCCAGGGCAGACCGATGGTACCAAGTGCTTTTTAGCTGGTGGGATTTTTACAGGATTATGTTTCTTCGTGGTTTTACTATTTGTGGCCTTGTAGAAAGTTGTCTTAGGTGTTTTTATTCAGGAAATAGTATTTTGTGCTGGGCAAGATATTTCCAAGTTATTTTTGCGGGATGAATATATGCTCAGTTGTCTAATCAGCGTATCAACAATGGCAGTGACTTGTGATTATTATTGCAGTGAGTAACAGTGTGAGTAACTGTATGTATAATAATACACTGGAAACGTTAATGTAAAGAGAAGGGCAACTGGCAAAAAAAAAAAAGCAGTAATAACTCCATGTTCTTATTTCGCCAGGATTTTTGAGATTTTGTTGATCCACTCACTTGTTTAGTCAGAACTTGAGAATTTCAGTCATTGCAGCTTTTAATTGGTGCCAAAGACGTGAATAGAGTTTTTTTTTTTTTTTTTTTTTGGTACACCAGGTACTTAATCTCATAAACATTTAAGTAACTGTTAGAATGTGATAAAGTGCTGCTGTGACTGGTAAGGGACACTTAACACGTTTATAGAGAAGCAGTTGCCTTGGGTAAATCACTTAACTGCCCTGGGCTTCAGTTTCTTAATGTGCAAAATGAGAGCTTTGGGCTAGATAAAAAGTTTCCTTCCCTCTTATATCTTACAAATATAAGTAAGAATTTGCGTGGTTTCTATGTACTTCCACCCACACCCAGCTCTCACTTTTTTTTTTATGGAGTGCTTTTTTTAATATCTTCATAGCTTTTAGTAGTTTGTGGAAGGAGAAGATGGAGCTGCTCTAACTTCTACACAAACCTTTCTTTTTGGGGGATTGCTACTGTGGTGATGTAGGGGAAAGAGAGAGCATAGACCAGGCCATCCTGACCTGCTAGAATTTAGAGAGTGATGTCATTATTCAGGTAACCCTAGATCTGGTAGGTGTCCTTTTTACTAGGTAAATGGAACTTTGCTCTCTAAGCCTCTCCCTCTCTAAGAGGGAAATTTGAATAGTGTAGTTGCTTGGAGTTTTCTTAACAAATATTTTCAGGACAGTTGTCTAATTAAACATTTTCTGAGATTTTAATCAGGATTTTAAGAAATAGTATTAAAGAAAAAGCAACATTAGAAAGTCCATTAGCTGTTTTTTTTTTTTTTAAACCAATCTTGACAGCTCAAAGAAGTTTTTCAGACTTCTGAGCTTGGTAATGATTTCTTTCTCAACTTTCCCTCCTCCTCCACCCTGTGGAAAAGGTTTGTGGGCTTTCATTTGCTTATAATTGTATAGCTGGCATAATATTTCAGAAGTATGGATGCAGATTCAAGGTTTTTTCTCCTCATCTCTTTGGACTTAAGTCTGTGGTTATCAAGAGATGGAAAAAAAGTCAGTTATTTGAATTCAGATCCAACATTTTTCATCTTTCATGCTGTGTCCTCGACTGTTTTTCTTAGCTGAAAAGCATAACCTCATTCCAGTTAAAAGGGTATGTGCGTTCTTATTTCATAAGGATAATAGGTAAGTAAAAGTTTAGTTTAATTTTATCTTGGTACTGTTAATAGGGAGTTTGTTTCAACAGGTTCTCCAGTGTCTGACCCAATCCCACATTTTCAGCTTTGTATTCAACTGGCCTCTTACATAATTTCTTAGCTTCAGCCAGTTTGATGTTTTTGTCTTTTCAAACATTCTTGCCCTATGTCTTCTTTCTCTTTTCCCCACCTTTGCTCTCTGAAGTCTCTTCTGCCTAAAATATGTTCCTTTTCTGTATAGGCTAACTCATCAGCTTCCTCCTTCAGTGAATTATTTGTTCTAATCATAGGTGCTTATAATTCTTTCAGTACAGTTTTTATAACAAATTCTTCTTATATCTTAGGGAAAATACTGTCTTTTTGTAAAACATTTTTGTGTTTTTTCTGCCTTATCCTCTTCTATCCAGTGACTCTTATGTAGCTGTTTATGACAGAACTTAGAAGAAAGTGAGGAGGTGAGGGAAGGAAAATCAAAGGTCTGTAGACTTTGCAGTTAGATACAAATCTTGACTCTTATATTACTGTCTAGGCAAGTTAACTTTTTGTCCACTAAAGGGGATAATTAATACCTTCTCTAAGTTTGTTTCTCCAAATTTATGTTATATGTGAGTTTATTTTTAAATGAGGAGAAGCCTTTTAAACACATGAGAGCAAGTCTATGGTGTCTGGCACATGTTATGTGCTTAATATCCTACCCTTGTGCAGAGGTAGAGAAAGGTGCGAGGTGGTGAGAGAAGAGATTGAACTGTCAGATCAAATATTGTCAAACCTAGATTACTCACTGGAATTACAGGGTTTTCAAAATCATTGTTCTTTGAAATGTTAATTAGCTGATCATCACTGTTTATTTTTCAGTTGCCTTGTGCACTTAAACTTTCTGAAGTTTCTCGTGAATGGGATACTCCACAGAGTTATTCAAGCCTGCAGAAAGAGTGACCAAGACAGTATTACTATTTCTGTATCAGTTCTTTCCCCAGTTGTAAATATTGGACTTATTTAGCTTTATTGTTTATGAGGAAGTATGTAAAACAAATTTTCTTTCCATTGCATGAGACTTGATCAATTCTGCCCTAGGGATTTTAAGTTTTTCGTTTAAACTTTTGAGTCCTCAAATGATACAAAGAATTTTTTTTCTTTTCTTCTTCTTATTTTTTTATGGCCATACCTGTGGCATATGGAAGTTTCTTGGGCTAGGGGTTGAATTGGAGCTGCAGCCTCTGACCTGTACCACAGACACAGCAACTTGGGACCCAAGCTGCATCTGTGACCTATGCCACAGCTTGCAGCAGTTTTGGATCCTTAACCCAGTGAGCGAGGCCAGGGATTGAACTCGCATTCTCATGGATACTATGTTGGGTTCTTTACCCACTTAGCCACAGTGGGCCCTCTGATATAACAAGTTTGATATGTAGGATCCTATTAGAACTGGAAGGACTTTATTTTTCTCTTTTCTTTCTTTTTTTGCCCCTTCCAACTTTTCATTTTTTTTTTTTTATTTTTTTTGGCCTTGCCCATGGCGTGTGGCAGTTCCTGGTCCAGGGATCAAACTTGCACCATAGCAGTGACCCCAGCTGCTGCAGTGACAATGCAGTGACAACACCTGAGCCACATGGAAACTCCTGGAAGGACGTGTGGGTTTGTTTTTATTGTTTGTTTGTTTTGCGTTTTAGGGCTGCAGGTGAGGCATATGGAAGTTCCCAGGCTAGGGGTTGAACTTCCATGTGCTGTACCTGCCAGCCTATGCCACAGCTACTGTAACAACGGAGCTGAACCTTGTCAGCAGCGACCTAGACCACACAGCAACTCTGGATTCTTAACCCACTGAGCAAGGCCAGGGATCAAACCTAGGTCCTCATGTATACTAGTTGGGTTCATTACTGCTGAGCCATCACGGAAACTCCCTGGAAGGACGTGTTAATTGGAAAAATATTGCTGAGAATTTTGGAGTCTTGTAAATTAATAATGGTCAAATCTCTATTCAGGGACATTTTCCTGGTGTTTTAGATTCTAGATTCTAGAAACAAAGTGGTTTTGGCTTTTACTGAATAGTTGTGGGACTTTGGGGTATCCAGTTTCTCATTCACAAAATAGGAAGGGGCAGGAGAGTAGTGTTTCCCACTAACCTAGGCTGACCTAGATTTTATTTTGAATGTTACGGATTTAAAAACCAAACCTTATCATTTTTTTCTTACTACTGTTACTCTCACATTCCACCTTAGGTAGGTGGTTCCCTGAGGGCAAGAGTCTTGTTGGTCTTCTTCACCATTGTAGCCCTGCACCTGACAGTTACTGTTTGGATCAGCAAGTATTGCTGAATGGATGAAATTACCATTAAAAAGAGCAAGGTTTAAAGTAGAAAGGGGGATTCCCATCATGGCTCAGCAGAAACGAATCCAACTAGGAACCATGAGGTTGCGGGTTTGATCCCTGGCCTTGCTCAGTGGGTTAAGGATCCGGTGTTGCCGTGAGCTGTGGTGTAGGTCGCAGACACGACTTGGATCCCACGTTGCTGTGCCTGTGGCATACGCCAGCAGCTACAGCTTGGATTGGAACCCCTAGCCTGGGATCTTCCACATGCCGCAGGTGCGGCCCTAAAACAACAAAAGACAAAAAAAAAAAAGGTAGAAAGGGTGTGCTCTTAGAATAAAGTATATGCCCTAAAATTAGATAGGTTTAGCTTTATGAAAGACTACTTTCATTTCCCTTATTTTTCTCATTTTGGCATTGTTTGTGGACCCACAGTGGAATTAGTGCAGTAGAAGATCTTAAGGAATCACTTCAGGTTTTGGAATTCTGATTCTTTTAACAGAAATACTTTGTTTTTGATTGAGCAAACAACTTATAAATAGCAAGGGTTTTCTAAAATGAAATTTGAACATATAGCCTGGAGTGATTTTTCTTTCCTTTTTTTTTTTTTTTTTGGCTGTGTCTGCAGCATGTACAAGTTCCTGGGCCAGGGGTCAAACCTGAGCCACTACAGTGGCAACGCCAGCAGGAACTCCCAGAATGATTTTTTTTAAACTACATAACTTTTATTTATTTGTTTTTTCTTTTTTGGCCACCCCAAGGCATATGGAATTCCTGAGCCAGGGATCAGACTCAAGCCGCGTTCTGACCTGTGCTGCACCCAGATCCCACTGTGCGGGGCCAGGATTGAACTATCGTCCTGGTGCTACAGAGACTTTGCTGATCCTGTTGCACCACGGAGGAAACTCCACTACGTACCTTTTAGATAGAGGCTAAATATATAACACTTAAGTGTTAGTATTATATATTAATGTTTTATGTTTATACTTTTCTCAAGTATGAGTTCATTTGATACTTAAGTTTTTTTTAATTATTTTTTTATTTTTTTGTATTTTGTTGTTTTTTAAAGGGCGCACTTGCAGCATGTGGAGGTTCCCAGGCTAGGGGTCTAATTGGAGCTACAGCTGCCGGCCTACACCACAGTCACAGCAATGTGGGATCCGAGCTATGTCTGGAACCTACACCACAACTCATGGCAGTGCCGGATCCTTAACCCACTGAGCAAGGCCAGGGATCAAACCCGCAACCTCATGGTTCCTAGTCAGATTTGTTTCCGCTGAGCCATGACAGGAACTCCTGATACTTACGTTTTTTTTCTTTTTTTTTCTGGTACTTAAAATCACTATAGTTAAGGATTTTTATTGCAGTAAGCACATAATGTAAAATTTACCATCAACCATTTTTAAGTGTACAATTCAAAAGTGTTAAGTATATTTACATTGTTGTGAAACAGATTTACAAAACTTTTTATCTTGCAAATCTGAAACTCCTTACCCAAAAACCAACCACCCTTTTCCTCCTTCCCTCTAACCCCTTTAAACCACCCTTCTACTTTCTAGTCAATGAATTTGACTACTTTAGATACCTCGTGTAAGTGGAATCATACAGTATTTGTCATTTTGTTGGCTGGCTTATTTCACTTAGCATAGTATCTTCAGAAAGGTTCATCCATGTTGTAGCATGCGGCAGAATTTTTTCCTTTTTAAGGCTGAATACTACTCTGTTGTGTGTATATGCCACGCTTAATTTATCCTTTCATCCAACATTGAACTTTAGAGTTGCTTTCACTTGGCTGCTGTGAATAGTGTTGTTAATAACACAGGTGTGTAAACAACTCTGGAGACCTTGCTTTCAGTTATTTTGGGAATATACCCAGAGATATTTCTCTCTTATATGTATGTATGTATGTATTTATTTATTTTGTCTTTTTGCCTTATCTAGGGCCTCACCCGCGGCATGTGGAGGTTCCCGGGGTAGGGGTCTAATAGGAGCTGTAGCTGCCGGCCTTCGCCACAGCCACAGCAACGCAGGATCTGAGCCGTGTCTGCAACCTACACCACAGCTCATGGCAGCGCCGGATCGTTAACCCACTAAGCAAGGCCGGGGATCAAACCCGCAAACTCATGGTTCCTAGTCGGATTCGTTAACCTCTGAGCCACGATGGGAACTCCTCTCTTTTTATTTTTTGAGGAACTCCATATTGCTTTCTGTAATGGTTGCACCATTTTACAGTCCCACTGACAGGATAAGGTTTTTTTTTTTTTTTTGATGGTAGCTGTTTTAATGAGTGTGAAGTGATATCTCATTGTGGTTTTGATTTTCATTTTCTAATGATTAGTGATGTTGGTTATCTTTGCTTATGCTTTTTGGCTATTTGTATACCATCTTTGGAGAATCACTATTTTTTATCTTGAAAATCTTTTATTTTGTTCATAACATCTTTATTAATCACCTTTGATGTCTCAGTGCTGGAATAAAAAGGTTAAGACACATGGTCCTGGAGTTCCTGTCGTGGCTCAGTGGAAACGAATCTGACTAGGAACCATGAGGTTGCGGGTTTGATCCCTGGCCTCGCTCACTGGGTTGGGGATCCGGCATTGCTGTGAGCAGTGGTGTAGGTTGCAGGCGTGGCTTGGATCCCACATTGCTGTGGCTGTGGCATAGGCCGGCAGCTGTAGCTCCGATTAGACCCCTAGCCTGGGAACCTCCACATGCCACCGGTGCAGCCCTAAAATGACAAAAGACAAAAAAAAAAAAAAAAGGCACATGGTTCCTACCCAGTATGTTGTTCAGTGTTATTGGGAAGACAGATAAGTAAAACAGCAATTATTGGCTAAGTGCTGTGTGAGAGGCATTTATATTATATGGTATTTCAAGCATCAAATTAGGATACTTTGAAGTTAACTTTCTTGCAAATGTAAAAATGTAGGAATTAACAGTAAGTGAGTTTTTCCTTCCAAATACTTGTTTTTGAATAGCTGTTGGGGTCAAACTTTGGGCAACCCTGATTGAGGTTAAAGCAGAGTTTGGTTTACCAGGTTTTTGGGGGACTTAATTTTATCTGTTCTGTCTGATGTGGGAAGAATTCTTTAGGTTACATTTATCTAGTAGGCTGGAAAGGAAAAACAGTATTTAGTAATATATCTTGGTAGATTTTTTTTTTTAATTTCAGGGGTATTTAACTGGTTTCTTTTCCTAAGAAAGTTCCTCTTTACAATTTTCCAACTTAGTAGTAGTTCTAAAATATTAGTTTCTACTTGGGCGTGTTTATGTATAGTGAAATCATCTTGGGAAAGGGACTCCCTGTGAGCATGGTTCTGGATACTGAGGAGAAAAGCAGTTGATCCACAGTTCTTTGTTTTATGATAAAACCAGCTGAAAAGTTAACAGTGCCAGTTTAAATAACAGTCCAGGGTGAAGTTCCTGTTGTAGCTTAGTGGAAATGAATCTGACTCTAGTATCCATGAGGACACAGGTTCGATCCCTGGCCTTGTTCAGTGGGTTAAGGATCCAGCGTTGCCGTGAGCTGTGGTGTAGGTTGCAGATGCAGCTTGGATCCCGCATTGCTGTGGCTCTGGAATACACCAGTGGCTACAGCTCTGATTAGACCCCTAGCCTGGGAACCTCCCTATGCCAAGAGTGCAGCACTAGCAAACAGTGTGGTAGTGTAGAATTAGGAGAAACTGTTTTAGTCTAGTGAGATCTAGCAAGTATGGGGCTTGAGCTGAGGCAAGAGGAATGGTGAAATTACTGGATATTTTCAGAAAGGGTTGAGGGAGAGAACATTTGGCTCATTTAGGCTGCAGAAAATCAAGTTTATCTGTAAGCTCCTTGTAGGAGAACACACTCCTGTCCTATAATGGTAACTTAGAGGCCTTTTGTGCAGGGAAACTTGATGCCAGGCTAAGGAATTTGACGTTTACCTTGTATACCTGTTCTTTTTTTAAAGTGTGCTCTGTAGGCTACCTAAATCAAACTCATCTAAAGGGGCTGTTAAAATTCAGGTCCCCGGTTATCACATCAGACTGATAGAAATAGAATCTCTGTGGACAGGACCTTGTAATCTGCATTTTAACCCCCCCGTCTTGATATGGGGAGGGTGATTTGTAAATCACTGTTGTGTTTGATATTTTTTTTTTTTTAGGGCCGCACCTGCAGCATATGGAGGTTCCCAGGCTAGGGGTCTAATCGGAGCTACAGCTGCTGGCCTATGCCACAGCCACAGCAACGTGGTATCCAAGCTGCATCTGCGACCTACGCCACAGCTTCTGGTAACCCACAGCTCATGGCAACGCCGGATCCTTAACCCACTGAGCAAGGCCAGGGATCGAACCCGCAACCTCATGGTTCCTAGTCAGATTCGTTAACCGCTGCGCCACGACGGGAACTCCTGTTTGATAAATATTTAAACTAGGAGAGTGATGTGATTAAAACTCTTTTATAAAAGATTAATTTTGGGATGAATGTAGGATTGATTATTGGAGAAAGGTGAAACCCAATTAGGAAGTAAAACAGATGATATCTGAATAGTGGTGGGAATGAAAAGGGAGCAACATAGATAATGGAAAGGGGAAATTTTGTCCTTATGGTTATAATCTTTTTAGTTTTTTGAAATGTACCGTATTATACTTTGTTTTTGGTAAGTTGTATTTCACTAATAGATTAAAGGAGATATTTCCTACTCTTAAATTTATAAACGTGTCTAGTGTGGTGCTTTCACAAGGTATATACTTGATAAAAAGTACTGAATTGTAGTGAAGAACTGATAAAGCCTGTATTTTAATACAAATGCATGGGAAAATTGAAGGGTTCAAAAAGTAACTCATAAATGAAGTCTGGAAGGACATTGATTTTGGAAAGACATGATGAATTTAGATAGAATGGTTTGGAATAATATAAGAATAGCCCAATTAAAATGCTTTTAAGGGTTAACCCGCCATGGCAACAGTGGGTAAAGGATCCAACTGCTGTGACTTGGGTTCAATTCCCCGCCTGGCACAGTGGGTTAAAATGATCTCACGTTGCTGCAGCCACGGCTCAGATTCAGTCCTTGGCCCAGGAACTTCCATAGGTCATAGGTATGGCCATTAAAAAAAATGTTCTTCAGGACTTAGCATTTTGGTATTGAATTTTGGAGAGGTCAGGTGCTTGGGAGAGGTTGTATTTAAGATAGGAATTAGGATAAATTGTGGGCCTGAGAAGAATGAAGAAGAGGATGAGATAGTGTTGGATAATTTGTAGTGCCTGGGAGTTGGGATTAGTGATGAAATATTATTAGATACATGTTGAGGAAAGATTAAAAATTTTGATTTTGTGCCCTTTCCTGGGTACTTTCATTTTAAAATAATTTTCTATACTGTTTGATATAGTAAAATAAAACATACTTTCTGAGTCTTGGGGTTGTGGTTTTCATTCTCTCAAATTAATTTGAGCATCGAATCCTCCTTTCTTTGCACGCTGTTTTTGATTGCATTGATAGCATGCCATCATTAGTTGGTTAATGCCTTATTGTATTAGCTTCTCTCCATGGACACTTACGGAGTCCATTTGGCTACTTTTATATGTTAATGATTTATTTTCCTGAGTTTTGATGTAACTTTCTAAATTTTATCTTTTATTTTAAAAGGTGATATTTCAGAATCTTTGTTGTTATTTCTCTTATGTTTTTCTCTGTGTCTGTCATCTTTGACTTTTCTTCTTATCCATTTAATTTCTGTTACTCTGTCTTTTCACTTTTTTCTCTGGTACCTATGTCAGGAAACTAATTTAGATACTATTTTTTCACCTTAATTATTGTTATCTGGCCATTTTCCTCAATTTTTTCTTGTTCTGACGGCAGAATATTTTAGTAGAATTATTTTCATTCATTCATTGCCTTTCTGTTCAGAAACCTTGAATCTGAAGATTTGGAATATCTGACTTTCTCAGGTTGTTTTTATCTAGTTTTATAGGTAGTGTATTTTCTGTGTGTTGACTTTAATTTGGCAGTTAGCATTTGTCCATTTTAGTTCTTATAACCCACAGAAAATGTGCACTTAAAATGTTGTCTGTCCTTGAATTTGGAAATAATTTATGTTTTCTAGTGGCAGTGTCGGATCCTAAACCCACTAAGCAAAGCCAGGGATTGAACCCGCATCGTCACGGAAACTATGTAGGATTCTTAACCCCCTGAGCCACAGTAGGATCTCCAAAGTCGAATAGTTTTAAAAATTCTTTATGGAACAATTGAAGGCAAACCGAAAGTGGAGGTGGGTGGTCTGGGCTATAGCCTAAAGATTTTTTTTTTTCCTTGTCTTTGCCTTTTTGCCTTTTCTAGGGCCGCACTTGCAGCATATGGAGGTTCCCAGGCTAGAGGTCTAATCAGAGCTACAGTTGCCGGCCCCCGCCACAGCCACAGCAATTCGGGATCTGAGCTGCGTCTGCAACCTACACCACAGCTCACGGCAACACTGGATCCTTAACCCACTGAGTGATGCCAGGGATCAAACCCACAATCTCATGGTTCCTAGTCGGGTTCATTAACCACTGAGCCATGACAGGAACTCCAGCCTAAGGATTTTTGACCTCCTCCCAATCCTGCTAAATGCATTCTCTTGACGTTTAAATCTCTGCCTGCTGTTCTGAAATTTTGGGCTCTAACCACCTGTAATACGGAATTCTTGAATTAGAAGGGAGCATTCCACTTCAGACATCCTTGTGATTAATTTCCGAATCCCCTCAACAGTTAATCATTTAGCTGTCCAACCTGTGACTGAAGTTTTTTAAGGTATGGCATAGGATATGACTGTCATATTCTGTCCATCAGAAGCTGTGGGTTGTCTTAGTGACCCTTTATGGTATCATTGAGCTTGCCAGCTCAATTTTTACATAATTTTACAAGTAAGGTATTACTAGGATATTCTTAATGATGAGAGTTTATAAAGCTTTGGGCAGAAAGGACCATTAATCATACAACCATTTCTTCACATCAAATAATCCTTTATGTAATAATCTTGAAAGTTCATCCAATAGTTTTCTTGAATACCTCTGGGGTAGGTAACCAAATTTTACTCTACAAAACAGTGCTGTCATTGACAGCTTTTTCTAAAGAGCTTTCCTTTTTAGAAAGTTCTTGCCTCCATTTTCCCCAAGTTTCCATCTATGTAAGTCTCCCACTGATTTTTTTCTTGTCCCCTGGATCAGTTCAGAAAGCCTTTGTTAAAATTGTGTCCTCCAACTGTTGGAGTACAGTTTTAACATCTTTGCTGAGAAGATAAGCATCACTAAGTTACCTATCCTGGAAGCATCCTGGTTTCAGTTTCGTCTACAAGTGTATATTTTTGTGTCCATGTACACAGTATTTTAGATGTGATCAGATAGAATTATCTGCCTTGATAACTTGGACAAATTATTTAATTTCTCTTCATTTCGCTTGTAAGATGAGGTTGCTGGACTAAAGCAGAGATTTGGTTTTGAATTTGGTCCTCAGACTTTTTTTTTTTTTTAGCTTGGTTAAAAATTTACTAAATTGGTGACCGATGTTTTTAAATCTTGAGGTCCTATAAAAATCCATAGTTTAGGCACCTCCTGGTAAATTGTTAAGTTCTAACAACAGTGGGTTTATATTCCCTCATGGCATGATGTCATTGGCTGTAGTTGAGAGCGTGGTTTCTCCTTTTAAGGGGTGGAGATATTCTATTCTCTCTCCAGTTTGCCCTTGGTCCAACCCAGCCTTTGTCACTTTTTTTTTTTTTTTTGCTATCTACTTGCCTATATAGGCATTTGGATATGTAATTTTCAGTAGTAGAGGATTTTGTAAGGTCTCTTGTACTGTAGACACTCTTTTTTTGGTCCTTTTGTCTTTTTTAGGGCTGCATCCTTGGCATCTGGAGGTCCCCAGGCTAGGGGTTGAATTGGAGCTGTAGCCACCACCCTACACCACAGCCACAGCAACGCCTGATCCTTAGCTCACAGAGCGAGGCCAGGGATCAAACCCGTGTCCTCATGGATGGTAGTCGGGTTCACTAACTGCTGAGCCATGATGGGAACTCCTGTAGACACTATTTTGAACCAGAATTCTAATGCTGGGATCTTGAATTATTTTGTGAAACCTTATCTGGATAAGAATCAGGTTTGCTTTGTCTTGTTTGACAGTTGGAGCATTTATTGGGTTCACAGTGTTTCTGGTCAATTAAAACATTTTCATAAGTTGATTGATGGTGTTTAGATCTTCTCTATCATTACTGATTTTCTATTTTGTCAATTTTTGAGATGTTGAAATCTAACAGTGAATTTGTCAGTTTCTCTTTGGAGTTTCTATCACCTTTTGTTTCATATATTTTGAAATTCTGTAGGTGCATAAGACAATTTGAACATGTGGAATATAGTTATATATAACGTAGTAATTATGTAATATAGTTAATTTTTAATGTTTTGCTAGAATCCTGTCATTTCTAGTTTGTTGCTCTTTGATTTTTCTGCTCTTCATGGGTCATATTTTCCTGCTTTTTTGCATACCTAGTTAATTTCGATTGGATGTCAGATATTGTGAATTGTTCCTTGTTGGTAAAATTTTACCTTGTGAGTGGGTGTTTTTGTACTGTAAATATTCTTGAGCTTTGTTCTTGGAATGAGGTTAAGTTAATTGTACATGATTTGGTTCTTTTTTTTTTTTGGCCACATCCATGGCATATGGAAGTTTCTGGACCCAGGTACTGACTCCAGGGTGCAGCTGCAACCTTTGCCATAGCTGTGGCAATGCCAGATCCTCAACCCACTATGCCTGGCCAGGGAGTAAACCCAGCTGCTGCAGAGACAGTTCTGAATCCTTAACCTGCTGCACCACAGTGAGAACTAACTTTTTGAGCTTCTTTTAAAGCTTGTCTTAGAAGGGGCCAAAGCAGCCTTTGGGGCTAATTTTTCTGTACTACAGAAGCAAGAACCTTTTGTCTGTCTGATGCCTGGTGATTTATGAGGTTTCTTACGCTAGGAGGTGGGAATAGGAATTGTTTTGCTGTCTCTGAGTTATAGGGATTGTTCTTTTTGCTCGTTTTGGGGGGTTCTTTCTCCATCTTGGGGTAATTTGCTCATACGTATGTAGTAATCAGTCAGTACTCAGCTGAAGACTTGGAAAGGGACTTGCTATAAATGAGGTCCTCTCGGAGTTCCCGTTGTGGCTCAGTGGTTAACGAATCCGACTAGGAACCATGAGGTTGCGGGTTTGATCCCTGGCATCGCTAAGTGGGTTAAGGATCCGACATTGCCGTGAGCTGTGGTGTAGGTTGCAGACGCGGCTTGGATCCCATGTGGCTGTGGCTGTGGCTGTGGCTGTGGCTGTGGCTGTGGCCGGTGGATACAGCTCCAGTTAGACCCCTAGCCTGGGAACCTCCATATGCTGCGAGTGTGGCCCTAGAAAAGACATGTATGTATGTGTGTATGTATGTGTGTGTGTGTGTGTGTGTGTTTGTATGTATGTATGTCCCTTTTCTCTGTTTAGCTGTCTCATCTCTGCATAGAGTCTAGTACTCTGCCCTGAGAAGTCCAGCTGCCTTTCCCTCCCAACTCTGTCTTCTTAACTCAGGGGTACCATTGCATTAGGCTTCACCTTGATTCTCCCTCCTTGTGCTGTGGCCTGAAAATTTTCTCTAGACAGTAAAAAGCTGGGGTAATTGTAGAGTTTAGCTCCTTTGTTCCTTTATTCAGGGATCGCTGTTCTGAGGTGTCTGTTGCATAATAAATCTGAAAGCCATTGGTTTTTTTTTTTGTCCAGGTTTTGTTTCTGTTGGGAGAGTAAACCTGATTATTCCATTTTGTCCAAAAGCAGAATCAGATTATATCCTAAACCTGTGGTTCATACAAAACTTACTAGCTGCTGTGATAATTTAAAACACAATTCTTTTAAGTTCTCATTGTGGCTCAGTGGAAACTAATATGACCAGTATCCATGAGGACAAAGGTTTGATCCCTGGCCTCACTCAGTGGGTTAAGGATCCAGCAACTATAGTTCCGATTCGACCCCTGGCATGGGAACCTCCAAGTGCCATGGGTGTGGCCCTAAAATATATATATATAAATAAATAAATAAAATACAGTTCTTTAGTTATACTTAGCTACCCCCCCCATCTGCAACTGCAGCATATGAAAGTTCCCAGGCTAGGGGTTGAATTGGAGCTGCATCTGAGGCTTACAACACAGCCACAGCAACATCCACCGAGCCGCATCTTTGACCTATGTCATAGCTTGAAGCAATGCTGGGTCTTTAACTCACTGAGTGAGGCCAGAAATTGAACCCACATCCTCACAGACACTGTGTTGGGTTTTTTACCAGCTTAGCCACGACAGGAAACTCTCAAGTTAGCTACATCTTAAGTGCTTGATAGCTACTTGTGGGTAATAACTACCTTATTGGACATTGCAGATATAAAACATTTCCACCATTGCATAAACACTCTACTGGACCAAAAACTTAGATTTGTTCCTGAAAGCTGTGGGAGCATTAAAAGATGCCTTCAGTGTTTTCATCTCAGGTTTTGATTTCAAAACATTGAACTGGATGAGGTTATGAACAAATCACTGGAGCTCACCACTATAGACTTATAAAACAATTCTCCCAAAATCATTGTTAGTGAATCAAGTTCAAGAAGGTGTTCCATAGGAGTTTCGTCGTGGCTCAGTGGTTAACGAGTCCGACTAGGAACCATGAAATTTCAGGTTCGATCCCTGGCCTTGCTCAGCGGGTTAAGGATGGGGCGTTGCCATGAGCTGTGGTGTAGGCCGCAGCCACGGCTCAGACGTGGCTCGGATCCCACGTTGCTGTGGCTATGGCCAGCAGGCAGCTACAACTCTGATTAGACCCCTAGCCTGGGAACCTCCATATGCTGAGGGTGCAGCCCTGGAAAAAGACAAAGACCAAAAAAAAAACAAAAACTGTTTCACAGTGTTCGTGTAGTAAAACAATTCTGTTATTTAAAGAAAATAATTTATTTTCTTCCCTTAAAATGAGGCAATATGAGATGTCAAATGAATATTGGGCCAGATTGTGTGCCATTACCAGTTAATTCTACCAAATCCTATCTGTCCATGAAAATTTAAAATTGTTTCAATACTTAGTTATGTATTTTGTTAACTCATAGTCATATTGTTTCAGTTTTTTCAGTTGTTCTTGTGTCCATTTAGTGGACTGTTACAGTGGTCCACTGGGGCAAGAAACACTAAGAAAATTAAGTTGCTATTGAAATACTAGGTATCAAGGAGCATAAAAACACTAATGATTCTGGGAATTTCCTTGTGGCCCAGTGGGTTAAGGATCTGGTGTTGTCACTACAGTGGCTTGGGTTGGATTCCTGGCCTGGAAACTTCATATGCCACGGGAGTGGCCAGAAAAACTAATGATTCTAAATATCTAGTTTATAATCATTATTACCCCTTCCGTAGATTGTCTTCTATTAACATTCTGTATATCAAGAGTTACTGCTGTGGCACAGTGGGTTAAGAATCCAGCTGTAGCGGCTGGGTCACTATTGAGGTGTGGGATCTATCCCTAGTCTGGCGCACTAGGTTAAAGGATTCAGTGTTGCCACACCTGCCATGTAGGTTTACAGATGAGAATTGGATTCAATCCTGGTCCAGGAATTTCCTTATGCTGTGGGTGTGGCCACCAAAAAAGAATTCCGTACATTAACAAGGTGTAGGTAATTATTCAAAAAAGCACTGTTAACAGAAAATACAGTGATACGCAGTATGGCCTTTTATTTTTGGAGAATAAAAACGTTATTTGAGGCGTTTGCAAATACCAATCTAAAGCCACCTTTAGTTTATCAAACACAAAAATGCTTAAAAAATTTTTTTTTGCCTTTTTGTCATTTTTTTAGGGTTGTACCTGCAGCATGTGGAAGTTGCCAGGCTAGGGGTCTAATCAGAGCTGTAGCCTCCAGTCTACACCGTAGCCACAGCAACGCAGTATCCGAGCTGCATCTGCGACCTAAACCACAGCTCACTGCAACGCCGGATCCTTAACCCACTGAGTGAGGCCAGGGATCGAACCTGCAACCTCACTGTTCCTAGTTGGAACAATGCGCCACGATGGGAACTCCCTTAAAAGCTTTTAAACATACATAAAAGATATAAGAATTCCAAATACCAAGGTACATTTACAGTTTTGTCCTTACATAATATATTCAGTTTTAACCTGTTTTATTATTTTATTTTAATTTTTTCTAGTTCCCACCTAGCCCGGGAAACTTTCATATGCCTTAGGTGTGGATGTAAAAAAAAAAAAAAGAAAAGAAAGGTAATCTGTGCTAAGCAAATTTCCTGAGTGGTAGTAATCCGTTTTCAGACACTAATGTATTTTGGGATGACTCTCGGGGAGGGTATTAAAGCAAACCTGTTAATGTATTCTGGTACAATGGAATACCAGTTTGGGAAATTTGGATCTAGCTTTATGTTGACTTATTCAATTAGTGTTTGGTTGTTCAGCTATGAATCAACTTAATTGTGCCTAATTGACTAGCTTGTATTATTGGTAATAATTTAATGAGAGACCATCAGGGGTTTGCTAAAATATGAAAATAACAATATTACAAAAGTGCTCTATAACCACAAAACACTCTATAAAAATCTCCTCTACATAATTATTAAGATAAATCATGTCTGGCATTCTCTTTTAATTCTTACTAGACTGTGAAATGAGGCATGACCTGGTTTACGAATATGTTGTGGGTCTGAGTGGTTTATACATCATCCATTTAATCTATGGTGAGTGTTTGTTTTTTTAGTTTATAAAGGTAGTTGACTGGTGAAGCGTACCTTGTATAAGCTATTGACATCACCAAGAATATTAGGAAGTATTTTTCATAGTTTCAGGTTGACCAAAGACGTGAAAGTTAAACTCTGAAGTTTAACCATTTAGATGTTCGGAAAAGAGTTTGGCTTCGGTAACAGTCGTACTTTTAAAATTGTAGTACTTTAACAGTTGATTTTTCATTTCTCAGCAGACTGGTTGTGATCCTTATCCCAAATTGGAAACATAGATTTCGTGTCATTTTTTCATCCGCCAGTCCCCTGGCATACACTTTTAGCTATCGGTGGTTTCTCAATAATAGTAATGCTTAATTATTTAAAGTGATGTAGTGAACTTTAATTACTTGGTCAAGCAGAATACCATACTCTGTATCACCGTTTTTAGTGACTAATGCATATGTATCATTAATTATTTTATTTTTAATTAAAACATTTTTCTGTCATACAGTGAAATTATTTGTGTTAGATATTTATTTATTTATTTGGTCTTTTTGTGTTTTAGGGCCTCACCTAAGGCATATGCAGGTTCCCAGGCTAGGGTCCAATGAGAGCTGCAGCTTCCGGCCTACACCAGAGCTACAGCAACGTTGGATTGGAGATGCATCTGCGACCTACACCACAGCTCATGGCAACGCCAGATCCTTAACCCACTGAGCCAGGCCAGGGATCGAACCTGTGTCCTTGTGGATGCTAGTTGGGGTCGCTAGCCACTGAGCCACGGTGGGAACTCCTGTGTTAGATTTATTAAAGAAAAGTTTACAGCTCTGTGGAATCCAGATGATCAGGGGCTAATGGTAGTTTTAGGGCATAGCTACTTGAATATTTAGAGAACTAATAATTTCCTTGACATTTTAATCAGTTTTTTGGACCTGTTGATTTTTTTGAGGCATGTATTTGCCTTTTGGGTTACCCCTAAAATAAACTTGTGAGAAAATTTAGAGAAACATATTCTAAGTGTTGATCAATTAAAAAAGAAAAGTTTTTGGTTTTTGAGGGCTGTACCTGCAGCATATGGCAGTTCCCATGCTAGGAGTGGAATCAGAGCTGCAGCTGCCAACCTATGCCATAGCCACAGCAACACCAAATCCAAGTTTTGTCTGCAACCTGTATCACAGCTCATGGCAGCCCTGCTGGGATCCTTAACCCACTGAGTGAGGCCAGGGATCGAACCTGCATCCTAATGGATCCTAGTTGCGTTCGTTACCACTGAGGCACCACAGGAACTCCATTTTTCTTTTGTTTGTTTTTTGTCTTTTTAGTGCTGCACCTGAGGCATATGGAGGTTCCCAGGCTAGGGGGTCAAATTGGAGCTGTAGCCGCTGGCCTATGCCATAGCCATAGCAATGCCAGATCCGAGCTATGTCTGTGACCTACACTGCAGAATAAGCTCAAATCAAACAGAAATGAATTTAAGATGACTGAATCCTAAGAAGACAGCACCATTTACCTCTTGGCAGAACTTCCTAAACCGGGTCTCTTTTTCATGGCAGCGCTGGATCCTTAACCCACCAAGCAAGCAAGGCCAGGGACTGAACCTGCATCCTCATGGATACTAGTCAGATTCGTTTCTGCTGAGCCACAACAGGAACTCTGTTTTTTTTTTTTTTTTTTTTTTTGCCACACCTGTGGCATGCAGAAGTTCCTGGGCCAGGGATCAAAACTCTGCTACGGCAGTAACCATAGCCACAGCAGTGACAATTGCAGATCCTTAACCCATCAAGTCACCAGGGAACGTCTCCATCAAAAATTTAAAGAAGAAAAAGAGACCCGGTTTAGGAAGTTCTGCCAAGAGGTAAATGGTGCTGTCTTCTTAGGATTCAGTCATCTTAAATTCATTTCTGTTTGATTTGAGCTTATTCTTTATAGTAGCATTTATACTCATGAATTTTGCCTAATGAAAAGATTTTTGAGGTTTAGACTTTAACATATGTCTGCACAAAAACTATATTGGGAAAAGGTTTTGCAAGACTAAAAGCAAGCTTTAAAAAGAACAGTTTAAAATGTCTAAAACAGTTAATTCATCTGTGCCCATTTGCTTAGTGATATGTAAGATCTTTTTATGGTATTGTCATTTTTGTTCTTAGCCGAATCCAGATTATTCCCATGTGTTTATGTATCTAGGAGATCTCTTACTAACTGGTGTTTCAAAACATACTTTTACACCTTTAATTTTGGGATTTAATTTTGATGCTTTAATTCAGTGATGTAAAAAAGGTCCAAGTATCTCTTGTTAAATGCACAGTGCTTGGCCCATAGCTGGTCCCCAGAAGTTTTATTTGCTTAAATTATTGAAAGAGAAATGTTTTCTTAAATGAAGATAGCTTAAACAATTCATTCTTCATTTGGAAAAGGTAGAGAATGGGGCTATTTAAGATCAGTGGATTTGAATTATGGAAGAATTATCGTTAAGGGCCTATGTCAGACTTTTGACTTCGGCAGGAGAAGTATATTTTCCCAGTCTTTATGTCTGTCTGTCTCTCTGTCTGTCTGTCTGCCCGCCCCATGGCATCTGGAACTCCTGAGCCAGGGATCAGATCTGAGCCGTAGTTGTGACCTAAGCCATAGCTGCCGCAATGCTGCATTCTAAACCACTGTGCTGGGCCGGGGATGGAACCTGCGTCCTAGTGCTTCCCAAGACATGGCTAATTCTTCTGCATCACAGTGGGAACTCCTCTCCTAGTCTTTTACTGTTGGAAATCAAATACAGGCTGAGTGAATATGACTCAGATTCGGTATAGTTATTCTCAAACAAGAATAGGATATATGTATATATTAGGTTGATTAGCATCATCAATTCAACGCTACTACTAGAAAAAAAGTCTCACTTTTGTAGATGAATAAGTAATGCTCTCTAAAGTGACATCCTGAAAACCAACTTATGCTAATCCTGAGTTTAATATGTTCATATTTACTTATTTTATAGTTAATATTAACTGTGTAACATTTAATAAGGACTGAGCGTTTTTGGTGAGCTCTCTTTACAAAGAGGGTACAGTGCATTACAGCATGTATGTTCACTTAAGACATTTTAAGATTAATTTTTAAAATTGAGGTCTGCGTATAGAGAATCCAGGCAGGACTCGAGCTTCAGTTTCTATGCAGTAAAGAATTCCTGACCCTCAAAACTTTTTTTTTTTTTTTGTCTTATCTAGGGCCGCAGCCGGGGCATATGGAGGTTCCCAGGCTAGGGGTCTAATTGGAGCTGTGGCTGCTGGCCTTCGCCACAGCAACACGGGATCCGAGCTGCGTCTGCAGCCTACACCACAGCTCACAGCAACACCGGATCCTTAACTCACTGAGCAAGGCCAGGGATCGAACCCGCAACCTCCTAGTTCCTAGTCAGATTCGTTAACCACTGAGTCACGACAGGAACTCCACAAAGCTATTGTTGATCATTGTTTCTCCCTTTAATTTCACTCTTCTTGCCTCACTCTCAGTTATTGCCAATACCCATTCCTCTTTCCTTCCCCCAAAAGGTTTTCCATCTTGTTAATTTTTGATTCTGCTAGGGCCCAATTTCAGTAATCATTCTTTTTGATAAAATTGTCTTAGTGAATGCTATGAACTTAATAGCAGAAGTAGGGATGGTGCTGGTTAAGTAGAAAGAATACTAGGTTGCGAATCAGTAGACTAAGCTTCTATTTCTTATTGGCAGTAACTATCGGTATAATCTTAGGAAAGTCCGTCTTGATTAAAATGAGGCTATGGAACAAGTTGATCTCTAATGTGCTTTTTAATGATTCATTCATTGTACATTTATTAAGTGCTAGCTTGATGCCAATATTGGCTTAAAGATACAGAGACAAATATGTTTCTGGCCTTGAGTGAGTGAGACCCAGTGAATGGTAACAATATAATGTTATAACTGCTGTAATATGAGAATATGCAAAGTGCTTTTTGAACAAACCGAGGGGCAGGAATTAAGGAAGGCTTCCTCTTGGATGTTGTGTTTGAGTCAGTTCTTAAAGAGTGAATAGTCAACCATGCAAGGAAGGAAGGACATTCTAGGAAGAGCAAATCAGAGGAATGAGTAAGCAAACATTGCTTATTCTGGAATGGCCAGTGTTAGGTGAAAATGGAGTTTGTAGCGAAAGCTTAATTGTACAAAATTTCAGGGGGAGTTTTGGTAAGCAGTAGATTCTGAAAGGCCTTATGTGTCATTGCAAAGGCTCCAGACTTTAAAGGCTGTTTGAAGATGGGTTTTCGTTGTTTGTTTTGTTGTATGTGTGGCTTTTTAATTTTTCTGACAATTTTTAGTTGTACCTTCGAAAAGAAGAAAGGTCATCAGGCTTGTGTTTAGAAAGATCACTTAGTGGAAGTGTGTAAGAGGAACTTATGGGAGAGGTGAAGTTAGGGCAGGAAGAAGAGATAGAAAACTCTTGCAGGGAGTTCCTGTTGTGGCTCAGTGGTTAATGAATCCGACTAGGAACCATGATGTTGTGGGTTCGATCCCTGGCCTTGCTCAGTGGGTTAAGGATCTGGCGTTGCTGTGAGCTGTGGCGTAGGTTGCAGATGTGGCTCGGATCCCGCGTTGCTGTGGCTGTGGTGTAGGCCAGTGGCTACAGCTCCAATTAGACCCCTAGCCTGGGAACCTCCATATGCTGCCAGAGCGGCCCTAGGAAAAGGCAGAAAGACAACAACAAAAAAAAAAAAAGAAAAGAAAAAGAAAATTTGAGTATTCAGGGTGAGAAATGATGAGGGTTCACCTAAGGCGGTATGTTGAGGGGGAGTGAGTATGGGTTGAGGTGAGAGGTGGGGAGAGAGGGAGAATACTTAAATTTGGAATCATGAAAAATAGGGGGAAAGTGGAATATGCAAACTTTTACTGAATTTTATTTTGTAACTTTTATAAAAAAATTTCAGTTTACCAAATAGAACTCTGATACACCAATCACCTCAAAATTAATGATATTCAAATGCAAGACTTCCGATATCCTATATAGATCTTGCCATAAAATCTTAGTGTCATCAAATTTTAGAGCTAGAAAAAACTTTAGTCAGTTAACAGCTTTAGGAAATGGAGGGCTAGTCACTTTTTTTTTTTTTTTTTGCTTTTTGGGGCCACACCCGCGGCATGTGGAGATTCCCAGGCCAGGGGTCCAGTCAAAGCTACAGCTGCTCGCCTACACCACAACCACAGCAACACCAGATCTGAGCCGTGTCTGTGACCTACACCACACCTCACGACAATGCTAGGTCCGTAACCCATTGAGCAAGGCCAGGGATGGAACCCGCAACTCCATGGTTCCTAGTCGGATTCATTTCCACTGCTCCATGACAGGAACTCCAAGGGCTAGTCACTTTTAAAGGCACATAATAATGATTATATTTTAACTCAAAATTCACCATATCTGAACATTTATAGAATTACTAATTATAGTAGATGTACTATATGCACTACCCAAATCCCCACCTCAAGGCTGAGGGACTTCATTTTCTTAGTGGGAGTGTTGCTAGGGTTGTCAGACCTCCCTTGGGCATTGCCGTTGACTGCAGAGAGCCACTCACCCCAGATCACATCCGCTTCCTTGGAGTAACCTCCGATCTGGTGGCTTCCTTGCCTACCATAGGACAACCTTGAAGAGTTCTCTTTGGGAATCATCTGAGGCCTTTGTCGTGATACATTCCAGCCTAATTTGTTCTTCTGCCCCTTCCTTTCAAGCCTGGTAAATTTTCAGAACACTAACCTCTCTCCTGAGTTTGAGTGCCTAGATACCTGACTTCCAGCCCTGATGACCTTTAAAATTTCTTTTGATTTGTACCAGATTTGCTAAACTTTAAAGGATTTTAACATTACCAGTTTTTCATGTTTATGAGAAATAATTCAGGTAAATGTTGAGTCATGTAATAATATAATGAGAGAAAATGATTAATTTGTGTAGTGCCCAAACACACAGAAAAAAAATTCATTATTAAGATATGTTTCAGGAGTTCCCATCGTGGCTCAGTGGTTAATGAATCCGACTAGGAACCATGAGGTTGCGGGTTTGATTCCTGACCTTGCTCAGTGGGTTAAGGATCCGGCGTTGCCATGAGCTGTGGTGCAGGTTACAGACGCGGCTCGGATCCCGCGTTGCTGTGGGTGTGGTGTAGGCCGGTAGCTACAGTTCCTGTTAGACCCCTAGCCTGGGAACCTCCATATGCCACGGATGCAGCCCCAAATAAGGCAAAAAGACCAAAAAAAAAAAAAAAAGACAT